>WAAD01040852.1:96747-216225 GCA_013389945.1 Fregata magnificens | reverse complement strand
GGGTGGGTCGGCTGCGCGCCGGGGAGCTGGCGGCGTTCAGGCGCAGGCGATGGCGTTGAAAACTCCCTCCGAGCTGTAATTCGGTTCAGAACACCCTGGCTGCCTGGCGTGGGGGGGGTGTGTGCGCCCACGCTTTTTTGGTGGTTCGTGGAAGCGTACCTTTGAACTTTTTGTCAGGTGGCTGTGCCCTGCTCCCCTGGGTATCACCTCCTTTCCGAGGAGGTGCGTGTGAGAGGACAGATTGCCAACGATAGCTTAGTCTGTGTGGTCTGTTTTGCAGAATTGTTACCGTACACACTGTATTTACATGCACGTGTGTGTGTTTGTTCGTGGGATTCCATGTTAAAATGCATGCCTTGTAACTCCTAGACTTTCTTTTGAATCCTTGAAGTGAGAGGGATGCCTCAAGAGATGTCGGAGATGTCTTGAGAAGCAGCGCTGGAAGGGAAGGTTTTGCTTCCTAGGAAGGGAAACTGAGGACAGGTCGGGTCCTTCCCATAGGGCTGTGTTGGAGCAGTGGCCCGTCACTGGCTCTGCCAGACTTCATCTCCTGGGAGCTGCATGTGCAGCCGGAGGCCTGTCACTGCTGAAGCAAAACCTCTTCCACAGCTTGTAAGGGCTACCTGGGTTTGTGTGTCGGTCGCTGTCCTGCCCCTGCTTTCCCCTAATCCAGTTTCGGGAAGTAGGTATTATTAGCTTCATATTATTATGATGAATAGTGGCTTTATTCTTTAATCATACTGCCCTGTTACCAGCATGGGAGGTGGGGAGAAACTTAACATTATGATGACTTGTACCTTACAAACGTAAATGGCAGGTTAGTTACAAAACATGCCTCATCTGGATGATGTATCTGTTGCTAAATTATGTCCCTCGCCCTCACGCCAAGTTGCATAACTAAAAGAGAAGAAGGATCACAAAGCAAATGATGTACTTCTTGTTATAGTTTAAAATATCAGGAAGACTTTTTTGTTTTGTTTTGTTTTGTTTAGGGAGATGTGCTGGGTGTGTTGCATATGTGAACTTACCAGGCCACACGAACATGGTCACTAGTTATGGTTTGCCACGTCATTGGAAATAGTGGTGGTGTGCTGTATGATGTGCTGCTGGGATCTGGGTGGAGAGGGCAAATATTTATGGTTTAATTTAGAAATGTTCTTTCCCTCTTTTGTTACTAGACCCCCTTGTTTTCAAGAGAAAATTATCTTTACTGGAATTTATTTTCAGCACCTGTGCTGTTCCCTAGCAAAATGAACCTTACTTGGCAAAGATTCATACAGTGGGTCAATACTGCTTCTCGAAATTAAACATGTTCTCTAGCATGTTAATATATTAAATAATTTCTTTCCATATGGATGCTGAAAGTCTACAAATTATTTAAATCACTATAATATGATTTAAATCACGCATTTCAGCAGTCACTTAATATGTGTGAAATCTTTCATTTAAAAAGATGGGCAAAAAGCTATTAGATAAATAAGAAAAAAAGATTTAAAATAAATACTGTTTCTTCAGCATTGTTCATTAAAACATCTTCAGCATGTTCATTAAAATAAGTTGATTGTAGTTATGTATAGCCATTGCATTTAGTCTGGCGCTTTTCTTACTAACCAGGTAGATAAGCATATGCAATTATTTAATATTTTTGTGTGTGTTTTACAAATTCCTATTTTGTTATGGTTACATGTGCAGTTTAATGATGGTATCTTACGCTTGCCATTCAACTGAAGGCTTAAGACGGACACATAGAGTGCTCTAATATTAAGCTGGTTTTAATTAATGTAAATGCACTGAAAGACATAAAAACAAATCCACCATGTTTCCTGTTTCAAATGGTTGTGTATCTGTGGACTGAAGGGGTTATTCTGGTAACTGAGCCCTCTAAGGCTTTAGAACTAGTAGCTGTCCTTGTGCCTGTTGTTCTTGTTCTGAGTTGAATAGAGGAAAAACCAAGTTGCTAACCTTTAGGTCCTGGTCAGCTTTAGGGATTTGGAATGTGCTATCTTGAGACAGAGTGAAGAAAATTGTTTTGTACCTGCACAAGAGGCTTCTCCCGTTGAAATCTACTTTTGGACTTGAGGAAACTCTGATTGCAGATGGTGACTTCCGTCTGCTCAGTAGTTTTAAAGAGAGCAAATACTACTTACAGTTTTAGTATAAGTTATTTTAATGATTATAGTAGGCTTATCCAAAATACCATAGAGAAAAACACATTTTAGATAGAACAAGTTTGTTAAAAGAAACCCATGCTTTTCTTGATCTTCCTTTTAAGCCAAATTGTGCTGTAGAGCTATGACAGGAGCTCAAGTTCTTCTGTGGTTATACACAGCTACATGGATCCCTCTTCTGTGAGTAGGTGTGCTAGACCAGATTGATGAATGAGGATCAGGTAGGCTCCCTTTCTTTTTTGTGTGCTTTCATATAGACCACGTAAAGAGCAATATTGCTACACAGCTTTGTCCTGCTGCTAATTAGTGCTAGTCAATATATTCATCTTCTTTCTTATCCCACTTTCTCCAGCTAATGTTAGTTCATCCTAATGTATCTAAAAGACAGTATCTCTTCACAACAGGAAACAAATTGTTCCCCTGCACGCTATGTCTCTGTCGATGAGAGGCAGTGCAGCTGGGGCTCTGGTGGCTCTCGGTTTACCATAGGTACATGTCGTGGCTGCCACAGGTATGGGCTTGGTGAGGGTGGTGTGCTAAGCTGCTGCCTGTCACTTCTGTGTGAACTCCTGTCAGTTACCCTCTATAAGGGCAAGGAGGTGTGGGGGCATTCACCTGAAGCTGTCTCCTCACACCATCTATGTGTGGGAGTTTCTTTTATTTCTTCTCCAAAAGACCATTAATTTTGAAAGGGAAGAAATTTCACACTCCAGGCTTCTTTGTATTGCCTCAATAAGGCAAAGCCTTTTAAGCTGTTGCTTCATATTTTTATGTCTATTTTTGGCACTTGTAAAAGTGCAAGCTATTTTCTGTCTTAGGGTTTCAAAATGGATTAGTCAATGTATATCAGCCTGCTACCATATGGCTGATAAACCTCTCCCATCAATGTTAAAGCTCAGCTGACTAAAGCACAGACTTCATCCTCTTCATGCTTCAGGAACATCCCTATTTTCTGAAATTTATGACAGCTACTTGGAATAATCTCTTTACTTTTTTTTCCAAGAGCTGTGACCCTTAGCCTGCTGCAAAATCAGATACCAAACCTTGTAGTCAGTTTTTGTAGTGACAGTCGTCTTCTTTCATGTAGGATGTTACCAGTCTTCTGAGCGGGTATTAGCACAGACGCACTTGAAGAATTATGAACAGCTACTTACAGTCACTCATGTGGAGTCCACAAACAACAGTACTTTTTAAGTTTGTTTTGGGTGGGGTTTTTCGTTTGTTTTCAGCAGACCTCCTCATCTAGAATTTGACGAGTGAGGGCACATGGAGAGAGGCGTGGTGCGCGTGTCCTGCATTTGCTGCCCAGGGATGGTGCTTTTGGATCTTAGACGCAGAGGAGCATAACGTGCCGAGATTGTGATCCTCTTAGCTGTCATCTTCAATACATTTACTGCTTTTCCTACAAACTATACTTCTCTCTCTGCTCCATACTTTTTACAAGTAAGAAGTATTCCTTGTCAACAGGCGTGCATCAGTTCTTTGCTAATAAAAAACAGTTAATGGAAAATGGCCGGTAGGTACTGTGCTGCTTAGTACCTTCTGTGTACAAAATAAAGATAGAATTTTTTAAAAATAAAAAGTGGAATGGATGCTAAAAATTGATTAAAGCTGAAGACATTGTTTGATCTTAGCACGTTCAACAAGCACCTTACATTTCGTAAGTTTTATCTCCCTTTGTGTTGACTGAACAGTTGTTTTGAATTGTAACTACAGAAAGAGTCCTGTACTTCCTGCTGCTCTGAGGGAAATGAGGACCAAAGGTCTGTTGTTCCTAAGGGTGAGAGGAAAGAGAGAATAGACTAATTAAAAGTATTCTTTTTTTTTTTTTTTTTTACAGTTTTCAATACTTTATATGAGTAGAGGAGGCTTGTGGGTCTTGCTAAAGGATATATGTGAGGCTGTGAAGATGTAAAGCAGCTAGCTATTCAGGAGGCTTGTGAGTCTTGGGAAGGGCTGTATCTTCGACCCTGAAGATGTAAAGCAGCTGGCCTGTCTCTTGGCAAATGGTATTTCCATTTGTTATTGTAGCAGAAGTCAAAGCAACTGTCAAACTGAATTTTAAAATCAATTTTGGAACCTATGGCTGCACCAGGCAGTTGTTAGTTCTGCAGTCACACATTTCAGTTTTGTGAGAACAATTGTTTTGTCTTGTTACATGAGATCAGCATAAAATGGGAACCTGACTAGTGGAGAACATCACAGAAGCAGTGAATGATGAGTGACTTCATTGTCTCCATTTGCTTTTATTTAGACAGAGAAGTGTGATTTCTGTAGTCTGGAGAAATAGTGTTCTGCAGATTATGATTAGAATAGTGTTGAAACTATAGCAGATTTCAGTAGAGATGACTTTAAAATGGTGATGCTGTCCACCTGAGACTGGAATTTTAACTCTTACTCATTTTGCCCATTCTTCTAGCACCGGAGGATGTAGGTTTGATAAGGTGGTCACTGGCGATATGGGAAGGATCATTAGCGTTATGGGTTGCTTCTATTACTGGCTTTCTAGTTCCAGAAGACTGAAAGATCTGGAAATCTTTGCATGGTCTGTTGCAAGTATGCCTGTTTCTACATACTTCTGTTGCCGAGTTGTCAGAGCAAAGATTTGTGTAGTCCGCAGTCCATAGACAGACACAGCAGGGAATGCTTTGGAAAAGAGCTTTAAAGAAACAGAATATGTAGTATGTTCTCCTCATCAGTGGTTTAAGGACTTGCCCAACTGGAATTTTCATCTGTCTTCCAGGAATTTTATTTTGGATGGATGTGACTGGGATGTGTGTGGGGGTTTTTATCAAGAAGGATTTGGTATCTCCATCTTAATGAAACTTTAAATGTGGTCTTGATTCAAAATAAAGTGACTGTAAACTGCTATGCAAATTTTAATGAAAATATAGTCATAGTTTTCTGAAATGACATACAAAAATATATACACGAACTCAAAAATCTATTAAAGACAGATGTGAACTCAGAGGAGTTAAGAAAGGTGGGGGCAAAATGAATGAACAAGGAGTGCAGGGGTAGAGGAGAGGAGCATTAGTAATGTGGAGCTCACTTGAAAGTGTGGTAATGTGGGTTTATTTCTAGAGTAGATACCATTTGACACTCTATTCTGCAAAAGGATTGTAATTTATATTTCAGGGTACTTTTGTCTCAAGCCCCTTTTTTCCCCCCCTTTTATTGTTTGTAATTCACTAATGATCACATATCATTCACAGGTTCTAAGCTGTCCAGGAAAATCACATCCACAATGGAGTAGGTGACACAGAGTTACCTAGTGACACTGTGCAGGTCGTTGTGAACCTGTTAGTCTTTTTATGTTTAGATTTAATAAACTGTTCTCTAGAGAGTACAACAGTACTTAAAAAAATACCATTCTCCATATCAAAGAGCTGTAGTAAAAGTATTTCATAACTCTCTAGTCTGCTATGACTCTTTGCTTTGAATATGTTTTCTTGCATTCTTTAGTGACCACATCACTTAAAGTGATTTTTTGGACTTAAAACGTCAAAGCTCATCGAGTATTGTCATCTTACAAGAAATGCTATGTACTTTACACATAAATTTAATCCTGACTTTTTTCTTTTTATTGCGTGATGCAGTCTTTGTGCAGTTGAACTACTGACTGTGATTCACTGTTATTTTTCCCCTTACTTACCTTTAGTAAAGGGGGTCTTCTTTTGAATGAGAATACAGGCAGTTTGGGTGAATGGATTCCCTGCTGCGGGGACTGGTGGTGGTGGTGGTTCAGCAGGTGACACTGTGCGCTGTGAGCTCTGAAGTCGCTTGGTGGTTACACCAAGCAGTGGGTCAGGCACTCTTGGCTCAGTGGTCGGGTATTGAGTGGAGGGGGAAAAAACCAAAGCCAGCTGGATTTAAAAAGACTTTTCCAAAATGTCATCCATGACATACGCATCATCTGGTTGAAGGGCCTCAATGCTTGTCTCAAATTGATTACGTGGTTTCTTTTTTTTTATTTTTCTAATATTATTGTCTAATATTTTTCCTAATTGTCGATAGTAGCATCATTAATAGACAAACGTGTAACGAAGATGACTTGTATTTTACTAATAGCTTAATTGGGCTGCGTAGTTGCAAAACCTTTCATCCCAGAGAAACTTCATAAGAGTTTTACTAATTCATTGGAAAACCTGGATTCAATAAGTAAATTGCATCCTTACTTTGTGCTGTCTCGGTCAGCAGAGCCATGGCAAAAAATTACTACTTTTTCTGTATTTCTCCTGACTAGACCTCAAAATCTTATTTAAAATGAAGAAAAAAAAAAATAATAGCAGCCATTAAAAAAAAAAAGGTAGAAAGCATTTGCTGAGGCAGTAAAACCTGTCAGGTTGTTTTATTCCTTTTTTTCCAGATCGGATAAGTCAACTTGAAAGATTAGGAGATCTCTAGCTTTATGCCAGCTGTTTTGGGTTCCTTTATTTATTTGGTTATTATGTCCTTTGTTTTTCAAACAGAAGAACTGAAAATTGGTAAAATGAAGTGGTTGCTATCCATTTGAGGAAGATACTGTCACGCACAACCCATATCACTTAAATATGAATCTGTTTCACTGATGATCCTGCAGTCATCTTTGTGTGCGCAAAATGCTGTCTCTCCATGTGATGAAATACTAGGGGCTGAGCCATGCTGAACTGAGACCTCACCCTCCCTGTGCTTCCTAACTTGGGTTTGATTACAATGTCACCCACCTCACCTCTACCACTCCCCTCGCCCGGGTCTGTTTCTCCTGTTGAGCTCTTGCACCTGAGTACCGTTGCCTTTTGTAGACAAGTTGCAGCAGATCTTCAGGAAGCTTGTAACGGTGTCCGGGTTTTTGGTTTTTGAGTGCTGGAGGGAGCTGGAACTTGTATCAGATTTTCTGAACTTCCAGTGAGCAAAAGGTATGCAACTTTGTTATGCTGAAACAAATCCTGTTGCAATGTTGTGTGTTATATTTACATTAACCTTGGTCAGCTCATTTGATTGCCACATGTACTGTTCACTGATAATGTAAAAATGGATTAAAATCCTTCCTTATTAAATACAGAAGACTGCTAACAAAACAAAGCTCTGTGAGGCTAAATATAATTGTTTTATTTTAAGACTATTTTTATTTTCACAATAACAGATATTTTTAAAAACAAGGCATAATATTTTACTAAGAGAACACCACCCATGGTCAAATCCAGTTGTCTCTTTAAGCAGTAATATTGACATTTATGAAGACTGATCACTTGCATTTTCTGCGTACAGAAGGGTTTCCAGGGCCACAAGGTGCAGACTAGTCTAGTTAGCTGTGATAGCAGGAGTACTCGAAAGTGACTTCAAGATATATCCAAGAGAAGCAGTTGTGTTGAACAGAAATTTCAGGATAGCTTAAGGTAAATGTTAATAAGAAGTAGGATTTCATCAGGACACAGTTTTTGACAGAAATAAATATACAAATAATACATGCATACATTACACGAATTGTGCTCATTAATTGTGTTATTCCACCACCGCTCAATCCTGAAGCAAGCTGGTGGCTTTAAATTTGATTCTCAGATTTTTAACATTCACGTTTTGCTTTTCAGAAAAATTTGGTAAGCTCGGTGTAATGCAAGAGGCAGATTGTCAAGCAGAGCCTCTGGCCCATAGCACCTCCTCTTTCCTTTCCTCCCCAAGAGCAGTGGAGAGCTCCCATGCCTCCTGCCGGGGTGGGAACTCTCCTTTGCTCTCTAGAGCTAGCCCAGAAACTTAATTTCCTCAGTATTTCATTTCAATGAACATTATGATAAATTGTTGCCGAGTGTACCTGTGAAAGCATGGTTATTTTTCATGCTGACAGTCATGACGTATTAAAAAAAACCTTGATTATTTTGTCTCTGAAACCTGTCTTTGACAAATTGAATGTCTTGATTTGAATTTTTTTTTGGCTGAATTAGGGATACTTTTTGAACTTCATGGACATTTTGCAATTCTTTATTTTGAATGGGCCCAAACAGTTCTCATTTTTCAGAATTGCAATTGCCAAATGTTTACTCAGATGACTCCGTGTGATTTTAAGTGGGTTGAAATACCATATTTTACATCAAAACTCTTTTTAGTGAAGTTTGGATAAGAATGCCACGTACTTGTTGCAGGCAGACTTTGTGAATTTCATTTCTTTCTTCCATTGCGGTTTTCAGTAGCCAAAGGAGGGACTGTGTTAATGAATACTGCAGCTATGCTTAAAGAAGAAACAATTTAATGCTTTCTTCACTGGATCACACATTCTCAGAACGAACCTTTATCGGTCCAGACTGTTCTTTGCAGCCTGTCAGTTGGCATTTTTCAGCAATGTGGAAATGGAACCACAGAATGGTTTGGCTTGGGAGGGACCTTCAAAGATCATCTAGTCCAACCCCCCTGCCATGGGCAGGGACATTTTCCACTAGATCAGGTTGCTCAAAGCCCCGTCCAACCTGGCCTTCAACACTTCCAGGGATGGGGCATCCACAACTTCTCTGGGCAACCTGTTCCAGTGTCTCACCACTCTCACAGTAAAGAATTTCTTCCTTATGTCCAATCTAAACCTACCCTCTTTCAGTTTAAAACCGTTGCCCCTTGTCATGTCACTACAGGCTGTGGTAAAAAGTCTCTCTGTCTTTCTTATAAGCCCCTTGTAAGTATTGAAAGGCCACAATAAGGTCTCCCTGATGACTAATTGTTTAAGGCCGTGATTGACATTGCTTCTTTTAATATAAAGTGTACTGAGATAATTAAGTCTAGAGGAACCTCAAGGAAGGGAGGAAGGACATAAGACTCTAAAAAGACTGATATGCATCCTTGAGGGTACATACCAGTTCAGTAACTCAGTAAATGTCCTAAACTGATGCCCTGAGGCTGAACCATCTCATTATAATATGAAAACCACACCTCCTAACTAGAAAAAGCCCCCTGCTCAAATAAGCCCCTTACTCTCTGAGCATGTGTAATAAATTTAAAAGGAACTGTACCTTTAAGTTGAAGTGGGAGAGAAACTAACTAATGACGAGCTGGGGGGCATGACTATTCAAAGTTACTAACACATTTAACTGTATAAATACCTGTTGTGATTGTGACCAGGTGTGCTAGCTTTGTGGAGTTACCACCTAGCACCAATCTTTGCACAAACATGGAATAAACAAATATCTCGACTCTGTGCGTGAGATTGGCTTATTGCACCCCGGGTGAAAGAACCCCCTTTGTGGGACAACATCCCCAGAGCCTTCTCTTCTCCAGGCTGAACAACCCCAACTGTCTCAGCCTTTCTTCATATATATGTGCTTCTTTTTCTTAAGATATCCTAGGTTGCTTAATACTGAAAGCTTCTTGTAAGTAAATTAGCTCTATGGTATGCAAAAGCTAAATTATATATTTTTCTGTATTTTGTTCTCCAAGAGTGGAATAGTATTTCATATTCTCTCAGCATGTTTTATGCTGGCTTCTTGATAATAAAGTAATGCTATGAAAAAAGTATATACAATATCATTGTCACTGTTAATGAAATACAAAAATATATTTAAAAACCCCACGCTTTAAACTGCTTCAGTTTTATATTCTGCTTAACAGGAGCCTGCCTGCTTGTTGTCCTGACCTGGCTGCTGTCTCGCTTACTTCTCAGTGCAAACCCTTGGTTTGTGTGTTTCTGCCTGCCAGCTGCTGGCACTCTGCACCCAGGGGACGGCTGTGAAGCTAAACCGGTAAAAAGGCTGTTCCTTTTGGGACAAATCCAAAGTGCTAATGTGCACTGCCAAAGATCCTGTGCCCAGTTTTAGGCTGGTAGGCTGGGTACAAACCTTTCTCTGAGTGTTTGTAGACTTTTGTAGAATGGTCTTTAATTTTTTTTTCTCTAATAGTTAGCTTTCCCTCAGTTAACATGGGTAACTGCACGTGGTGCTGATATAGGGGGACTGTATTTCTTTTCTATCTTGGTCCTTCGTCTGGGAAATCTCAGTAACAGAGTTGTCTGCCTTGTCCACAACTATTCTGTCTTCATTAGGCTTTGTTATATATGTTCTCAGTTTCCTCATGGTTACTCTTTTGCTTTGTGGGTTGTTCACTCCTGAATTAGCTCATCCTGGTGTGTGCCACTCTTCTTCTGGAGGCAGGCATCCAGGCTTGTTGCCTGCAAAGCAATGTTGGGTCTGAAGCCTTTTCTCGTCCAGGCTGGTTTTCTTATTATTCCTCGCTAATGAACTGGTAAATCTTAATGCAGATGAAAGAGACAAACTGTTTTTCAGCGGAGCCCAGACACTGCTGCCTGTGACGTGACCTCGTGGGCTCTGCGGGGCGTTTAATTGACACCTCCTGCTGGCAGCAGCAAATTTCTGCATAGTCTGTTTGCTTTTTGGGTTGTAAGAAGTGAAACTCTCAAACTTTGAGCTGTTGTTTACAGCTGTCAAGAAGTGTGAGGAGGAAGAGAACTTTTCACAGTAGATTGAAATCAAAATTCCTCTGTGGGAAGGTTAGAGTAGCTTCCCTCACAGCGTCATGAAAGTGAGTAAAGCCCTGGGGTCTGAGCATGCTACGCAGCCTACAGTCAGCTGGTGATGCCAGACTTTGTAAATTAAGGCACTACAGTTCACTTTCACCACGTCTTTATGCTTACACTGTAAGGGAATTTGGGGAGTGTTTCTCCTTCTTTGTAGTTAGATAATTACATGAGTGGGAGGGACATCCATGGTTTGAACTGAATGTGGAGGATGGATTAAGAGATCCTGCTCCTATGTAGTTGCTTAAATAGGTAACCGGTATTTGCACTTCTTCCAGTAAGTAGGAGGGAATAAGTCCTTCCTACATAACCTTATTCATGAGGCAGCATCCTTGAATTTCTTGTCTGTAGTTCTTATGTTTAGTTTGCTCTTCTGTTTGGCCAGGTTCTTTATTAGGCATTAATGCATGATGCGCATGAGGGCACCTGGCAGGACAAGTGATGTAACAGAACTTACTAAAGGGGAAGGAAAAAGGAGATGCAGAAAATACAGATGATGCTGGTCATTCTGAAGTAGAAGATTGGAGGGGGTGACTAATGACTATCCTGAATTTAGGATAGAAAAATACCTGTGTGTCTACACTCAGTAGTAGGTTCAAATTACAAAGGCCCTAGGTAAATTTTTCTGGCCGGGTATATGCGTTCTCAAATCCAGTATAAAACGTCATCTCCTCATACTACCAGTGAGTTGGTTTCTCTCAAATCTTATTGTGACCTCCTTTGGAATAATTAAGGGAGTAGTCGTGTAATAGTCATGGGAGATACCAGGGTAAAGATTTTCAGCAGCTGTTTAAAGATGCACATGATGTCCTTTATGAAAAAATATTGAGGTTATTAGTCTTGTACATCTTGTATTTAAAGTCTGAAACTCTGTTAACAACACCTATGTTTTTCCTCATGTCTTTGGTGCAATTAATAATGTAAAACTACTTTAGTTCCAGTGTTCAGTGTTGAGAAACTCTGTGACCATGCAACATATTTTTCATAACTTTGTGCTTGTATAACTCATTTAAGATTTATTCAGTGTGAGTAATTTTAAGACTTACTCAGCATGAATAATTTATATTGTGTCTTGGATTATTAACTCCAGTGGAGAAGCTGGGATAGGCTGAAAAAGATTAGTTAGATGAAAGGAGCTGTTCAAGAAATGTTTATGTATTTTTGTATGCAATGTGTATTAATTTTTTTCTTTATTTTCATGTTTTGCACTTTCTCTTTTTCAGCTGTCAAACGTTTGATGAAAGAGGCTGCAGAACTGAAGGATCCTACAGATCATTATCATGCACAGCCTTTGGAGGTTGGTTTCTCTATATGTTTGCAAGAGTTGGTAATAAGGCTGTCTTATTAGTATACACTCTAAGTTCTCTGTATGCATATGTATTTAAAATGTACATATTTAGATACTAGCAGACCTTTTAAAATTGATTCAGTTCTTTTTTTCCTATGATGGAAATCAACAGCAGAATTCCACTTTAATGGTATTGTAGTTCCAGGTTGTTAGTGAAAGTACATAACATCCGTTTATTGCACAGGTATAATATGTTTATTCCCCCTCCTCCTTCCTGAGACTACATAAATGCATTATGTTTAAGTTAAGTCTTTTACACCCGAACCTGACATCTGGCTCAGTTGCTGAGTTGCTCAACAAAACACTTAAGCCTAGGTGATCTGTGAGGATTCACTATTTTGCATACAAAAAAACTGTGGAAAACATAAGTGGGTGCAATTCTGGATGCACTGTAAGAATGCTTAGATTCCACTTAAATAGTAGCTTCTTGAAGTCTTCTGAACACCCAGTTACATTTTTGGGCTGAGAGGACAGTGAAGTTCTGGTGGATAGAAGCTTAAACAGAAACCCCTTCTGATTTTGCTGGAATAATAAAAAAGGCAATGTTCTGTGGTATTCAGTTTGGGGGTTTGATTTAGCTGTTCACAGAAATGCGTAGCACACTTAACATGCTTACAGAAAATAGCATGTTCCTAGATGCTATAAAATATACCTTACTACTGACTAGTTCTCATCTGTACCTTGTGTTTCCCCTTCCTGTGGTGAAATGTAAGGCTTAATTCATGCTATTACTTGTATGTTACATGAAGGTCTTATTTCTGGGTTAGAACAGTGACTTGCTGGGAGCTGAACAGTGGCAAATGAAAGGAAATGCTGGAAGTGTTGACAGTTACCTCCCATCCTTGAAAAAATTGTAATGAGATGGGCTGTCACAGCCCTGTGATACCAGTGTTCAGCTTTAGTTGAGAGATCTCGTTCACTGGCAGCAAGCTGCATTTGGACTCCTAACAGCAGGAGTTGTTCTGCTTGTAAATATTCAGGAAGTTGTGGGCATCACAAGATCTGATACACAAAGCCAACCACAGAACCCCAAAGGAATAATGCTTAAAGAGAAGTTATTTATATGTCCAATTAAAATAGTATTCCAAATTTCAAAGTGTACGTGTTATGCAGTAAGGCACAGTAGCTGTTTCAAAATTGTTTATGGAGAAGCAAAAGAGGATGGGAATTCTCTGGGGTATGAGTCAAGTCCCTGTGTTGACTTGGGCATGGAAGGGGCTTTGGGGAGGCTGTCGTTAATGTTCTTTCTTGGGGTGGGTCTCTCCTTGGTTCTCCAGAAATTATTATTCACTGGGGCAAAGACCCAGTTTTCCCGCAGTTGACCCGGTTTTCCATCTGTCAGGTAATAAAACTCTTGCCATAATTGATACAGCTAGAGTGAAGAGCTTGAATAATGAATTTGAGGGTTTCAACAAAGGCATTGTATAAGAAAATTACCAGAAAGCTACAATATTTTATCCTTTTAACCAAAATCTTAGTACTGTGTTGGTTGTCTTACTCTCCACTTGATTTAAAACTTTTGCTGTGCACTGTTTCTTTAGCCTGTCCTTGTTCAATAAAATGGTGTTTAGTTGTCTACTTCTTTGACACACTCTTCTTTCTTTTTTTTCCTTCTCCCTTTGGTGGGGACATTTTAGGATAATCTTTTTGAATGGCACTTTACTGTTAGAGGCCCTCCAGATTCAGATTTCGATGGAGGGATTTATCACGGGCGAATAGTACTACCACCTGAATATCCCATGAAACCACCCAGCATTATTTTGCTGACGGTAGGCATGTTTACTAGTTTTTCATTTTTACGTGATCAGTTTAACCGTAGGTGTCAGAGGGAGAGTCTTGACATTTAGGGTAATGTTGTTTTTGTAAGAAAGGTGTCATAGTACAGTTAATGCTGCCAATGTAAGACCAGAAGTCTTCCAAGGTGACTTAGGTGTTCTGTAATTACATGAAGCTTTGCATCTAATAAGTGGAAGTTTTATCCAGGAGTAATCACATTGCTGACGTGATTGTCTAACCTTCTGTTCTCTCCATGGGCCTTCTTGGCCTCTGTTGGAGACATTGGTCACACATAGGAAGGCAGACCTATGGTTTGGGGCAAAGGCCCACATTTGTGCACAGTTTCATAGAGCCATAGCTTTTCAGGCTTTCTGCATGTGGTGTTTGGGTTACAGGAGCAACAGGCAAGCCACCATGTCACACTGGGACATGTGAGGTATCAGTTAAGGGTTTCTTCATGCATGAATAGAGGCAGATGGCAGACTTCTTTGTTCAGAAAGCTGAATGCCAGTTTTGTGAGGTTGGCAGTAATATAGTTATCAAGTATTGTTTGCATGCGGATTTGTTTGATGATTTTTACAACTTGTACCAAAAACCAAGAGTTAACTTCCAGCATGTTTTATTATATCCTCCTTCTTCCTTTGAAGGCCAATGGCAGGTTTGAAGTGGGGAAGAAAATTTGTTTAAGCATCTCAGGGCATCATCCTGAAACATGGCAGCCTTCATGGAGTAGTAAGTAACAATTATTTGGAAAATGTTACCCCCATCAAGCAACTAAATCTTTAAACTGAAAAAAATCTCACAAAGAATGTGTGTAGTGGAAAAGGAGACAGATTTTGAGGGAGTAAAAGTATGGGAGAATTTGAGAAATGTAAAGTCATGAAAGAGCGACTTAGGAGGTTTTGGGAATGGTATTAAATAAATGCGGAGTGAAAGGGTTGAGAAACTGAGGGGTGATGGTAAGCTCTTACTTATTCGGATAATAAAAGCATTAAGAATTCTCAGACTACTTAGAATATTCTTTGATTTTTTTTAATTGTTCTTATGAAAATACTTTAAATCCTATTACTCTACGCTATTTTTGTATAATCACTAAAACCAGCTTGAATATTGATAGAGGGGAGTGTGGTCAGCTTTTAATTCTGATGCTGTACTTCTGAACACTCAAGAGGAAAGACAACGTGGTCTGAGTTCAGAATAACTGAATGTTTTCTACCTTTTTTTTTTTTAAGTTTCATTATCACAAAAATTGAGAGTCAGCACAATTCATCCAAGGCAATATTTCTGTGTTTTTATAATCTCAGTTTTGCTGAGTACAGTACATCAATTATTTCTTTGGATATCAGTTTCACTTTTAAAATACGTTGATAAGATCTTGGGAATTTTCTAGCAGACCACTCTCAACTTTTGTAAAGTCTCTTATGTCTTTTTAAAGAGTAGAAAATGCTGTCTTCTAAGTAGGAGGTGTAAATATCCTATCTCTATTTTGTGGTACTTATCTTCATGTGATATTTATTTACCAAATCTACTAGCAAAGTGTCTTGAATTCTTAAATTTCATGACTATGTAAAACAAAATTGAAGGATAGATATTGTCAAAAGAGATGTTTTAGATGACAATTCTGTTATGAGCTGTTACTAGTATTTAAGTAAGCTCCTTCCCCAGCATGGTGACATAAAAGGAACAAATTCTGCAGTACATTGCATAAAAGAAAACCACTGAGCTTGTGTGCACTAAACTGCAGAATTCGTGTCTAGTAGAAAACACGTACAAAAAGAAGAATGCCTTATGAATCCTCTTCTTCTTTCCCCCCCCATTTATATGTTAATTTTGCCTTACCTTTTTTTTCTACAGAACCCATTTTTAAAGTCTGGAACTCTAATCTTCATATTGATGTAACATTTTTGTGACAACTTATCTTTTCTTCTCTGTGTTGGCTGGTGGAAGAATAAGGCCTTACCTTTCATTTATAATGTGAAGTTCAAAAAAATGAAGAAAGCCTTGCTGTGTACGAAAAAAAACAGTGCTGCTTATATGAAATGCAGACTACTCCTCTGGACAAAATGAAGTTTTGCAGACAGAACTGCACCTTTTCTTTACTGAGTGTAGAGTGAAATGAAATAACAGTTGTTTCTGCAACCTTGTTTGTATCTCTCTTTTCCCATTTTAGTAAGAACAGCTTTACTAGCCATTATTGGATTTATGCCAACCAAAGGTGAAGGAGCAATAGGATCTCTAGATTATACACCAGAAGAAAGAAGAGCCCTTGCAAAGAAGTAAGCACTAAGTTTTTTACTGTAGCTGCATACATATGTACTCTCTTTTTAGGGTAAGGCATTGAGTAGAAAGTAAGTCACTTCAGCCTGTTCTCTTGCATTTATTCCAAATATTGAAAAAGTTCTATGCCTTGTATACATTTTTTTTTTTTTTTTTTTCCTGAACACTGGACAAACTCAGAACTTACGGTCAAACAACATACTTTGAGGGGGCTGTGTTCCTTCCAGCATTATGTGGTCAAGTTAGAGGTTCGTCTGACATTCAGGCTTAGAGATGTAATTAACATTGTAATGCAGTGGTAATTGCAGCGTGGAGGGAAAATGAGTATGATGGAATTGATAGTAAGTGGAAATGGGGGAGAAAACAACCAAAACAATCATGCATCATTTCCCTTAAGTAAATAATAATAATGAAACAAAGACAAAAAAATCTGAAGCAACTTCTTCCGAGTGGTTTTTAGGAAATTAACTTAAAATTAGATTTGTGACTATGATTAAATGATTGGCCTAGTGGACAAGGGGAAAGCAGTGGATGTTGTTTATCTTGACTTCAGCAAGGCTTTGGCGCTGTCTTCTTTACCATCCTCATAAACTCATGAAGTACAGCCTAGGTAAGTGGGGACAGTAAGGTGGATTAAGAACTGGCAGAGCCGCCTGGCTCAAAGGACTGTGGTAGGCAGCACAAAATCCAGCTGCAGGCCGGTCACTACTGGTGTACTGTGGGGATCGATACTGGGCCCAGTGCTGTTCAGTGCCATTAATGACCTGGATGATGGGGCAGAGTGCACCCTCAGCAAGTTTGCAGACGATGCGAAACTGGGAGGAGTGGCTGATACACCAGAAGGTTGTGTTGCCATCCAGAGGAACTCGAATGGGCTGAAGGAATCTCACCAAGTTCAACAAAGAGAAAAGCAAAGTCCTGCCCCTGGGGAGGAATAATGCCAGCCAACCAGTTGGAAGGGAGCTTGGAAGGGGAGGACCTGGGGGTCCTGGTGGACACCAAGCTGATCATGGGGCAGCAGCGTGCCCTTGCAGCAAAGAAGGCGAATGGTACCTTGGGCTGCATTAGGAAGAGCACTGCCAAGCAGGTCGAGGAAAGTGATCCTTCCTCTGTACTCAGCACTGGTGAGACATCTGGAGTGCTGGGTCCAGGTCAGGGCTGTGTCCAGGTCAGGGTACAAGAAAGGTGCAAGCTCCTGGGTCCAGTTTAATATTTATAATAATAGTTAGATCTTTATAATTTACAATTTTAGTTGGCTGCAGATATAAAGTAAGTTTTAAAATGGTAACAAATTATTAATAAAGTATAGATAATAGCAATATGTAAGTCAGTTAACACCTTCCTAAACGACATGAGAGAATATGTGTTTGTAGTATAGATGATTCTCAACGTATTTTTTCAAGATAGCGTGATTTGGGGTGGCGGGAAGTACTTTTAAGCTACTGGTCTTGACACCACTTGTCTTTCTGTGGATTGTTTTGCAAATAGTTTGTTTAAACAAGCACACAAGAACATTATGAGAACATGCTATTCTGAGCTATGCCATTTGTGGCCAGGTCACAAGACTTCTGTTGTGAAATGTGTGGCACATCTATGAAGACAGCCCTCTTACCACTAACATCCGGAAGTGTGTCAAGCCAGGCGGACAAGGAGGCTAAAGAACTTGCGAGACAAATTAGCTTCAAGGTAAAGTCACTGTTTAAACTTTTATCTCTATTGTATAGAATTTAAAAAAAAAAAGAGGAAAAACTTGTAAATTGCAGAAACATTCATCATTTCATAAACCTTTATCAATCACTACATGGAAACCTGTTTTTTTAGGACAGTCTGAAAGAGAAAAATAGGAGTGCGTCTCTGGCAATGTGCCAATTAATAAATTGTGCATCTCAAGCACTGATTGATTAGTTTTAATTGCAATAGTGAGTACTGTGGTGAGAACTGCCTAACTATATTGCTTTTACTTCCATGTTTTCAGTCACTAATAACTTGATTAAATTCTCCAGAATTAGTCTTATTATAAAAGTGTTAGGAGAGTTTGGGCAAAGCTAACCTAAATTTTTTTTTTTCCTTTGGCTTGTGGAAGGAATAAAACATATTCCTACTGAAAAATGGTTGCAAATTCTTTTGAACTACTCTGCAGCTGAAGATACTGAAAGTTGAACTCTGGTATGGAAGTTGCTCTCACCCAAAAATGTGGTCTGTAGCTTGTGTTTCAGTGAAAGTAAGGCTTGTTTAGCCAAGTAGGTGCCTTAGAAAATTGCATGTCTTGCATGCACAGTGTTGTTTTTCACTGGGTTTTCCACTAAACTCTTAAATCAGCCATTAAGGAAGACTGCTGTGCATGAGGGCAGGGAACTACAGTGAAATATATGTGCCATTGGTGCAGAATACATCCTCACTAAGGTCAGGGATGGTAATATGTCCCCTTTTATCACCAATGTTCTCCTAACACTGTCCTAAAGACAAGGTTTTTTTTGTGTGCCATGAGAGTAAAGATTGCCTCCTACTGAGCATTACTGCCAGTTTTGCAGGACCTCCATACATCTAGACATGTTGACATGGTTGGGTCTGTGTGTGATAATGCTTGTGATAAAAACATCTCAAAGTATTTTACAAAGATGAGGAGATACAGGGACAGAGTTTTAAAGTTGAGGTATTGGGAGAAGCAATGGACTGCCTTCTCCTGGCTTTTTTACATTATATAAGGGTTAAAAAGTGTAAGATTAATTTTTGCTTAAGAACTGCTAATCTTCATCACAGAAATTCTAGAAATATCAGCATATTAATTTTTTTTTTTTTTAAGAAAGAACTCTTAACTTACATTTCATACCTTTTTCAGTTTTAAAATGAAAGACTTAGGGACATCAATCTCTAAAGAATATTGGTGTGTTCCATGTGTCCACATACTTAACTGCACCTCCTAAGAACAAGCACTCAGCAAGGGAAAAATGAACAAAAGCCTCAGGTTTCTACAGCCTTTTACAATCCATTATGGGTTTTTTACAAGGTAAATCAGTTCTGTCCTCTGGTTGTGCCCTCCCTCCCTTTCTCAAATCAAATTTTAGGGATTGGGTTTTTTTAAGCTTCCTGCTTCTCTGCTTTGCTTGACTTTGTTATTATTTGTTGGACTGATGTTGGGCTGAGGCATTTGATCAATGTGTTTGTAATAAACTAATAGTAAGAATTACTAGCAGGGAATACAGAAGGTTTTAATAATTTGGATATATTCCATGTCAACTTATGGGATAAGATTTAACATCAGATTGCTGGTGAAGCGTATAATTTGAGAGAGCCTCTCTACTAGCAAACATACTAGCAATCTCTGCGTTATCTTGAACCTTAAAGAAGAGATTTCCTAACTTTTTCTAGATGGTCCTGGGATTATGAGAAATTATTTCATACCAGCCTTAAGCAAAATGGTAACTTTTGAAAAACCCCCATATACGGTATTGAGAAAGGAATATGAAATTCAGGAGAAAAAATAACAAACCACATTTTCTCATTACAGTTTTCCTGCTTCTGTGAGCCTCCACCTTTGTTCCTGTCTGTTTTAGTAGGAAATTACATTTTTTTAATCAGCTTTACATTGACTTACAAATTGTTTTGTTTATTTTAGGTGCTATATAACGTAAATTCCATTCCACTTAAAAGAAAAAAAGGAAAGATAGATGACTAATAGCATACACGTTACTGTAAACCAATGTGGTTTAGCTACATGTTGCCATCACAAGGCATATTTTGCATTAAAATTAATTTTCCACTCATCCTCATTATTACATTTAAATATGTTGATCTTCTTTCCTTGATGTCTGTGTTCTCTCCAGCTTTTCTGGAAGCAGAGGTAAGGGCTGGAGAAAAGAGAGACCGGGTGACAAAAAAGATATTTCAGTTTTGGGAACTCTCAAGTGCTTTATATTTTTGAATGTGAGTCTGACTTCAGTCTAGCACACTAGACTTAGTACTTTCATAAACTAAAATAAATCAAATGCACATTTTGTAGTGTGTGTGCTTTATAGAGACCAACAGTAAAGATGAAATGAGCTCTTCTTGGAAAAAGCAGAAGTATGAAAAGCAGGGGTCACAGGGTCCAGGGAGGGAACTTACAACTGGATATGGGAAAGGAAAATTCACCCTGCGGGTTGTCAAATGCTGGAGCAGGCTACCCAGAGAGGCTGTGGCATCTCCAGCTTTGGAGATGCTCAAAACTTGACTGAACATGACTCTACTTTGAGGAGGGAGTTGGACCAGGTGACATCTACAGGTCCCTTCCAGCCTAAATTGTTCATAATCCTGTGTTGCTTTGTTGCTGGTCCGTATTTGAGTCATAACTTGTCCTATCTAATATTAGACTTCATAATAGTCAAGTGCAAAAGGAAAGCAGTGTTGTCAGATTATAAGTGGTTGTAAATCTTAAATTTGTCTTCAGGTTGTTTCAGTGACATATTTTTCGGATTCTTCTGAGATAATATACATCAAGACATAGGGAAGTTAATTTCCTCACACAAAATAGTATCATGAAAGACTATTATTATCTTGTGATCTTATCAGCTTGTTATCACCATAACTGGTTGGTTTCTAATACACTGTTTGTATTTCTTACTACCACTACTTATATCTGCATTTGAAGGTATAAGGTATTAGATTTGGAATTGTCATCTTCATAATAAATTGAGATCTAGATACATGACTTAGGAAGTGACTTGCTTGCTGATAAAAATTGATCTGGTCATGACTTTTTTTTTAATATGTATAAATTTTGAAGTGTTTCAGTTCAGGACTGGTGCTGTGTCCTTTTCCATTCCCAAGGGATTATTGCAGGCATATATGCTGTTTTAACAAGAGGTTTGTTCATGATCTTCTATATGTCACTACTGACCTCTTGTCTCAAATTTCCAAAAGCATGAAACATAAATTCTGGGAATTGATGCTTATTAGACATTTTATAAATGCGTACAAAAGCAGTATTATAAGACTTGTATTTTTTCTTTTGCTCTGCTTGTGCTGAAATTTAAATACTGAAAACTGAGGTACGTGTGCCTGACACAGTGTAGTGCCATGCATATATGCCCACTGTGGCTGTGAGACAACTTTGGTACTAGAACCAGTATAGCCACATTAAATTAGCACTTACCAGAGGCTAGTTAGCCCTGCTGAGAAACAGGCTATATTAGTTCACTTGTAACAACAGTAGTAAGCATTCACTTAAGGACATGAGAAACAGAAGTTTTAAAAAATGGTGTTATTTCTGGCATAATGTTGTCCTGGATCTTTTAAAGAATTTTCTTTTTTGCTCTATACATCTGTGTGGTTTTTTTAATGTTATACCTGTTGTTATGTGCAAACAACCTTAAAATTGTTTTTTAAACTGATGTTTGCACATGTATAGACTTATTTCTAAAGAATGAGAATTTCTTAAACCTGTTGGTGTGTAATTGAAATGCAGTTGGCCTACTTGATTATTACATTTCAGTAAGTCTCATATTCTCCATACATTAAAATACACATTCCAAAATAAGCCAAATCTTTTTGGAGCAATTTTGATCTTGCCTCTGAAGCGTAAATATGTACTCCTTGTAGGCAGAAGTCAATTCATCCAGGAAGTCTGATGCTGGACCCTCAAACACGTCAAGTTTGAAACACTCTGCTGCTTCATGTGAGCCCCAGCAGGGTGGTGCAGCTAGAGCATTCCAGGATCCAACAAGTGCAACGGTATGGTCTGTCTTTGAGCTTTATGAGTGCAAGTACAGGCATAGTCTGAACGTGAAATCGGTACTATTAAGCTGATTGGAGGCTTCATTAAGAGTATGTAGTTCATACATTTCTTTTAGAACTTCTGCATACTTTTATATAAAATTTGTGTGTAAACTTTAGCAAATAGTATGCTGAATCACTTTTAGAAATAACGATCTCTTTGCTTTCACTTCCTTCTCTTAAAAACAATAAATAATGTTCTTTTAGCAATTTTTGTTCCCAGTAGTTCCTTTAATGTATGGGTTAAAAGTTCATTAAAATATTATGGTGTCTGAAGTACTACAATTTACCATCTGCATAATATGTCACAGGTTTTTGCAGTAGAATTCTTAGCCAGAGGCAAAAAATGTTTCAGCAATCATTTGTAGCTTTTAAATATTAATTAAGGATACCTTCCTGGTTTTTATAACCTCTTAAGTAAATCTGACTAAAATATTCTTACCATTTGAAGTATGACACTTCAGTTTTAATTCTGCTAGGTGTAGGGCTTACATAATGGTTTCGGAAGTGACCGAGGCCTGGTGGTGGGCCAAGGCAGCTGCTGTTATGACTGTGGCAAATGCAATCTAAATTCACTGATAAATTGCAGGCAAATCCCAGCTAAGCTGTCTTTTTTAGAGAGGATGGGGCTGCAGATCATTTAAAAAAACCTAAAACATGTCAAATAACGTCAGACCATCTGTTGCGTGTTTGCAACATATTTTCAAGCTATGTAGAAATATAAACATGGTAATAGGATACTTTTTTCCCACGAAAAGGATTTTTCCAGATTGTTCAGGATTTAATAAACCATTTTATTTTATTCTTCTTATTACAAATCCTGGCTCATATAGTAGAACTAGCCAAAACACCAAGGCATTGCTGCATTTTCTTGAGGAAAAGGAGACTGATATTTTTGATTAATCCCATTTCTAAGAAATTTGTTTTAATCAATTATGCTGATTTAAGAAGTAATGATTAGCTTAATTTTCAGCAGAACAGTCCCATGTGAAATGAGACCTTTAAACATATAAATGTGTGTGAAAATATTTATATGTGATAAACTGTAAATGATGAAAAGTGGATTCATGTTTTAAGGGATCAGACTGTGACGCTCACAATTGTTAGGTTGAGTTTTGAGGCAATACATGTGTTTCTGAGCTGCCACATTTTGAGTGTTAGGAATTTTCTGGAGCCATTGGGGAGTGAAAACTTATAGCCACACAGTAGAAGAAAGAAGTGGGTAACAAGAAAGACTACTGTAAAGAATTTGAGCTTGCTCTTTTTGTGTTCTTATTCATGCGAAAGTTAATAGAAATCTTCTCAAAATAGGGGGCCGGAGGCCTTGATCTGCTAATAGGCGTGAAAGAGTATCCATGCAAACCTCAGACCCTTTCTGCTCAGCTGGGCTTCTTGCACATGTCAAATCAGTTTGTTGGGTTAGTTCTTGTTGTGTAAAGACCTAATTCTGCCTTACTAAGTTGTAAGTGTTAGATGTGGGCAACATCAAAACTATTTTTTTTTTCTCTTCTTGGATAAAATGTTTACCACTTACTCTACAAATGTGTGTTTAATTAAAAGCTATTGTAGAAAATCTGCTGTTGTGAACTTGAAGTTTATGCCCTTTGAGAATAAAAAGGGCAGAGTTAGACCTAATGCTGAATCCTTGTATTAGCTTGCATAATTCCTTCTGGTATAGTAGATTGAATGTGCCAAACTCTGAAGTCATGGGACCTTTTGTCCTGCTACACAATACAGAGGGAAAAAATAGCAGTAATCATGCAGGAAGAATGGAATGTTACCTTTCTTCTGCTCTTGGAACGGTTGTAACCAGTCTTCATTAAAAACATGATGGTAAATAGGTGCTAAGGAAAGGGTTACCTGTAGGTGAAGAGGAGGGAATCTGTAGGCTATGTTGTACTATGGGAAAACTAATCTACAGACTGCTTCATGGGTGAATTTGTTCTTTCCAGCAACAGCTGTCTATTCCATGATTTTTACCTTTAAGCTGCTTGAAAGGACAGAGATTCTTGCAATGAATTAATGGCAGGACAATTGTGAGTACAATAATGCCCTTCCTGGGATAGGTTTAACTGAATTCTTGTGTGAAGAGCACACTGAAATGGGTCTCTGGCATGGCATCACTTCGAGTCCATTCCTCCTGTTCCACATGGGGCCTTATTCCTGAAGAGAGAATTTCTCAATTCCATCAGAAGAAAAGATATTTTGAATTAACTTTCCCTTCTGTCAGCTTTCACTTAGAAAAAGGAGTATAGCCTCACTGACTAAAGAAGCACCAAGACTTGCAATATTTTAGTAAAGCATATTTTTTTTAGATTTCAAAACTCAGTTTGAAATAGTACTTTGTGGTTCAGTAATGGCAATTGTTATATTAACAGCAATGCTATCACAGTGTGAACTGTTGCGTTATTCAGTACTTTAGTCTTACAGATTTTTGCCTGTGAAGAGACTTATTGTGTGATGTAACTGTTGCGTGGGTGTATTTGTCTGTACTGTTGGAGAGGTGTTCTTGATTTTTGGGCTCTCCTTGCCTGACCTCATCTTCTAGGTCACTTCCCTCCCTCCCCACCTTCTCTTGCCAGACCAACAGCCAGCATCTTGATGCCACACTTAAAATTACTACAATGTCCACTCTGGTCTGCTCTGTAGCTGAGGACTAAATACCTTCCCAGTGCAATGTTGAGTATGTATTTCCTGAGTTCCTGCTGTTTAAAAAGCAGACAGAGGGATAGAGATTGTCTCTCACGCACAGCACATGGTGATGATGAAGATGACTTTTTGCCATGCTTTTCACCTAGTACTATGTACTTTTCATCAAGACCTGCTCATCGGTTGTTCCCATTCATGGCCCTGTTAGCAGTGACTGAAGTGTGCAATACTAGCGCAAATTTGCACGTTGGCTGTTAAAATTTTCCTCACCTATATTATTAGAGAATACTTGTCAGGTATTGAAATGACTTATCTTTGAATGAAGAAAAGGAGGGGAGGGAGGTGATTCTCGTGCAAGTGATACTTGCTTCCTGGGAGAACTTGTCATAACAACATTATCGAGGTTTACAGGTGCAAGGCAATGAGTACAACAGCATGAGAACAATAAAAGGGACAATGCTGCCATGGAGGCTCTGGAAAATGCTGCCACAGCAGCTTGGGTAAAAGGATACAGAGCTGCAAAGAACAGGCTTTAAGCATTATTAAGGCTAAAACAATAGGCTACCTAAAGCATTATGCAGCATAGTACTTGAGGAGTCTGAAGCCAGTACAGAAGACACCTCTGACTAGACTTCTTTTTACAATATATATACACATTTTTTTTTTTTTTTTTTTTTTTTATTTGTAGTAGCTGTTGATGTCTACTCAGGGCAAAGTAATGGTACATTACTCCTGTTTGAATATTCAAATTGCAAGCAAGGTACTGCTGGAAGTTGGCTTGATAAAAGTAATTGCCCTTAGCATTAAGAAAATTAGTTTCTTCCACACCTGAGTAAAAGAATGTCTTTGAATGAATATATTGTAGATACTCAAGTTGGACTCAGGTCCAGATTAAGTCACCTACTAAGCCAGTGGTCACCTAAATGTTGGTACCAAAACTCTCGTCACAGTCCGTGGGACTAGTTAATGGAGGCTAGAGAGCACTGTAGCTTACTGAGAAGCAGAGGATGGTAGGCTGCATTGCTCTGTCTGTCCCCCTGATTGCACTGACTAAATCCATGTGGACTATTATGGGAGTCTGAATTCCTACCATGCCTGTAGCAACCTACATTTAGTGTATTGATGTGGAATGATGTCCTACTTTGGTGCTTATAGTTGATGAATAAAATTGATACTTGGTAAGGATTATAAAGTGACAAGCTAAAAACTGTGGTTAGAATTTTTTTCTGATAACCTGGGAATATATTAAACCTCAGTGCACCTGTTATTAAAATTATTATACTATAGTAGTGTCCTGCACTAATATACTGGCCAGATGAAGCGTTGTAATGAGGAGTGATGAAATGAACAGTGTAACTGAAGTCAGCTGATCTTGAACTGATGAGGGAGGTTTCTGTGAGAAAATGAGGCTATGTTCTGATACATGAGATTTATAGAAGCCCTTATTTTTAATCATATGTTCTGAATAATATATTGTTAAAAATTGTTTCCTTTTCACTATTAAGTGGTGTCCTAAGTTTTGTAATATTACAGCAACAATTTGAAATGTCTTGGCAATCAGGAGTACTTGGCCTGACTTTGATTCATTGACAAACAGACATGTTTCTTATTAGCCTTTAAGCCATGCTGTGACAAACTTCAGCTGTTCTTCAGTTGAAAGTTATATGGACAAACAAGTATTTCAGCTATCCTGATATCTTCTTATTTCTATATCTCTCCGAGATCATAACTGGAAGAGGCTTCAGTAACCAGAGGATTTATATGGTTCTGAGTTCCCAGAGTTTGGTATATTTTTTTAAAACATCCCTTCCAAGATGATCATTTAATACTTCCAGCATTCTGATAAAAATTTTCAAAATAATGGCCTGGAGACATAAGTGATGCAGTGAATGCTACCATTCCTCAGTAGACTGAACATAGTGTACATTTCCTTACTTGCATTTTGTTATAAGATAGAACTTTTTGTTAATTCTAATATATGTACATTTTACTAAACTAGCCTTATTTATCAAACTCAGATGTCCTTGGAGCAAAGTTTTCTACCAGTCTTAACAGTTTCAGAAGCTTCAGAAATAATATGACACACAAAGTGCATATTCAGTGACTGTAAAGATCAGATGCTAAAGGTGGCTGCAATGTAGCTCTTATTAAATATTTTTATTTTTAGTCTATTAAGCCCTCATCCCCAACATTTCCAGTATGGTTTGGCAGAAAATGACTTAAAATTGGATGGAAATTGTGTCATGTGAGGTGTTGCACTAGTCTAAAAGTCTTGACATTTTTGGTTAAGGAGAATTTAAAAACTTGCCATAAGTGAAGACAAGAAGATTGTGGGGCTTTTTTGGTTTGGTTTTTTTTTTTTAATTTAGAATACAGCCCATCTGCCATTTTGGGGATTCTTAATAATTAAGTCTTCCAACAGAAAATATCTCTAAATAATATATACATCTAGCGATGTATATATTAAAGACACACTAGCATCTGGTCCCAAATTTATATCGGGTAATGATCACTGCTTTCTTATTTAACTTGCTTCTGCATGTCTGCTAATACTTCGTCATTGATTTTGTTGGGAATCCCAAGGCAGTGGATTAGCTCAGCTTTGGGTGAAGCATTCAGTCTTCTGCTGCCCTGATACATCTATATAATTTCCTCAAAAAAAAAAAAAAAAAAAATTTAAAGCCTCGCAGTTGTTGGTGAGGCTTCTTTTGAATTACAGCTCCATTCATGTCAGTGTATGGCACCTTGTCTCATTCAGAACACAGTCTTTCTGTTTTATTTTTAAATTAAAAATTTGCAGTGTTGGGAAGAAACTCAGGAGTGTGACAGCTAGTGCTAGTTACTTTAGTTAGTAAGTGTGAAGGAACAGGAATATTCCTAGGTTTTTTTTCCCCCTTTTTAAAAGCTACTTTAAGAAGAATAACACTTTGCCTGCTCTTGCTTCCTGAATTCACTTGCCTCACTCTCCCCTTCTGAAAGATGGGAGTGTAGATGAATCTAGGAACTTCATTTTCAAAGGCTCAGCTTCCCTAAGTCTTTATTTTCCTTGGCATGAGGAGCTTTCAAGTGGGTTCAGTATGAAGAAAGTCATTCTGCTTCTGCAGTCTAGTGGAAATCATGGCAAGCTGCTTGTGGTGTTCTTGGCTGTCTCTGCTGATAAAATAAATCTTTTAAAAACATTTTTCTTTGAAACTACCCAAGCTGCTTGCTTGCTTAGGCAAGAAACCTCTGTAAATAGGCAAATTGTCAAATGTGGCGAGTAGTTACATCAGTACTTCTGTGGTGATAATAAACAGTGGGAAATACTAATGACAAGGAGGTAGGAAGGGAAGGTCACTTCCCTGGGCTAGTTAAATCACTAACTAGGTGAAAGTTTGGAGATTCTTCTCCCACGTGCAGACTACGTGGCCAAAGAGTCACAGGACCAAGTACTGTCTTGTGGATCATCAAACCTGGGACACAATTGAGGACATTCCCTGTCTGGCCGTGTGGAAGGGATATTTTTTGTGGATATAGTATCTGGCCAAAACAGTGCTTAGGGTTATGGATATTCTGTCCATTAAAAGGCTTTTGCTTGGAAGCAAATATAAAATGTCCAGAATTCTAGTTTTACCTGCTGTGATGATAATCAATTGTTTAGAAGGTGGGGGGGAAGGAAAGCTAACTCTGGAAAATAGCTGCAGGTTGCTTTAAGTGGGAATACCTGCAAACTGTTCTGAGAAGTGAAAAGAAGACTTCAAAAAATAACTTTTTGTCGGAGCTACTTTTTTTTTTAAATGCTTTAAAATTGAACCTCATCAAAATTTTTATTTCCAACAACTGTGCTGTGTCACTATTTTTAATAGTAAAACGTTGGAAGTTTGAGCCTTTTAGTATTGCAAGCAGGATTAGGCCAGTGGAATATCAGAACCCATAGTTTCAGTCTTACAAACTGACTAATGATTTTCTTTAGAAGAATATTCTCCTGAGCGGTACATCAGTTGCCAATGTTTATTTTTTTTACTACATATAATGTAGTAAATGATGTGTGACCAGTAGAGGGCAATAGGTATGTGCATGCATAGGTACAATGCTCAATAATTTGTGCTGGAATCTCTTGAGTGTTTTGTGTTCAGAGTTTTTGTTTTGTTTTTTTGCAGTGGTGGTGTTGGTGATGAGAGCAGACTTTTGGACCCTGCTGTCCACAGGAAGCAGGGCACTATTGCTTAATTAGAGTTCTCTGCACTTCTCTCTTTCCTTTCTTGCCCTCCCCGACTTGTTTCCCGTTCAGTATAGGTGACATTACAAATCCTCAGAGACTTAACTGTCTGGAGGATTACTAAAGATTTTTTGAACTGGAAAGAGTTAAGCAAATCCTAGACAAAGATATTTGAAGTATCTTGATTTGGAATGAATCTAGAATTCAAATATTGTTTGACAGACTTTCTTTAGACTTTTCTTGTCCTTAGAACTGCTAATTTGCAGCTTGAAATAGATTTCTTCTCAAGATAGCGTATGGACAAAAATGATGGATATAACTATTAGTGGCATGTATTATCAGGCTTCCAAGTATTAACAATTATCTGAAGAGTACATTTTAGTCCTAATTATTTTATTCCTTGCTAATCTTATGCACTGTCTTGCCTCACAACTCTCCATGTTTCCTTTTTAGTCTGAAACTCAGAATAGCAGTGCAGCAGCCAGTCAAGAGCATACTCCGCCTGTGCCCACTAACACGTCTATGAGTCCGCGGCAGCGCCGTGCCCAGCAGCAGAGTCAGAGACGGGCTCCGTCTTCAACTGACTTTAATCGGGTACAGCAACCAAGAGTCAACATGAACCACACTGGATCAACTGTTCTGATTGTCCTTCTGACTTTTGCGCTGGCAGCTCTTATATTTCGTAGAATATGTTTGGCTAATGAGTATATATTTGAGTTATAAGGTTGTTTCTGTTGTAACAGCAGTGGCTTGAATGCTTCATTGAACATTCTGTATTGGGTATGACATGAGAACTGTTTACAAAGTTACTTTTTGTATTTACGCTTAAGTCCTTATGAATGTTAATGTACCTACAGATACATTACTTGTAAGAAAAGCAAAGTTGGACATTTAACTACAACAAGTGTTAATTGAGGGCCCACTAGATACTTGGAGAAACAGTGCAGTGGAATAGTAACATTAAGGCATGTAGGAGGGGAGTCAGTTTGAGTAATTCATCAACTAGAAAAAGACAATTTAAAAAAAGTGGTTGATTCACTTTTTTTATGGAACATATATGCAATTAATCACCCCATCTAAGTTAGTATAAGATTTGACATTGGAGAAGGAATTCTGAAGTGAAACACTATTAAGTGTTTGTGTCCAGTGAACTCTTAAGTTAGAGAGGATACAGTTTTATAACCACTTTTATGTACCATGACACATTTCTAGACAGGGAACACATACGAATTGGTTGGATGCTGCTTTGTGTGTGTGAAAGGGGAAAAGGAGCAGGGGAGGAAAGGAGGGGGCAGAAAACTACTTGCATTATTTTGATTTTCATTTTTTGGAAGAAAGACTGGATAATCTTTTGCAAGATTTGAATGTCCTCTTCTAATACTCTCAATTGTATATCTTGGTTTTTTAAATTTGAAGATTATATAAAATATGTCTATTCTTGCAATAGTTATAAATATGTAATATAATTATTTACCCAGAGCTATTGTCTTTTAATTATACCAGAAATATACATAATGTGTTAAACTGAATGTTTCATACGTGGTTTTATTTACTAAAGAAAATTTAAACCTTATTGTACTTAAACTCTCATATATATGAACATGCTTAAGAGAAATATTTATTAAAACCGTGGTAGTAATAAAGAGCTTCAAGCCAGTCTTCGGTTATGTTTCAAGTATCACATGGCCTTTTGTTTGGGTTTTTTTGTTTCAGGTTTTTTTAAGTCTAAAATCAATATTGGACCCAGAGGCTTTCTGCATTATTAGTTTATCAAAAAAATAAACAATTGGTAATATTTACGAATGCTGTGAAATCACATACACAAGCAATAGACCTATAGTTGTTAGGGTTTTGAGAGGTTTTGTCTGTGAATGTTTAAGTATTGCAGTGAAGTAGAAGAAAGCAATCAGTGGGATAATTTTCCTCGTGTATTATTGTTCTGATTTAGATGTATTCTAACATGTTTATTTAAAAGACAATGAAATTTAGCTAACTGATTTTGTTGCTGTCAAACATGGTAGCACCGATTTAAATGAGATTCTGATCCTGTTTCTCAGCAAGTATTTATCAAGCTACCTACATTTTGTTAAATATACTATGTATTAGTGTTTTGAAACATTAAAGTAGATATAACAACTTCTAAAATAAGAAAAGCCTGTTGTGTGTCTGACGGGGATATGGAAATTTAAAAAAAAAAAAAAAAAAAAAAAAAACACAAACCAAAAAGAGTTCTTTTTTAGCACTTCTTGTGGATTGTTGATAATCTTGTTTGCGGGTACAATGGGACAAAGGTCAAAAAGTAGTTTTCCTAAGAAGTTCAGACAAATGTAGTTTGTTCAGCCAGTTCAGAAGTTACTTACACATTCCGCTGCAGAAGGATTTGATGTCAATGTATTAATTGATGTGTTTTTACCTAATTTGTATATTTATTTCATTAGAAATTAAAAACAAAACAACAACAAAATGCAAAAAACCCCACACCAAAACCCAAAAAAACCTGTCTGGATCCTGTGTTTCCTAGTTGGTATGTTGCTTGAATACCTGTTGTATTCAAGTATTGCAAACCTGGGCTCACAGAAGAGGGTTCTGCAAGAGGTCTGACCCAAAAGAGAGTTTTGCTGGGTTTTGACCTGCTTGCTCCTCTGGAAGCTTTGCTCTGAACGTGCTTTTCTTTTCCTAGAGTTTCACTGCTGTGCCAAGCAAACTTTTGCTCTCGTACCTGTGCCACACACTGGTTATTAGTAAAGCAGCTAAGTCTTCTGCAGAGAAGCAATCTACATTGCCCTTTGAATAGGCTATGAGAAAGTAAGCTTTGAATGGTTTCTGAAAATGGCCTCTTCCTTGTGATTAAAGAAATAGCTGCTTTTTAGCTTTTCATTTTTATTTCAAACTTTTTTTAATAAAAGTTAAAATGCCTGATTGTGCAAATACCTATTTGAAAAAATAAATATTAATGGTGATTTGATGTATGTAAAGAGTCTATTGCATGTATAGATACTTTGGAGGTTACTGTGTTTTAATTTTCCTTTAAAAGTTAACAGTAAATAAAATCATCATTTTCAGAGGAAGTAGCTCATGTATTATCTTCAACAGCATAAAGAGCCAGACTAAATTGGAAGATAAAATCTCAACTGCTATAAAACCATCAAAATATGTACATTTTACAATTATATACACGCCTGAAATGTGGCACAGGCAGTTTCCAGTTGAAAAAGATGCCATGCGTAGGAACAGAAAATCTGGAAAGCCTAATGAAAAGGGTCAGCCTGGTTTTACACAGTCTGGCAGAAGGATAGCACTGTCCTGAGATTAGGGGATTGAGCAAAAAGCCGGCGTGCAGAATTGCGAGTTTTTATATAATGGCTTTAGTAAATATCCTTTAGGACCCAGCGGAAATGTTTGGCGAGGCAAACTTCATGAGTAATGGCCAATCATTAAGCGATGATGAGCAAAAAGCTTTGAGTGAGAAGCCCCTGAAAGCCTGTCGAAAACATCACGTCGGGGAAAGCGGCGTTTCTATCACCGATCGCCGACGAACGTGCGACGCCAGAATTAGAGTTGATTCAATGTTTAAACCCGGGGGGACTTGTACTACAGGAGGTTACTGGAGTGCAGAGTGCCCGACTCCTATTTCCAGCAAGATGCCTTATTTTGCAAAACTACTTTTATTAATGTTTTGCTTAGTTCATCTTGTGGAAAGCAGAAAGCACAGGAGGAGGAGGTGGACAAGCCAGCTGGAGGTGCAGAGGGCAAGGTAAGCCTTTTTAAAACATGTAAGTTTCTCTTCCTGTAGTCTTAGGAATACATTACTACATAGAGATAAAAATCTGCCCTGTCAGTGGTTTTGTGTATATTGTGCGTGCAAACAGCGTTATAGATAATGATTTTTAAATAGTGTCTGATACTATATTCAGTTGTAACTGTAAATGGAGACATTTAATGATAATTAATGAGGCAGGTTTTGCAGTTAAGTTGACCACTTCAGCTTGGTAAAAATATTCTTAGCCGTGTATGTGAATTACAGAGAGAATTTGGAGAAGTTGCAATTAATAGAGATGTTCAAATCTGCATGTTGTTCCAGCACTGTTTCAAGAGCAGGTTATTTACCCTGCTTGCTGAGATGTCTGTGCTACTTATATTCACATGAAATTGCATGTTATATCCTAACAATCTGAGGTGGGGGTGTTGGTTAGCATATTAATTAATAACATATAAATCCCTGGAAGTTACCCAGGGATTGTAAAATTAAAAATATGTTTTGAAAAAATAGATGGTATCTTTACAAAGATATATGTTTTAAAGTCAAGCAAAGGCACAAGAAAGAGTTAAAGGTCTTAGTAAAGTTTATTAGATGTACTGTTGCTGAGATTTGACTGGAGGTTTATATTAGAAAAGATAATCTTCCAAACCTGTCAGACAGTCCAAAGTATGTTATCCTTTTTTGTAGTTATGTCATCCAGTGGCAATTATATCTTACAAGATTGTTCATTGTTCAAGGGGTTCAAAAATAAAACTGGGTTAATCCATCTTATTAAATGGCTTCACTACGGCTGTAGACCTTCATCTTTTCATTTATTTTGTTGGGTTTTTTGGTTTAACAGTCAACGCTTTTATTTTATAGGGAGTGTTGTTACTTGAATGTTTTACAAAGAAATGTTGTGATGTAATTGAAAGCAAAGAATACCTAATATGCTCTCAGACCTATACTACTTGTTGAAAAATATGGTAGAATATGCTTTTAGTGACATAAATGTTATAAAGCTGAAACACCTAGGGCCTGAGCCTGAAATCCTAAAGCCAACTGAAGTTTTGCCACTGATTTCCACAGAATCTCCATTATTCATTTAACTCTGCAAATTTTTCCAAGTCTATGTTCTGCGAAATACAGGGGGTTCAACAGTAGCATTTTCTTGCAAGCCATTCACATCTAGTAGAGGTCATCTACTTTGAAGTAACAAAATGGTATAAATCTTTCTTTTAAATGTGACTTTATCCGAAAGTGGTGCCATTCTCTGGGTTAATAAGTTGTTTGAGTATTTTGTACTTTATTTAAACATTGCAAAAATAATGTACAGTTTCTACAGTGCCGTTGTTTTTGTGAAGTTGTGATAGAGTGGAAATCAAAGCACTGCTAAAATTATTTATATAGATGAATTTACTGTGAAGGATGACTGATACTATTTGGTTTCCTGTGAAATAATGATTTTAATGAACAGTTTTCCAGCCAGGTAGAACCTGAGGAACTATATGTCTTTTATATAGATATAAGTATTTACATTTTCTGTGCATACAAGGTACTTATTTGAAAGTATATAAAAGTAAGTATTAGGGGCTATTAAACATGAATGACATTTTAAATACAGAGAATTCTGCAATATTGCAAAAATAAAAAAGTGTTCGGAGCAATTACACTGATATCTTAAATTTCCAGTTATGTAGAAAAAATACAGTTGTGTCTAAACCAGCAATGAATAGTGGACTCTTCTAGTAAAAGGAGATTAAAACCAGTTCCTATGCTGGTTTTCTAATCAGGTAAGAGAAATTAAAAGAGTGTCCTTTTTAATAACTGCATCACGTTTTCTGCTTAGTATTTCTCTTGCTGACTTACCATAAGAAATACAGTAAATGTATTTTACGGTAAACGTATTAGCCAAGAAAATTTATTCCTATGTTTGGGAATCTACATTTGATAAGTTTGATATTTTGTGTCCTTTGAGGTGATGCATCAACCTGATCTAAGGATCTTTATATTGATTTCAAGAAGCTAGCTTGGACTGTGCAAGTGCAGAACACCTTCAGTTCTGTAGTTCATTACTTGAACGTTGCATAGAGGTTCTTACGAAGCTCTGCAGGCTTGGGGTAACGGGTCCTGCAGGCACTGAGACAGCTGTCTGCCAAGTGTACGCAGGGAAGTTGTTGAGCCTGTGCCTTCATGGGAAGGGAATATGGTAAAGCCAGGTTAGGGCTGTGGAGGTAGGAACCCGAATTAAAAAATGCCACGTTAAGGCTTGCCTGTGCATCCGTAATTACTCCCCTTGTTTTACGTTAATATTGAACTGTAATGCATTATTTTTCCTGTGACTGGTACCTCACTCAGCGTGCTGAATGGATAACACTCGCTTAATTAGAAACTGTGTCGTGTTTCATTTTCTCTTGCTCCTGCACGCCCCACCTCACTGGTAATGCAACTCTTCTACAAAACAGAGGTATGACTTAAAGAAGCAACTGCCTCTGTGCAGCATTGCCGTGACCATTGCCTGGAGCAGCTTCATATTATGCTCTGGAGAGCCGGGGCTTTGCGTAGGACATTGGTGTGTGCTCATTGAGTAGCAGCTCCTGGCTTTGTTCTTTGATGGTAGGTTTTTTACATTTTCCAGGGATACGGTCCCTGTCTCTTATCTTACAAAACTGCGTGAAGGGATTCGGTGACACCTATTTGTATGAAGTCAGGAGACTTTTTGCTGATATACAGGCTGGCGAATGGTGCACAAAACCAAGGGCTCATACCTAACAGAAGATTTGTTGGTTAAAAAATTTTGCATTTGGTTCTGTTTTAGAGAAATCAGGTGATAAATGAGTTGCAAAGTAAAACCTGTCAGAGTCACCTGAGTGACTCCTGGGAAGGGGATGTTGGCCCCAGCTTTACCTACACACAGGGAATAAGTTTCCAGAGAGGAGGTAAAGACTTTGGTGCTGAAGGAGATGGTGTAAGTGTGAAAAGGTGCAGGTGTGTGTCGGATGGGCCACAGGCTCTGCTGCCGTGTTGCTAGCCGGGATGTTCCAGGGAGCTGTGTACTGCTGCCAGAGCATGTCAGACTTGCTGTGTGTAGTACTGACTGTACAGTGCATGTGTATGTCTGCTTGTAGCTTCCTCGGAGCATCAGCCTTACTGTCAGTGCCAAGCAAGTGCTGTTGGCATGTCCAACACTGGACTGGAAACAGTTCGGGGTACTCTTCAGTAGCTCTGCAGTGGCTGCATCTCAGGAATTGCAAACAAATGCTGGTAGTCCTCTTAGACTATCCATCTGGACAGAATTTCCACACAGAAAAAGAGAAACTCTCAAAAATAGTGCTTTTGTTAATATTTATTGCTCTGTAAAAATTGCTGATAATGCTTCTGGTAATGTATATCGCTCTGCATAAACTGTCCTAGAAGAGAGGGCTCAGGAGACATTTGCTATCTCAATTGTGCCTGTGAATGCTGTGTTTCCAATGGCCTCTGCACTGGACAGACAGACACAGTCTGCCTCTGAGTCTGCTTATTCTTCTCTCCTAACAGTTGTGCAAAGCCTCATCCTTCAACCAGCAGAAACACTGCACTTTTGAAATAGAAGTGGCTTTGAGCTTCTGTTAGCTAAAGACTTCCTGCCAAGGTTTTTGGAAGTGGTCAGTGGTTTGGAATATCTCCTTAGAGATGTAATTTTCAGGACATGCTACATGCCGGCCTTAGGTTGGGACCCAAAAGCAGAAGCAGACCATCAGGGCAGGGCAGCACGAAAATCAGCACACTGACTGTTTTCCCAAACAGCAGTCCACTGGGGCAAGTAGTCTGCTGATCCCTGCTGAAATGGCTGCTGCTGGCAGGCGTGCTCCCTCCGTTGCCTTGCAGGGCTGCATTTTTTCCCCCAACTTTCGACCAGGTGCAGCAGACAAGTCTTCTGGCCTGTGATACCTCCAGTCCCTACCGATCCCCTCTGCTGTGTGGTGACTTCTCAGAAAATGCAATATTTGTAAGTGGCTCAATGGTTAAAAAGTTGATAACCATTATTTTACAGGTGCGTTTCTTGCCGGGGCTTCAAGTCCAGGGCATTGCACAGCCTCTAGTTGTGCAAGGTTTGATGTCTCCTGAGATTTTTTCACCAACACCGCAGCATCACAGCAGGGGCAAATAGCAACGTGAAACAAAAGCAGGGAGAGACATGCACACACACAAATGGCAACAGCAGATCTGAGAAGCAAACCTCATGCCTTATCTTGGCTGTGTACTCCAGCTGTGGTTCACGTTTGCAGTTATGACTTCTCTGCTGTTGCTAATGTTGCCCCCTCTGACTGTGCTGCAGCTGTGTAGTTGTCTGTGTAGGCTGTGAGATGTTTAGAGCCTCCACGCTGCTTCCTCACCAGCCTGTGTGCATTCGGCGCTGTCTCTTCAACAGCCATGCCTCCTGCCTCTTCAGCAGAACAGTGCCTTCTGGCTCCCTTGGCTAGACCCGTTATCCCCCTGTATCTCCATCATTTGGCTGTTTGCAGTGTTCACTGCCCAAGCAGCCTATTTACACTGGAAAGCTGAGCCTTATCACAGTGCTGTACCTCTGCAATTAAACATGCTGGTTTACTTTTACTTCTGCTGGCACGGGTGCGAATTGCACTGATTTCACAGTGAGGAGGGCCTGCAATTGGTTTTTGTTTTCACAAGCCAAAGGTGACCTCTTAAGTGGCAGGGGGCGTGGGGCAGCCAGGCAGGTTGATAGTTCTGCCCTGAAATACTGAAAATAAAAGGTTGAGCTTTTTAGCCTTGCAAGGGGGTGTCTCTGCATAACACATCCTTGTGAATTTTACCCTCTGCTTATGCTACTGTTGTTGGCTTTGGGCTGGATGGATGTAGGAAGAGGCAAGGAGTGCGGAGTTTGGGATACATTTGGTAAGAAAAGGCTCCATTTATTGCTGTGAAGAACAAATGTATTCTCCATTCATCTTTCATAAGCTAAAAATATGAACAACCATAGAACAATTTTTTTTTCTCGTTAAAAACCATATTTTATAAATCCAAGCAAAAATGGAGGGTCCTAAGCAATAGATGATAAGGTGTGTTGGGCATGTGACCATGAAATATTCCTAATGTGTCCGATAACAGTGATTGTGCACATCCTTTGCGTTTCTGTCCATCATTTTCCACAGTCTGGTTTCGTTTTTTCTAGGAATCTGGCAAGGAAAGTCACTTTCCTTTCCTTCCTGCTCCAGGCATAAAACCACAGATGAGTCAGCGTGCGGCATGTTACATCCAGAGGTAGAGCAACAGAGTCTCTCTGCCCTGCAGCTCTAGGACTGCTGTGGCCTCTTGGGCAGCTGGGACTTATCAAGCCCTTGAACTGGTGGCCCTGACAGGCAATGGAAGGAGACCTCCCCAAAATCGAGGACCTTGATATTCCCAGCTTGTCAGAAAGTTCTCGGCCATATCTGGTCCCATGTGATCCATGTACATTAACATTAAAGATACACATCTATGTGGGATACACTCATAGCATAATGGAGATAATAAATTTGGAATGCTCATCTAGGACCGAGTTAATTTTTATGGCAGTCGTGAACTGTTATTGTACCTTCTCTTTTTCATTTATCCTCTAGGGGATCTTTGCAGCAGTCATAGGCTTTGTTAATTAGAAAAACAGGAGGTTTTGTACCTTTCTTGGTGCTAGGTTTACGCAGTGTGCCTCTCCTCCACCTTGCTGTGGCTGCTACACAAAGTAAATGACACCTTCAACTAATGCGTTTTGGGTTTTTTTCCCAGAGAATATACTGAAGTGCAGAAAGATTTTCACTGAAACTCTAGAAATGCTTTTCTGAATCCCAGTAGGATAATAGGAACCGATGTCCCATGACTATGAGGTACCATCTTGTGACCAAAGTCAATGCTGAATTCTCCAGAGGGAGGTGCAAAAACCTCCCGGACCCTGGCTGCCAGCAGCTGCGCTCGGGACAGAGATCACGTTTTCTTTCAGGCTCACCACTTAGCCATTGCCTTACGCCCTACAGCACGAGGACTGTTTCCAATTTTATGAGTTCCTTATCTTGCTCCAGAAAGGTCTGAATGTCTGCATAGATACCTGCTGCTTTTTTGAGTCCTGCTGAGCTGTTGTCTGTGAGTTCTCATGCCATCAAAATTTAATTTTCTTTGATATATTTGGCAATATAAAAAGGATCTATTTTATGCAACTGAGAGCAATTCTGAATAAAAGTGACAGAAAAGGAAAATATACAAAAAAAAATTAGGGCAATAATGGAGAAGCCCTTACAGAAGCTCAATGAGATACCTGCCCCCTTTTCTCCTCTGTAAATGGGAACAAGTCCTCACAAAAGACAGTGTTAGCAAACTCATCCCACTTGAGAGAAGTGTAAACAGCAATAAAATTATATATGAAAAACATGGCAAAAAAGCGAAAGGGAGATGGGTGGCTTTAAATGAATAGTGGTGAACTGGAGAGAGTGCATAAAGCTGAAAGAAACCCTGACAAATCTATAATCAGAAGTGCTAAAGACCATAAGTACATCAGGGAGGATTTATGAGATACCGGTGATCAGATTGTCAGTAAAGGTGCCCGATGGGCAGGAGTGTTCAGTGCATCCTTCAGCTCTGCAAAGGCACTGGCGGCTGTATTCACCTTTGCTGCAGCTAATGAGATACTTCCTATGCCAAACAGTGGTGGGGGTGGCATGGGATACCTGCCGGAGAGGATCAGAAGATATCAGCATAGCTGATGTCACGCACTATTATAAGGAATGGGTTTTTTCCCAACAAACTTGGTCTTGCTGTTGGATTAAATTGACAAAAATAGTTATTATACATCTCAAAGGCTGTGTAGACTGCCTGTCATTAAAAATAGGTCTATACAAAATCTTTGTAAATGGATTAAATTGATTAAAAATTAAATTACAGACCTCTGTAAATTCTGAATCGTCCGTCATGTACCTGAAGGATTGGGCGTGAACTGATGATTAAATGCTGGCTATTAAATGCAACCCCTGGCTCAGGAAGTTCCTGAAAACCTGTTTTCTTCCTAAGGCAGCGTGGGTGTCCCCGGCCAGCCCTCTGAAGCCTCTGCAGCCACAGATTTGTTCTTAGCAACTCTCCTGTGTGCTATCTGCTGTTTGATGATTTTTAAATTAATTGATCAGAGCTTGGCGTTTCAGTGAGGCTGTGCCATCGATTTACAAGATGGTATTGTAATACTATCAGGGTTTTCCATACTATTTCCTCATACAGCATGCAATTCAAAGTTTTATTGGATTTTTAACTTGATTTTTTTCCCCCCATTCTTTGAGTAGAGAGATTTGATTGAACGTTCACCAGTACGCAGGCCTTTCCCTGACGGTTAAAGTCAAGCAGGGACAGTAAGATTATTCTTCTCCACTGCCAGCTTTTCAGGAGCAGAGGCAATACTGCGGACTGCGAAGTGGAGTGCTTGTCAGCAGCCGTAACCTTTGCAAAGAAACACAACCTCCCCCTGCAGCAAGCAGTGAAAAGCTAAACTTTTGCCTCCAACCATTCCCATTAATGGCTGTACTTGGGTTTATCCCCCTGCTTTTAGGTAAACATTAATGCAGCCGTGTTGGGAGTGCACTTGCTCCAGCTGGCTCTTTTTTTACAGCCAGCAGGGAGAGAGATGCTCCGACATCCCGATTTAAACAGGAGCCCAGAGTGAGGTGAGGGGGATCCGAATTTTCCTATGTAGAGTGTGCCCTGGAGCACAAGGGCTTATATTCCTTCAAAACATCCATTTAATACCATTTTTTAAATTCTGTTGCTTCTTTTTCACCTCCATGTTCAAGTAAGCGTGTTATCCATGTTAGTAGCAGCTATCAACCCCCCTTAGGTTTTATCGTTTCTTTTCTGAATTGAATGCTCTGACGGGAAACTTTTCTTCTGATTTGCGATTTATGCTCCCTTTACTCATACTCATCATGATTTGTATTTTAATGACTGTAAAGCACATCTATGGCCCTTCCACAGCCACACTTATGCATGTGGTGATGGTTTTCTAAGCTCTGGATTTTTGACCAAGATTTTAAGCCTAATTCAGCCTCATTTTTTTCTGTCTATTAGAGTAGTCCCTTTATTTTTCCTCCAAGATTTTTGTTCTTTACTGTCAGTAATATTTCTCCCACACAGGCAAATGAATCTGAACCCTCTGTATAAAGTTCTCTCTATTTATTATTATTCTTTTTAGTAAGTTGCTGACAAACAGCTAATTGCAGCAGTATTTACAACTTTGTCCGTTCTTATGCCCAGAGCAAAGGGGCTGAGGAATCTTAATGGTCTGAGTTCTCCTTCCTGCACCACTGGGGAACACCAGGGATGCTGATCTGGATTTTCTTCCGAAAGTCCATGCGGTATCTGTCTGTCTGCTGTTTAGTTACCCACTTATGCCATTGTAGTGACTTTCTTACACTTTTCTCAGGGGTTTGTTGTCATCCTTGTTCTACTGTTAGATGATGTCTCAAATAAAAAGTTAGGACTTTTTCCCCCTTAATATTCAGAAAAGTGAAGGATTGCAGATCTCATTGACTTCTTTAGATAAAACCCCTCTTTTCTTGCTGCTATGGAGGAAAATGGGTGATTTTGTCATTGTTAAAAGTCAAAAGGCAAAGGGAGCCCTCTGTCCGCACAAACTGCTGCTACTCAACCAATGTTCGTGGGGCAGATTGTCTCAGAATAGCGTATGACATTGCATGACCACCATCGAAAAAAGCTTTCTCATGATAATGTCACCTTGGTACCCAGCCAAGTCCTGGCTGGGTAATGTGTGGGGCAGAGTCAGCTGCTTCTACTGTTGCTTGCTCTGTCACATTTGCTGCATCCCGGCTCCTCCGTGAGATGCAGTGCTCTCGGCCTCGTGCCTCCCAGGAGCTATGGTGTCCGGAGCGGAGAGTGCACTGTGTCCATCTTGGAGCCGGTGGAGATGGCAGGGCTCCCACAGCGGGGGCCAGGTCTGAGTTAATGCTGTAGCGAGGCAGCATTGGGGCCGCTGCACTGGCCTATGCCAAGGTGCTGGCAGCAACCCCGCTTCCCTCCATGGGGCTGTGCCTACAAGGCCACCACTCCTCGGGGTGTGAAATCAGGCAGGCAGAAGTCGGCCGCAGAGTGCTGCTTGGGCTGCAGAGACATCAGACCAACACTATTGCTGTCTTTTGCAGTCACATCTATAAGAAGAATCATGACATGACCAAAACTTGGAAAGGAAAGCCGGAGCAGCTTCTCAGGGTTGATGACCATGACTTCACCATGAGGCCTGCTTTTGGAGGTGAGAATAAAACAGTTCTCTTGATTTCATGCTCATCTAATTAAGTCATCTAATTATCTAATTAATCATGTAATTAAAAAAAAAAAAAGCCTCTGGCCAGATGCACCAGTGTGAAGGGAAAGGACTTGGGTGGTTTCAGGAGATATTCAAGGAAATTCAGAGACGCCTCCTCCTCACTTCATAGTCCTCTGTACAGCTCTTACACTCCTTTCCTGTTGCTGAAGTTGGCTCTTTTTTTGGCTAGTGTTCCCCAGAGCTCAGGACGGAACCTCCCGATAAGTATTTCACTGTTGAGAAGATAAAGAAGCTGCAGGTTTTAATGTTCGCTCGTAGTTGTGAAGTTGCAATGACCTTTTCAGCTCTGGGAGGACACCTGGACTCCTTCCCTCCACTTGGTTGGAGATAGCTGGGGAGCCACTGTGATTTTTTTTTTTTTTTTCCCTCCTAGCTGGATGTATGTCAGGGACATGATGCCTGTGCTTTCTGGGAAAGCTGAGGGGTTTTGTTCTGTTGTGCTGATGGTTTAGGTTTCGATGTCCGGTGCCACCACTGCACTGTATTTCTGTAAACAGACCAAATTTTTACTATTTTTATCAATGTCGCAGGGCCCATGAGGAACACCTCTGTGCACAGTTCCTACCAAGCAGACACACATAGTTACATGGTTACTTTTCCACTGCTAATGTAACTGCATTTTAATCTCCTTCTTGTCTTGTTTTCCTACACTTCCTCCCATCACAGGTGGTAGGATACTGCTAGAGCCTAAAAACTTCGAGTAACATTTATAAAATTGAGAAATATCCTAACAGCCTTTGATGAGAAGGTGACTTTTTGTAAAGGAGAAACATGGTGTTTCTGTAATTTTTGCTCAGAACCTCCTTATCTTGCAGAGCTACCTGGGACAAAGGTGGGGTGTTAGGAAAGTTGCACCTAAGTTGCACATGATAAGGAACAAAACATGGCAACAACTTTGTTGAGGCTCCAGCCTTGGAAAGCGTGATTCACAGGCATGGAGGTAGCTTGGGTGCTACGGGTTCTTGCACAGCTGCAGAATTAAGCAGTGTATTTTTAGTGACAGATGGTAAGCCTGATGGAAAAAAAATACAAAGGAAAGAAAACAAAAGCCTGGTAAGAGGCGATCCTTATATTTTCTTCTGTAATGTTATTTGTCAGGCAGTCACAGTGATTTGCTATGCCCTGTGAGCCCTTCCAGTTTTTTGCTGCGGCAATGCCAGTCAAACTGATGTGGTCTGACCTGCGTAGGATAAAAAGGCTTTTGTACTGCTGAAGCGGAGTAGAGGAGCCTGTGGGATGCGTGTGGCTGTAACTGGTCGCTGCCCTAAGACCCTCTCTGCTCTCTGAGGGCAGCTCAGGGACCATGGTCTAATGGAGAGTCCAGCCCCGTGGCATTGCATTGGGCCTGTGATGTTATGCTGCAGGTGGGAAAGGCAACTCATCTCTGGAAAACATAAATAATATCATAAGGAGATTGTGAATGACGTTAGACTACAAAGAAACCCCCTACTGTAAAGGTGATGGTTCCCAGGCTTGGTGGAATAATGGACAGCTGTTAACCTTCAACATTTTTGGTGGACCAGTCTACAACTTCACCACTGAACTTCAAGCTAAAAAGGGGATGGGGTCTGTAGCTGCTTTATTGTGGCCATGGTGACTCTGGCTGGTCTGCAGAGGACAGTCAGCAAGCTGCCAGCCCAACACAGACACAGCTGTGACCACTGGACAGAGCAGGCTGGGGTTATGCAAGGTGAAATGGAAGAAAAACATTAGAGAAAGGTGAACGGTTTTTCAAGAAAAAGTATCTTTTTAAAGAGCAAGTGAGCAAGCAAATGTTGTGTAAGTCGTGTTATTAACAGCCCAATAAGCATGGTTGTCTTGCCTGCTCTCAGCCCATTAGAGACAAGCTATTGGGTACGGTGGTAATGACAAAGATTTTTGCTTTGCTGATGTTCAAAGTAGCCTCCATAAGCTAAAATAGACTGCGTTTGTTATGACCCTTAGGGAGTTATTTCCATGTCAGTGACCTTGTTCTAGCTAGCAGATGTTCAGGTATTATTTACAAATATTAATATCTAAAGATTATGTAAATGTTTGGTTTGCTACCTTCCTTAAACATCCATTTTAAGCATTTCATCTGTGACATCTCATATTTTACAGGGAGCCTGTGAATAAGCAGCTTTAGTTGATACTTAAAATAGCTGTATTTTCTTTGCTGAGGAACAGCCTAATGCTGTACTTTTATTATATTTCTTCATAGCCTAGTAGCCTAACACCAGCTCGTCCTCGCTGCCCTTTCTTGGCAGTATTTTTGCCAGGATGGATGAATGGTGGGGTGAATGAAGCATCAGTAGTTCACTTAGGGTTCGTATCAGGGGCTGGAATAAAACTTGCTTCTGCCTCAATGAGATGAGAACAAACGAAGGTCTCTGCAGTCATGTGGCAGCTGATGAGCTTATCCTGGTGGTGACTGCCTGGAAGCTGCCCACACCTAAGAGGTCCCAGACATATATACATACATTAAAAAAAATATATATACACACACATATACATGCAGAAACACTGAAGACAGTTTTGCAGCTAGCAGACAAGGGATCCCTTATGGACATTTGCGAGCCTCTCTGGGTGTGCGCAGTATATCTGGCAGCAAAGAAATCTCAAACCTGCTTGTTTCCCATGTAGATATTTTTATCTCAGGGCCTACGTCTGCCTTACTCCTTCAAAGACAGATGAGGGGACAGAGAGACTGTCTCAGAGAAAGACAATAAGCCTTTGAAATCACTGCCAAAGAGAAAAATTAAAGAGATGTCGCAAAGCTTTAGTCTCAGAACTGGAGTGGAAAACTGACACCAGACATTTTCACGGTAGCACACTGTTCCGTATCTTCCAAAGCCTGCTGCAGTGTTAAAAAATAAAAACCATGATTGTGTCCTGTACCCGTTTCTGACTGGGAACTGACTGGCCCTTTGTAGCTTTCACGGCTGCTCCTTAGTGGGTGGTTTTAGGTGCCGAGACATGCTGGGACGCGACAGGCTTTAACGTTGGGCACCTTCTGAAGTCGTTCCTGAATGGGACTTATGGAAATCTCCTGGGATCCCTGGAGGGGTTAGCCCCAGACCAGATGTCTCATTCAACCTGGGACAGAGTTTAGTATTCAAACCGGAGTTTTTTGCAAGGTGAAACAAGCCATAAAGTCTTCTCAGTGTCAGAACCCACCTAAAATGGAGACTTGTTGGGTCCGACTATTCTACTTGTACAACCACTGAATGCAGATGCAAAGTGCGTCTTCTCTAAAGGTATTCTGTACAGCACCTTTTTTGTATGCAGCACCAAAGTCGAATGTGTAATGGCTTTCACTGAAGAGCAGGTCACAAAACAGAGCTGCTCACTGCAGAGGAAAGAGAAATGAGGGAGCGCTCTCACCGCTGATTCTCAGGACAGCAGGTTGTGAACTTGGCAAAGGAATAAAGACATATAAAGCCACAAACACCTTGACAGGCTGGTCCCTGACTGTCTTTTTAATACCCAATTTGATTTGAGGCAAGGACACTGACGTGCAGAAATTTACACAAATAAGATGTTGCTGATGCAGTTTCAGAAGGTGGTACCTTTACAGTGAGAAGGTGCAAGGGTGCTCTACCATATCACTTGTAAATCTTATACAGAACTTGTGGGGCTAATGGATACTCTCCAATACAAGAGAGAAAGTAGAAGCACTCCCATCAACCTCGGGTTGTGCTTCAGGTCACTATTTTCTATTTCCAATTTTTATATAGTCAAATTTGCTAATGACTGTGCAAGGGTCTTGAGCTTGCTTGGAAGTTGCCACTGTGCTGTGTCTGAGGTGCAAGGGGAATAGTTTATTGGTGGGTTCGTTTCTGTGTTGTAAGTGGAAGTCTGTGATTTTATGAAGTTTTTTAAGAGTCCAGGGCTTGCTTTCTGGTTGTATCAGTCCTGCTGAATTAGGATTTGTGTTCTGCAAGATATTGCTGTGGACAGTGATGGAGATAACGGATGTTGACTTGTTTACTGTTCCTGGAAGAAATGCTTCAGTTGAAGGTTATACAATTTCTCTCTAGACCTTGATCTATAAATACTTGAGCTCATGTTTAAATAGAATAATTCCATGAATTTGGCTGACACTTTTCAGACATCCTAAACTATAAGCTGAAAAGCTTTGCTGGGCTGCAGTCTTTGAGCAAAGCAGCGCTGCTTCCTCTTCTCAGCCAAATCCACAGCTTTCACATGGATCCGTTTAGCTTCCCGCAGTGAACATCCTAGAAAGGAGCCTGAGCTTTGAGATTTCTCCAGTGTTAGAGTATTTAGGTCTTTTCCTGCTTGTAATTCTCCAAGCTGATCCTTCTGTATTTCCTTTCCCTGAAGAAAAAATGAATATTGATAAAATATTGTTTATGACAAGGAAAAGCTAATTGATGAGGGCTTTTTTACATTTAATGCTATAATCTAAGTTACTTGTCCTTTGTCTACCTGTTCAGTGTGTCAGATAGATACCATCTCAGCTGTTCTTTTCCCTTCCTCATCCTCTGCTCCCTCTCAATAAAGAGGTTTTTTTTCTGTTTGCTCATCTCTGGTGGCATTTGATGGGGAATTTGGCAAAGCATCTGGAGCCCCAGTGATTCAACAGTTTAGTTCCCAGAGGGACAGAATGAAAAAGCTAGCAGTTCCCAATTGACTCCAAGGATTAGTAAGACCAAAGATCTCTTGACATCTTTTTGTGACTGATCAACAGCCATTTAATTTAATGGTATGTGCTGTAGCCAAGAAGACCTTTAAGGAAACCCAGGGCTTGTTTCTGTGGTTTAAAGAGGGCATTTCTTTACAGGGCTTCAGACGCTGCGTGCATTTACAGTGTTGCTTGCGTCAAGTGCCTCTGGCAGAAGTTTTGAAGAGTGATGGGCCAAGTGAATAAGCAGTTATCGTTATCAGTTATGCTTATCGCTTAGAGCAGGACTTGGTGATCATTCAATTCCTACCACTAGCTCCCAGGCAGCAACATTTGGGCTGGCCCCACTGGCCCTTCACCCACTCTTCCGTGCTCAGCCCAGCCTCTTGTCCGAGCCTCCTCCAAAGGGTCTTGGTGTCTCAACGTGCCCTCATTCCCATTCGTGTGCTTTCTCATTGCCTCAGTCCCAGGTGCTGAATGAGGAGCAGGGAGAAGGGAAAAACAGTGATTGCACCTGCTGATTGTAGTAGGATTTTGTCCAGGAAAGGCAGGGTAAATATTTCCACTGATAAGTAAGTTTTACAGTCTCATCTTCATAATGTCTGTATTAAGAACTTCACGTTTGAGTCCAGAGTTCGAATGATTTCTCCCTCTCTCTGTTATACTCACTATTTTATTATCCCTCAAATTTGTGATTAACTGCAGGAAAGAAAAAAAGTAAAAGCAGTTTCACTGACATACAAGACATCTAACCCAACCTCAGGCCTCTTCTCTCAAGGGCTTTCCAGACCGTCCAGCTTTACACTGAACACCCTTTCTTTTGGGTTTAATAAAGCTTCATGGCAGCTCCAGACTGAAGCTTAGACTCTGTCCTTGCAATGAGGTAACAACTGATTATCTGGGAGCCAAACTGAGCGTTTGGTGCAGGAACATGGAAAAAAGAAAAGAATCTAGACATAATATTTTATCTTCAAGAGCAGATAGGGAAGGAATAGGAGAGAGGGACATATACAAACTTGGCAGTGTTCTTCTGTTTGTGGTTTTGGTTTTTTGTGTTGTTTTTTTTTTTTTTTTAAATCTGTGATTAGTGTTCAGACAAGCGTGGAAATTGCAGCTGTAAATAGACTTTGGATGGGGTTTGATTTCCTGAATCGAGGCTAAATTAAGCATTCATACACAGAGAGTGTCTCTTGCAGTCTGGAAGTTGAGGGGGGCTGCCTAGCATGTGCTGGGCACGCAGCCCCTTGGCACCAGGGAGACCCAGCGGGAAGTACCACGGCCGACCGCTGCCTTTCTCTTCTGGCACAACCTGATTGCGCTGTGAAGCTGTCCTGGCAGAGACCTGGCAGAGACCGTGCCTTGTCTGTTAGCACCGTGCCTACCACAACATGGCTGTTTGGAAGCACTGTGGGCGCTACTGCAATGTCAACAGTTGTGTGTGACAACAAATAATATTAATTACAAATGCTTTCTTTGGCAAGAGCCAGAGGCAGAGCTGAGGGCAGCCTTGTGCCTGCCCTGACGTGGGCTGTGTTGGACCGTGGAGCCTTTCTGAAGCGCCTTACTCTGAGCATCGAGCCTTGCTGTAGCAGAGGCCCAAGTTAAGTATCACAAACATGACTACACTGAAGAGCTATTAGGTATTTGAAGGCATTAAGGAAATAGATAAGTATTTGAATCATTGCCCAGGCTCTTCTTGACCACCGTGTATGACTTCACGAGGTATCTGAGCAAAGAAAGGCTAATTGGCTATCAACAGGGCACTGCCTATCAGCAGGCACGTGTTTCCCTGTTGATTATACTGCACATCAAAATGCTTGTTATCACCGCAGATACAGTGCTTTTTGCTACCTTGTTTAAAAAAAACAAAGCACATTTTACTAAGCAGGAGGAATGTCATACAGAAATTCTTTCTCTTGATGTTGTTTTTAACTTCTGTTTACTCAATGTCCTAAATAAGCATAGAGAGTAGAAGGAAGGGTGGCTGCAACCAAGGCATAAACTCTCAGAGCGATTTCGGATTGAAAAGGACTACATTAAAATACTGTATGTAAGACAGACAGGGTGTGTAGTGAGATGTAGCATCACTTATTAGGTCAACTGAAAGAACCAGAAGTAAGAAACCACCTCCTTAAAAGCATCACTCTATAAGCTAATTTGCTTGCTAGACCTTATTGTACTCCACAACTACTCAACTGACAAGGACGAAGGGGAGCAGAATACTGCAAAGCCATTGCCACAATATTTCCACTTAATGAAGCCACCATTTTCTCTGGTCAAACCAGAAGATGATTCATGTGTGGGGTGACAGAAGGGCCCTGTGCTAGTCATTGTCTGCGGGATGCTGGATTGCATGTTAGGAAGGACACATCCGCCTTGGACATAAGCAATGTCTCCTCCCGGGGCAAGGAGACAGCCAAAAGAAAGGATGCATGGCAAGGGTGACAAGGAAAAGACATCTGTGATTTTGCCATGCATTTGCCTCTCTGATGAGTTACAATGGTCAGAGAAGGAATCCACTGGCTGATTAATGGTTGCATCCTGTGCCCAGATCAGTAGGGACCGAGCACGTTTCCTGGCCTGGCAAGCAGGGACTGGCTCATGAGGAGCTGAGCTGGTGCCACCAAAAGCAGAGGGGTCTCTGACCTGCCGTCCTCCCCGCCTGTCTCCTCTGGGCATGTGGCCGACTCGGCCACCTGACATGTCTTCCTCTGGGCTGATTCAAGACATTGATTTGGAAGAAGAGTCCAATTGCTGCTGCTGATGGTGATTTCGGCTGGGTTACTTTTCTGTGGGTCAGTGAGCTGAACAGTCTTGCAGAAGGTCCCACCACAAGCTCAATCTACTCTTCCATGCAACTTCACCCTTTGCTGAAAGTCATTCCCCCCCAATTTGGGGAGGCGGCTGAGGACTGTTCTTGCCTGCTGAATGCGCACACCTGTGTTGTGAAGTCCTGTACGCAAGACAAAAATATCTTCAGCACTTCTCAGCCCCGCAGTTGGACATGGTTGTGACAGCATGTCTGCGTTTCATCAGCGGGTGCAGACTGGGGCTTTGTGGGTTTTCCCAGTTTCAGGGAACACCTGGGAGAAGGGGAACTGAACACCAACAGGCTGAGAGTTTCCTTGGCCTCCGGTGATTCCTTATAATACATATAGCATAATAAATACATAAGCACCTGAAAGGGAGCAAGATAGGCTGATGTTGTTGGAGTGAAAAATCTTACCAAAGTCTCTGGGCTCCTGAGAAACATGCCAGTGCTGACTAACTGGAATTTCTCCCCAAGTAAATCTTCCTGCAAACAGGCTTTGGCTTGGACAGACACTACCAAGACATGAATAAGAGTGAGCAAATGTTTGCTGGCATTTTTTTTAAGCATGAAGTGTACGGCGGTGTGTCTGAATGTGACATATAGGTGTTTGTAAGCATCTAGGAGTCCTCTGAAAGTGCTGGGTTAGCTTCTTTGCTGGGGGCAACAGTTACTTAAATTGGAATTGGTGGTGCCGAGGAGCCTGGTCCTGCTCCACAGGGCTCACTTCAGGGTGCCTGTACCCAGCACAGCCGCTGACGGTCGGCGCAGGTGCAACAGGCTGAAGCCACGTGGGTGGAAAAGGGACAGTGTCACCGTCTGCACGCTCTGCTGTAATTTGGTGAGGCTGGCTTACCAAAGCCCTAGGAAAATCTGTATCAGGGCCAGTCGCAGTAATCAGCTTGTCTCATGGGCTTTGCGATTATCCTTTCCCTACCAAAGCTGGGTTGGTGCTTCTCTCTCCTCCAGTGGAGGCAAACGTAAGGCTGTCTTCAAAACCCCTGAAGATGCATGGGAGTCTGTGCGTGGCACTGCAGGTACAGGAGCAGGACAGATGACAGCTTGCAAAAGTGCTCTGTGTTCTCAAAACAGCAGTTCTGCTGTCTTGTTAGGCTTATGGTGTGTTCAGAGCTTGGATGTGGTCCTGAGGAAGATGCTACTGTAGCTAAATACATGCATGCAGCAGGCCCTGCTGTGCATGGCACTGTGCAAATATGGCTCTGGATCTAGAAAGGGATTGTGGTGCCTCTTAAATACCATCTGACTGCTAATCGGGTTCAAAATCTAGGTGCTAAAAATCTTTGCAAACCTTCATGGAGGCCACTATGGTCCTCAGAAAGTTCATTTCTGCTGGGCAAGTCTCAGACATGTCTGCAGAGCTGCTACTTCCTTCGTCACAGTCTGTCTCGCTGACAGTGCCCAGACTGGAGGTACGTTCTAGATATGCACATCGGTGTGAGCCCTGTGAGACCCACTGCCACACACTGAGAGCTCAAGGTAACAGTGGACCCACCTGGTTCCTGGTGGGTCGTGCTCGGTGTGCACGTCTCTGTAGGCACTTACCTCCTCAGTGCACCGGAAAAGGGAAAAAGCTGTGTGAGGACACACTATGGGGAACGTGAGTAACCTGAGGAGGTCCTGGCCATTAATGAGCAGCGGTCTACAGTGAAATCTGGATACAGGGTTTCTAGTAATAGAGGAGTATGCATTTATTATGGGATGTTTTCCACTTATTTACTCTTTGTGAATTCTCTGGTTGCTAATTTTAAGACTACTGTGGAAAACTATTAACATCATCAATGAGTCATATGAATGAAATTGGTGATGGGCTCTTGAGAGTTTAATGTAGCTTCTCTTGTTGATAAGAAATGAGAAACCCACAAGGAAGACCTCATTGCTTGGAGTTTCTTCTTCTCAGTCCCCTGTTCTTGGAGCCAAATTTGTTCATATAGGCCTAAAATTTATGATGGGATAGCTCAGCTTTTAAAAACCTATGCAAATGTTTCATCCAAGCTCTGGATTAGCTGGGCAGTGTCCACTTTGCAGCACATGCCAAGGGGAAGATAATTCAGTGTTTCAAAAGGGGCCTTACATGGTTATTCACTGACCCTTCCCCCAACCCCTCGTGAGGAATCATGGACAGAAAAGTATAACATAAGCTCAGAAATGTTTTGCATGCTACCTTATAGTGCTAATTAAATGCAGATGATATAAAAGAACAGTTATTTACATATCTAAATCTCATTCTCCTACAGGCCCTGCAATTCCTGTTGGGGTGGATGTGCAAGTTGAAAGTTTGGACAGTATTTCTGAGGTTGACATGGTATGTAATCCTCTTTTAAGCCTCAATTATTCCTAGTCTTAAAAAGTCCCTTCCACTTGAAACCTGTGGATTTCAAATTATTGGTCAGGTGAAAGTAATGGCAGCATTTGGCAAATTCAAAGAGGCTGATACTCAGAACTAAAGACTTGCTAAAACCAGGTGATCAAAGGCTTATTTCTGTACCTTCAGATAAGGATTAAAAGTATGAAGGAAAAAGGGACCTTAAATAGGAGACTAATCAGTGCTATGAAGGATCTATCACAACGAAAACCAAAAACAGCTGCGTACAAAGGTTTGAAGGTATGTCATGAAGCTCACATAAGCTGCACTTACTGCAAGAGTTTTCTTCCTTAGGGAACCATTGAGTCCATTTGTTTTAAATGCACGATTCTGGGAGGCACATTAGAAAATTAAGTTGGCAACATAAATGAGAAGGAGCTGCCACTGCTTCTTCATCACTGGGAGTTACCTCACTGAGGCGTGTGAGTGGGAGCTGCCAGGGGGAGCTGAACTGCCTCTGCCGAAGTGGAATTTGGTGTTGGGGAATAGTCTTTCAGTCACTGATGATGCTGTTCAGGAAATTTGCACCAAGTTCAATTGTGATTTAGTATCTTTATTTTTTTATTAATTAAAAAAGAAGAAGAAATACATGCAGTTGTTAACCCTCAACAGGTTTCAAGGTGTTCCCAGCAAAAGGAGTGTTCACAAGCATTTTCCTGCTTGTTTTTTTGTTGTGGTTTGGTTTTTTTTTTTTTTTTTAACTATAGGAATTGGAATAAAAACACTGGAAAGAGAAGTGGAAAGGGGAACATAGAGGAGAAGAGGAAGCTTCTTGATTCCTTCCTCCTTCTGCCTTTCCCTCCCTGTTTTTGGGCACCTTCTCTGGTCTAGACAAAACATGAAGACTTAAAGGAAGAGCTTTAGGCTGATCAGTTTTTATTGTGGTGCAATTACACCTTCATTAAAAGAAGGGAGCTTGCCTGCCTGAATATTGAAAGAAAGGGTTTCGGGGGATGTGTGCAATGAAGCACATGGGAGGGAGATTTCAGTGTAGGAAATGGCTGCCACAAGGAGACTTGGGGCTCTAATATATCAAGATAATGTCATAGCAGCAAAAAGACCTGATTAGTGCAAGTAAATAACTTGCGATGCTCTCTGTCAGGAGCATCTGATTTCAACATAAATCTTGCCCATCAGAAAGTTTTGCAGGCAGCTGTGTCTCCATTTGCTATAGACAGCTCCGCAGTCCTATTTTCCCAGCACAGGACAAGTACTTTCCACAGCAGCTGCTGATTTGTATTTGGGGTGGAAGCACAGTCTCCCAGGTCAGTCTGGGTTACACTGGTTTGTTTTTCCAGCAGTTTGTCCCAGCATGGGTGTTCGTGGAGAGGAGAGCGGGCAGTAAGCTGTCTGCATGGCCGGGGGAGCTGGGCTGGCTGTGCCTGCACCAGGGTGTCCTCCTTGGCTCCCCACTGCAGGCAGGGCAGACTTGCAGCCAGGAGGACTTCTTTCAAACTGCTCTGAAGGGTTAATGGCCTTGGAAACTGGGTACCCTCGGTCGGGAAGCCTTTACCTACCACTGCTTCAACAGGCATCTGGTGCCCCAAAGAAGCAGACTGCCCAGACTGCAGCTGGCTGCTGCTGTGTGCACGGGCCGGGGATGCTCTCGAGGCTGCATGGCACAAACATGAAATGTGCTGCCAAAAGCGAGGCACTTGTGTATGCTCATTTGCTGTGCCTCCAGCAGGTACTATCATTCTCTCAGTTCATTGTAAAAACTTGTTTCCTAAGGGATTTTCCTACTCAGGAGTGGTGAAATAAAACCCTTTTCTTGGTTTGTAACTAGCATGTGTGCTGGTCAGAAAGGAACAAGCTGTCAGTGATTGCAAACTGCCTCATTTGACTCACACCACAAGAAAACATCCATAAGTTGGATTTTGTACTGAGAAGCTGTCATCAGCTGCCATTTGGGCTTGATGTTTGCAGCACTTGGTGCTCTGTGTGTTGGCCATTGGAGGCCTGTTTGGAGAGAGAAAGGTGCTGACGGTGAGAGAGGAGAGGGCTCCTGCGCCCTTCAGTTATGCCTCTTCCTTACTTTCCTTTTTCCCAGCTCTGGAAAGCTGATGCGCTTTCCTCATCCAGCCCCTGAGGTTGGCTTCTCCAGCCAGGTTGCAACCAAAGCCCTGACGGTAGCAGCAGTCGCTGGAAGAGTTTCTTTGGGACTGTAGCTCTAAGGGGAAGGTGCCCAGTGTCCAGTAGGGAACAGGAGCTGGCAGCATCCATGGGGGGAGCAGGGATGCAGGCTGGGACCAGTCTGCGAAGGTGGGGACCTGCAGGTGGGTGAACAGAAGTGTCCCTCCGGCAGGTCTCTGCCATGGTCAGAGAGGTGTCCAGCCAGCCTCACCCCGCCCAGGACAGCAAGGTGAGGGCTGGCACTGGGGACTTCTTTGACAAATTCATGAAAAACCTATTGGCAATGCGAGACTGTTGCCAGGGCAGCCCTTTGAAATGGAGAGTCAGGTTAATCGATCCCAGCCTGTGTGGCTGCCTGCCTGGGCTTGGCAGCTGTGGCTCCCATAACCACTTGCTTAATTGGGACTATAAAGAAAACAAGTGTATTTGATCTCTCAGCATGAGAGAGTAGATTCAGCTCTGAAAGCAGCAGCTGCCAGGTTGGGATCAACAAACAGATGTTCTCCTTTGTGTGACTGAAGCTCCTGCCCCCTCAATGACCTTAAAAGAGAGCTTTTTTTATACACTTGTACAATAGGAAAAACAGTTCCCTCACTTGGTTGCTGTTTGCAACAATTTAGTTCTTTCGGGCATAAATTGCTTAGTGTTTAGCCTGACCATTAAGCTAATTTTGAAAGTTTTTCCTCTTGAACATGCTATTGATACCATAGCCCTTCAAGGTAATTTTGCCAGGATTGAAGAATCATTTCTGCAGGGCAGTGTTTCTCTTGGGGCGTATTTGTATCCCTTTTAGGACTGAACATTACTGAGTACTCTAATACACTGATTGGGGGGTTATGTTTTGTTTTAGTTGAAATTATTTTGTCAGGAAAAACTTCACAAAGAGCATTGGTCTAGAGAAGAAACAGGAGTTGAGAGGGGAGGGATTTCGTCTGCCTGGTAGGAGTGAGCTTTCTTTCTGGTGTTTCCTAGGTGTAGAAAGCAACACTGACAGACCTCTCTCTGGTTCTCTTCCTTTTTTGTGAAGGATTTCACTATGACTCTGTACTTAAGGCACTACTGGAAGGATGAGCGTCTCTCATTTCCCAGCATCACCAACAAGAGCATGACCTTTGACGGCAGGCTGGTGAAGAAGATCTGGGTCCCTGACGTCTTCTTTGTGCACTCCAAAAGGTCCTTCATTCACGACACCACCACGGACAACATCATGCTGCGAGTGTTCCCCGATGGTCATGTCCTCTACAGCATGAGGTAACGGTGCTGCTCCTGAACACCCCCCAGAGCTTCACTGTCAATTTTGTTCCCAGTGTGGCTTTGGTGACCACCAGGACTGCTACTGCCAACCCTCCTACTCCCACTGCTGATGCAGAGCCCTGTTTCCAGCATGCCCAGTACAAGATGCTTTGCAGGAAGCTGCGAGAAACCATGCTGTGGGCAGTAACAGGATAATCTCCTCCCGGGGGAAGCATTCCCCTAATTCTTTGCAGTCAGAGGAGGGCTTAGTCAAGCGGGAATGTTTGTCCCGGGGTCAGTGTGTGATTAAACTGGAAGCTGCTGATACACCAGCTGGTGACCTCTATAATTATCCTATTTTGCTTCCTGTTTGTCTAGAAAATTTTTGTTTGTTTGTTTGTTTTTTGGTTGGCATTTGCATGTTGATGTAAAAGTTTAAGTTTATTGAAGCTGAAATGACAGCATTAAAGACACCCTGTAGTCCCTGGTTTTCTAACAGGTTTGTCGGCTGGAAGAATCCTGAGGCATGTCTGTCATGACCTAAAGGGTTACCTGGCCTGCGGGTGTACAGACATCATGACTGTGGGTTTGCAGGATTCTGTAATACACAAGGGCATGGAGGCTTTATCCTCTAAACTTCTCTACCTTATTACAGATTCCAAAAATACCACAAAAACCACCACTAGCAAGTAAACTACCACAAGATCACCACTAGCAAGTATACTTATGATTAATAAAGTGAATATATGTATATATCATGCTATTACAAATTACTATCAGCGATCAATAATATAGCATCGACAAATTGTATAGCAACAGCCAATAACAGCAATAACCAAGTAGGTATACACTCTTACAGGTTACTACAAACATCATTAGTGGAGCAACTCATCAACAATATAACAGCAGACATACTTATGATAGATTGCTTATATGGATGTATAATACTGGTATCAAGTGATACCATCACCAAGTGAACCAGATCAACCCATGGGTGGGAGGACAAATCTAAACAACCCCAAAAGTGGTCCCAGAGGGGGACCAATGAGACAACAGACAGAGTCTCACTTCAGAGATGCTCCATGTCACGGAGTCTGGAGTCAGCCGGGTGTCCCCAGTGAGAGTCCAAGAGCTGGTAGAAAGTTCATGCAGCAAATTCAACCTGTTTAGGAATGGAAAAGTACGTGCAGCATGGGAAGTTCTCAGAGAGAGAGGGTCCATTTTGAATAAAAGTGAAGTCCTCCTTATATCGCAGAGACATCAGAGGGTGTAGGACACCACCTCTTCAAGCAGCCAGTAAGTGCTGTTAATTTCTATTTTTCACCTGGAACGGCCAATAGATGATGATGGTTTTTGTTCTTTCAGACCAATTTTTATTTTCCAGACTGTTTTCCACCTTTTCAGACAATAAGTTGCCGTTACAGTCCCTTGTTTTTGTGCTTACTGATGATATCTCGGGATATCTCAGGTTTCTAGGTACCCAGCTTCACTTCAAAGAGGGTGGCTGCGCTTCTCAAGGATGCTGCAGCTTCCCAGGCTGGCAGGCCTTTCTCTGTCAGTATTTTTCAGTGGACATTTTCTTTTGTTCAGTAATTTTCCCCGTCTAACCAGGCCACCTTTATGGCTGCCCTCATCAGCATCCCAGCAGATTTAATTTCCTTCAGAAGAATGCAAAAAGAGATGCAGAGAAAAATACACCACCAGAGGAGAAAAGCTTGAGACCTCAAATAAAAGAACATTTCCCCAGGACAGAAAACATGCTCTCAGTGTACAGTGACCTTTGAATGTTTTGTAACACAAGGATTTCTGTTCTAGGATCTTTCTGGAACTTATTCACTTCAGCTATGGTAAAATAATTTTCAAAAACAAGGAAAGGTTTTTTATAAAGTTTGATTCAGGAGGCTATTTCTCTTTGAAGAATGAACATAGTGGGCGGTATTGTCCCAAGCAGGACAATATCCCACTGAACCAGGGGGCTCTAAAGTTCACTGGTTTCATAGTCCAAATATAATTCTACTGAATTTATTTTAAAAAACCCTGGACAAATTATTAAAACCACAAAGAAACGTGTGTGTGTGTGTGTGTGTAAGAAAGAGAGTATGCACCATATGGCCACTTTGTTTTGCCTGGTCTTAATGATGAAAATCCCATCTTGACCAAACACTTAGGAACACTTTCCCTGTTCTGAACCCATTTAATAAATCCATTTATTGCATGAAAGGTCTGATTACTCACACCTTAACTAAGCACCTAAAGATGCTGTCTATTTTATTAGAACTGGATGAGGATGAAGGTGCCATGCAGCAAGAGACACAAGAAAGAAAAAGAAAAATGAAGAAGGAGGTTAGATGTAAGCATTGAGGGGACAAGAGCAGGAGGAGGGGAGGGACCTACTCTACAGATTGTAACTGAATATCGGTTTCCATTGCTCAAGTCCCACAGTTCTCGTGCGCTGAAGCCAGCATCATGCCACTAGTTAGCAGTGCTCAGCAGCCAAAATGAAGGAACAAGTATTTTTAATGGAAAACATTAGCTCTGCTGAGGTCTACTCATTTGCCCACATGCAGAGTTTTTACTTTCAAAGTTTTCTGTGAGCTGTCGAGGAGGTGATGTGACTTTCTAATGTTACTCCATGAGAGAGAACGATGTGAGTAACCACAGCTGACTGCACAAGAGTTAAATGGATAATTTCACAGAATCACAGAATGATTAAGGTTGGAAAAGACCTCCAAGATCATCAAGTCCAACCGTCAACCCAACACCACCATGCCTCCTAGACCAGGCCCTGGAGTGCCACGTCTACAGGTTTTTTGAACGCCTCCAGGGATGATGACTCCACCACCTCTCTGGGCAGCCTGGTCCAATCCCTAACCACTCTTCCGGTAAAGAAATTCTTCCTGATATCCAGTCTAAACCTCCCATGACGCCACTTGAGGCCATTTCCTCTTGTCCTATTGCTAGTTACTTGGGAGAAGAGACCAACACCCGCTTCCCTACAACCTCCTTTCAGGTAGTTGTAGAGAGCGATAAGGTCTCCCCTCAGCCTCCTCTTCTCTAGACTAAACAACCCCAGTTCCCTCAGCCGCTCCTCATAAGTCTTGTTCTCTAGGCCCTTCACCAGCTTCCTTGCCCTTCTCTGGACATGCTCCAGCACCTCAGTGTCCTTCTTGTACTGAGGGGCCCAAAACTGAACACAGTATTCGAGGTGCGGCCTCGCCNGCCTTCCTTCCCTCGAGCAGATCGACAGTCCTGCCCAGCTTGGTGTCATCTGCAGACTTGCTGAGGGTGCACTCAATCCACTCATCCAGATCATTGATAAAGATATTAAACAAGACTGGCCCCAACACTGAGCCCTGGGGAACACCACTTGTGACTGGCCACCAACTGCATTTAACTCCATTTACCACAACCCTCTGGGATCAGCCATCCAGCCAGTTTTTTACCCAGCAAAGAGTACACCTGTCTAAGCCATGAGCTGCCAGCTTCTCCAGGAGAATGTTGTGGGAGACAGTGTCAAAGGCCTTACTAAAGTCCAGGTAGACAACATCCACAGCCTTGCCCTCATCTACTAGGCAGGTCACCTGGTCATAGAAGGAGATCAGGTTGGTCAGGCAGGACCTGCCTTTCATGAAGCCATTCTGGCTGGGCCTGATCCCCTGGTAGTCTTGCACCTGCCTGGTGAGCGCACTCAAGATGAGCCGCTCCATGATCTTCCCCGGTACCGAGGTCAGGCTGACTGGCCTGTAGTTCCCCGGATCCTCCTTCCAGCCCTTCTTGTAGATGGGTGTCACATTGGCAAGCCTCCAGTCATCTGGGACCTCCCCTGATTCATAAAAGCCAAGGAGAACAAGAATCTGTCTGATATTTGGGCCTGGTGGTGTTTAGGACACTCAGAATGTGATCCGGCTGCCCAAGCATGGGTGTCCAGTGGCATTGGAAGGTCCTCCAAGATGTCTCAAGATGTCTTGAGATATCTTGAGATATCCTGAGATGTCTTGAGATATCTGCATGGCGTTGGCACTGGGCTTGAGTTGAGGAATACCTTGTTGACGAGCTGAGTTTCTGTGCTGCCCCTGACTAACAAATCATTCATGACCACTGGTTGTGCCACAGTTTAGGTGACCCTGAGGAAAGAAAATAGCACATTGAGTAATGAGACTGAGTTATGCAACGTTTAAATACAACATGCAACTATGGGAAGTCATTGCTACACTATACCTTCTGGAGCATATGCCCAAAAAGCTTCTTTATGTTTAGCTCATATGGCAAAATTTTGCTCTGGTTTTATAGTCAAAATGAACAACGTGTGCTTTTCAGGGGCAATGAGTGCGTAGATCCCAGTAGGATTTGGATCACAATCACTTGAAGATAAGAAAAGTTCTTTATCAATATCTGTAATGAATCTAGAAAATGGTCACAGCCAACATAAGTCAGCCTCTGAAATGATGACTCACAGCTGATTTGCCCCTACTAAATCAGGAGCTCCATTGCAAATCTGTCCACAAGAGAAAGTTCAGTGACTCACTGGAAGACTTGTTACACAATGTTGTGCACAACTGGACTAATTTAAAAATGGGAGCTGCGATTGCTGCAGCTCTTTAGCTAAGACATGAACTTAACAGGGCAAATTTCACTTGTTGAAAAACAGCTGCACCCATTTTACACCTGCTGTCCCAGAAATACACTCCCCAGATTAAAAGAATTTGATCAAGGACTGAAAGAAACTGCTTTTGCCTTAATATTGTATATACTGGAGGAATTTCCTGGCTTGCAATAAGGTTGATTATGTTTCTCAGGCTTGGGTCATTGTTGGGGTGACTACAGAGGGAACTGAGCAATGGGGAAAACGAGGAAACCTTAATCAAACTGGAGATAGGGCAACCATCAAATGTAAATGGTGAAGTTATTTTATTTTGTCATCTTGTAGGGAAATAGTGGGGTATAAAACATGGTGGAAGTATCCATACTGACATTAGTATTACTGCAATGTCCAAGATCATACTTTAGTTCCCTGATAGGTATTGAAATTACAGCTTCCTTTGGAGTGTCTGTGTATAATCCATCTCACCTGGACTTGGAGAATTGGTAGGCATTTTCCTGGGGATTTTATGCTAACATTATGCATAATTGCTGGCTTTAAAGCTGTAGAATGATTTATCTGTGTTGACATTCTCCCTTCATTGCTCCTCAGAAACCAATCTTTCTCATTTTCGACTTCTAGGATCACAGTGACAGCAATGTGTAACATGGACTTCAGCCACTTCCCCCTGGACTCTCAGACGTGTTCTCTGGAGCTGGAAAGCTGTACGTTGTATCTGTGTTTCTAGCTAGACATGCTCCGTGGCTGGTTGCACACACATAGACTGGACACATTTCACAATACAGTCTATTTTAGACCCTGAAAAAAAAGTTCACTGGAGTTACTGGGAGTCTTTCTATTGACTTACTGTGTTGTATATCTAACCCTTATGCTGCAAGACAGGGGAATTAGCAAAGAAAGAGTCCTTGTATGAATTTTAGTAGATGGCACTTTCAAAAAAAATACCGACAGAAATGTTCAACATATAGTGGTCCTCAGCATCTTGCTGATGAGAAATCTGGGGAAGTTTTGCTCTGTTCACTGCTTCTGACAGGAAGGTGGTGCTTTCAAGTGTCACAGTAAAAAGTTGAGTATAATTATCATTAATCTTCTCTAAATTTCATCACCAATGTGGTTTATGTATGATATAATCCTGATCCTGCAAACACCATGACTTGGGCTCAGTTTCTTTGGGAAGGAGTTATTCTGCAGAGAAATTGATTTGAACGGTGAGATTTTCATGGCTGTTCTGTAAACTTTCTCCAGGATGTGCCAAGACTAACATCTAGTTGTTTTGAGGTCCTCCCAGCTATTTAACTGAAATTTTCCTCTACAAAAAACAGAATCACAGAATTGTAGGGTAATTTAGATTGGGAGGAGAATTTTAGGTTGGTCTTGAGGTCAGCTGCTCCAACACCCTTCTCAGAGCAGGGAGCTTTAGAGTGGGTTGCTCAGGGCTGTGTCCAGTTGGGTTTTGAATATCTCCAAGGTAATGGTGGCTCCACAACTTTTTTTGTGCAACCTGTTAAAGTGTTTGACAACCCTCATCCTGAAAAAGTTTCCTTCTACCTGCTTGGAAAATAAATCCCTTGCTGCAGCTTGCATTCCTTTCCTCTTGTCCTTTTACTCTGCATCTCAGAGAAGAGTCTGAGAAAAGCCTGTCTCCATCTTCTGTATGACCCCCAGCAAGGCAGCAGTTGGACCCCACCACAGACTCCTCTTCTTCCAGCTGAACAAACCCAGCTTCCCCAGCCTCTCATCTTATGCCATGTGCTCCAACCCCCTGGCCATCTTGATAACCCTTTTTTCATTCCCCATTCCTGCTATCTAGTGCACTAACTAGTTCTTTAAGTATTTAATTAATTCACAGTCTTCAAATATTTCTGGACTTTTGCTTCAAATCACACCTGTCACTTTTGCTTTTATCATTCTAAGATAGTTTGAGGTGTCTGTGTTTCCTCCTTCCTCTAAATTCAGGTGTTTTACCCATGACTATTTCCTGAGGTGTTCTTATCAGTTAGCAATTACCTGTCTATGATTTTTGATATGTGATGCTCAGAAAAGTACCATTCTAGCTGTCATTTCATCAGTGTGGAGTGAAAAGAGGATGTGTTTCCCTGAATCAGGATGACCTGGATTTGTTGTTGTTGTTGTCATGGTATATAATATGGCAAGATCTTTTTAACTCACTGTTGTTAGCAAACTTAGTTGTGGCATTACTTCATGCCAAAGATGCCTTTGTGTTTGTTAATTTTGTCTGGATCTATTAACTTTTGCTTCCCCTCCAAGCTAAAGGCACATCACATCGTGTTTCTTCTTTTCCTAAGATGCTTACACTGATGAAGATCTGATGCTGTATTGGAAAAATGGGAATGAATCTCTGAAAACCGATGAAAAGATTTCTTTGTCTCAGTTTTTGATACAAAAATTCCACACTACATCGAGACTGGCTTTCTACAGTAGCACGGGTATGGCCTTTTCTGATTTAATGCTCTTGCTAAAGCTAATGCTGTATTAACTACTTGTGAGAGAGCTCTTGGGATTATATGTCACTGAAATGTAGTCTCCATGGTCTGGACAATATAGGTTTTGAAAGATCAGTTTCTCTTTTCACTACCCTGTAGAAATAAAAAATCAAAAGAAAGATCTTGTTTCTGTGCCCACCATCCAGGCTGTTCTCACTGATTCCGGCCTTCCTCCTCTCTCAAAGGTTGGTACAATCGCCTCTACATAAACTTCACTTTACGCCGACACATCTTCTTCTTCTTGCTGCAAACCTACTTCCCCGCCACCCTCATGGTCATGTTGTCCTGGGTGTCCTTCTGGATTGACCACCGAGCAGTTCCTGCCAGGGTCTCTTTGGGTGAGAGCAACTGCAACAAGCTATGACTGCATGAAAATCTTCGAACGTGAAAGTTTTGGCAGGAAAGGGAACTGTTTATTTTGATGGTTAAAGATACTGGGCAAGCAAATGTTTGTTTTATCTGATGATTAATATAATGTAAAACTTGCAGCTTGCCTTAAGTCCTTCATCGCTAAGCAGTCCTCCTGATCTATACTTAGCTCAGGACAGAAAGGGCTGTGGTTTTAAAAATAAAGTTGGGCAGAGAAGAGAGGTTTCACTATTTATGAGTCAATGAATCCAGATTTTTCCCTGTTGTCCAGTCCTGCAGTTCTGAGACTTGCATTGCCAGCAGTGAGGGTAGAGTTTCATGGGAGTTTAGGCACCTACAGGGAGTTAAAGGCTTCTGTTACAATTATCGTGAGTGCCTTTCATAAGCAGGATCCTGCCATGTCCCAGCTGCCACAGCGGGTGTCCCACCCCAGGTATGTGTCTTCCCAACCACCTGGCACCGGTGCTGTGGCCGGTGGCTTTCTCCAGGCTGCCTAGAGGGTGCCAATATGTGGCACATCTACACAAAGCTGGGAAAGAAAGGCAGCAAGGGATCTAGTCCTATCAGCACCTTCAGACTTAGGTGTCCCTCCATCTGGTGTGCCCCTTGGAACACGCAGGACATCTCTGTAACGTCAGGCCTCAGACAACAGCGGGGCAGTGAAAGGAACATGGCTTTCCTCTCACATCGGCAGTGCTGAAGACGAGAGGCCACCGAGGTGAGGCAGAGGTTGGGTTTCTCCTCTCCCAAGGGTGCCTCGCACTGAGGGTCCAACGTTTCCGGGGTAGGGAGGTCTCTCATTTGAGGGAGTGGGAAAGCGAAGAAGGAGCTGCTTAAAAATCCTGCGCACACCAATCTGCCTCTCTGGACATCTAAAACCCATCAGGAGGGGCTTCGTCTACATCAGGACTGGAGGAAATTCTTTCAGCTGAGCATAAAAAGAGCCAATTTGTTTATCACTCCATGCAGAGGTTAGAGGAAGGCAAAAATGTAATAGGAAAAATCTCTGAATGTTAGTATGTAAGGCTTCCAGTACTGAAAGCATAAAACCAGTATTTTAGCCCCACAAGTTTGTCTCAGAGAGCTACGCACTGCAGCAAACATATGAGAAGAGGCAGTCAAGAGTCTGTTCCACTGAAAGAAATGTGTTCAGTGGATATAATTTAAAAAAAAAAAAAAGATCCTGATGAAAAGTGAACAACAGTAGCTATGTTTACAGCAGTCACTGTTTTGACATGGCTGAAGTAGCTATGAATGCTTTTTGGCTCTGTTTTCTCTATTTAAGTGGCTTTGGGAACTTGTAAATATTTTTCTTTCCATGACAATCCAAACAAAGTGTATACTATTTTGCAGGATTTTATCTATATCTGTCTAAATATATATATACATATGCATATGTGTATATATACACATATTCACACACATATATATGTATATAAACATAAATACATACATATATGTTTATAAACACATACACATGCACACATCTATGTATATAACACAATGGCTGTTGTTCAAAGCTTTTTGATTCTTACAGCCTGAACTGTAGACAAATATTTGCAGAGGTAAAAACATAAAGCCTTTCTTTTGCATTGTTTCATGCAAAACCTTTTATCATTATTGCCCGTCCCTTTTAAGATCAGTGATTTAGATCAAATCCTCTTTATCTGTGACCAAAAGTCAATACTAGGTTGCTTTCTGGCAGTGCCTGTAACACAGACTGGTACAGCTAGGAAGCAGGAGTCCTTGTCACCACTGGTCTTAGCAGACCTGACTCTAAGCACTGTGTTAAAACCCTAGAGGTTAAGGAGGGAGTTAAATGCTGCTCCTAGCAAAATGACGGCTGCTCTGTCGCGCCTCAAAACTGAACCCATCATGCACACAGAAGTGCAGGCAGTGGAACAGTTCTGTATTGGCAGGAGAGATACTTATCAAAAATTTATTTAATATCTAACATCTTTTAGGGCACCATGTAGAGCATAATTTCTGTTTTTCTTGAGGCAAAAGCCTTATGGACTGTATCAGTCAGTAATATTTATTTCGCTTGGTTCTTTCCAGGGATAACCACCGTGCTGACCATGTCCACGATCATCACTGGGGTGAACGCCTCCATGCCCCGTGTTTCCTACATCAAAGCAGTGGACATTTACCTGTGGGTCAGTTTTGTGTTCGTCTTCCTCTCGGTGCTGGAATACGCGGCAGTGAATTACCTGACTACGGTGCAAGAGCGGAAGGAGACGAAACTCCGGGAGAGGGTGAGAAAAACTTGTTTTGTTCATCCATTTATTCCTTTTTTTCTTACAGCTAATCTGGTCTTTATATGGCCTGGTTTGTGTCTATAAATGGGAAAACACTGACATCCGTGTGTGTATAATTGGATCTGTTTAGACTGTTCCACCTCAGGCTGAATTGCTAACACCAGAAACACAGGAGTTGGTCTCATGGGTCTTCATATAAACATCAGAGAAGAGGAGGGTGTGATCTGAACTGGGGAAGACTGCAACCTGGAACTGTGTGGGGATGATAAGAAGGGAAAGTATCAAATCTGATACTTCACCGCAGCTGCTCCAATTGCTCTATTTCTAAGCTAAAGTTCTTATTTGGAGCAAATTAATTTCCTCCCTCTACAGTCAGCTTTACTCTGGAAACTGAGTTCAAGGGATGTAATAGTGGAGTTGTTCCCCATTACCAAACACAAACAACAGTCAGCCAAGTTTATGCTTGTACTTTTTAATCTGCTATGAAAGGTCTTATCCTGCATCCTTGGAGTTTTTCAAGAGCTGACCAGATACAGCCCTGAGCAGCCTGGCCCTGCTGTGAGCAAGAGATAGGACTAGAGCCCTCCTGAAGTCCCTTCCAGCCTGAATTATCCCACAGATCTGTGAGCCCTTCTTCTTTGTAATTAAACAAAACACAATCACCTTTTGAACACTAAGGCTTGGGACAAAATGTTTTCAATCCCCACACACCCAGAACATCACCATGTTTTACAGCTTCTTTCTTCCCATTAGGAACTCCCCACATTAGTTCACAGGTAACGTTGGTCACCTACTGCCTTTGACTTGTGGAGAAATTTGTATCAGCCTTTCAGAAATGCCACTGCAGACTTCATCTTTCATACGATTTGACCGTGACCTTTCCCTCTCTGAACTACTCTGTTGGCTTTGCATGTCCTTCTCTTCCCCTTGCACTTCTTCCCGTGACTTCCCTGAAGTGCAGAATAGACCACCTATCAGCCCAGTACCTTTCCTAGTTGACATCTCATCAAAAATTTAGTTAGATACATTTTAAAAAGCGATTGGAATAAATTCAACAGATTCCTGTGACAAAATTTTACCTCTCTCCGAGGCCTTCTCAACAATAGTGTGATTCGGGAAAGCTACTTGAACAGGTCCTGAGTACCTTGATTTATCTATGCCCCCATCCTAGTCCCCACCTAGGGCCCAGCAGTTCTCTGCAACACAAGGTAGAGACGCTCTGTGCAAGCACAACGAGTCAAGTGTGTCTTACTTGCTGCACGTGAGCAGTGGTCTGTGGCCTTTTAGCCAGCCCTGCTCAGACTTCCCATGTCCAAAGAAGACGGTGTCTTGACAGTACACAGGAAATAACAAAAATCATCCTTGCTAGGTTTGACTTGCCTAGAATAAACCTGTATTCTTTTTAAAAGGCGAAAACCCCTCTCCTTTGTCTTTAACTGTACTGGAGGGATGAATTGAACAGGAGAGGGTTTGTTACTGTTCTGCTAAGTTTTCAGGAACGTTTTCCCACATCCAGTGATGGCATAGCTTTCACTTATATCACAAATCTGCCCTTTATTGAGTCTTGTGCATTGAATTCTATATTCAGCAAATGCCTTTTTACTACACAAGGTAAAATATTCTATCCAGTCTTCAGCATGTGACAATATTAATCCTCAGCAGTGGTAATGGGAACAGAGATAATAAGCAGCATTATTTGAGGGGATTGCAGCAAAATGTAGGTGAGTGCTCTTGAAGAAGACATTTCTCACTGTAAATGTAGGTCTTGTCAGCCAATGCTGCTCCCCTACGAAAGACCCAAAAAATCCTAATACGGATATGTTAGGCTGCCCAGAGAAGAGCTCTATGTTATGCCTGCTTTAAGAAATTAAATGTGCCTGGGACCAAGGCTGGTGGGCATGGAGTATCTAAAACTAAACCTTGTTTCCCTCAAAATCGGAGTGGTTGCTGTGAACTGCCTGTGGCAAATGGTCCGTGGCCCATGCTTATTCCCAAACCCTACATGGGAACCTCCTGGTGCTTGTTGGCCTGGACAAAATTCAGGCCAGAGACATTTCTGACACTCTAATAGTATTGTCAGCTGAGTTCCTGTGCCCAGGGAGGCTCTTTGGCAGTGTTTAATTTATTAGTGTAGACATAGACTAAAATTGCCGCAGGGTGAAATTATGTGGCGTACTTCTGCACATATGTGCCTATGTGAAGATGGGTGTAATTTAAGACTCGGTGGAGGTGGGTTTCTAGTACGTTAGGCTCCCTTGTCCATAGGGATGAGTGTCATCACTTGTACATGAAGTCATGTAACTTGACCTGGGGGCTAAGAGTAAATTTGCAGAATTTCTTTCTCTGCTGAGTCCTGCAGCAAGTAGCTTATTGCCGTTAACTGCTTTCCCTTCCACCCACCCACCATCTCCTGGACCTGTCATCATTTGATGATAAAGAGCCTGATGTAATTCTTCCCTGTGTTTTTCTGGTGTTTTGTTTTGGGGTTTTTTTGAGGTACACCTGCTTAGTATAAAATATGTCTTAAAATCCAACTGATGTTCAGCTGTACCCATGGAGTACTCAAAAAAATTGCTGGAGTGATGGGTCTAACAAGTAGAGCAAATAGGCTACAAACTTGTCATGTTTTTCTGCACACAATCTGCTGGTACCAAATCATTTGGTTATGACTAGAACACAGAAAACAATTCTTAAGTTGATTTTCAGGTTTTCAGCAAGCAATGTGGTCTGTTGATTAAATAATTTGAAGAAAAAGCCTTGAGTGCAGTTTTCCAGTGGCATCCTGAATATTACATATTCAGGTATATATACATTTAGAGAGAGAGAGAGATATGTATGCATATATTCAGGTTATATACATTTTTGTGCATATATATGTAATTAGTATAGCTGAGCTTATCCTTGAAAACAAGTCCTTGGAAAACCCACACATCAAAGCTGGTGGAGGAGGGAATTGGGGGCAAAGTATTATTGGGTAAGGAAAGCAGTCTGTGGGGAATCAGAGGCAGGAAATCCTAGCAGAGAGGAGGTTTTGGAGTCCATTTTCATTGCATATGAATATGTAATCCATATTGCTGGTACAGAAAACAGTAGAAGACCATATTTGCTATTCAAAATTCTACTTGTATTTATTGTCCTTTTTAGACTTGTGGGATGCATTCTGGTGCTGTTGAAGTCAATGCAAGTTTTGACATTAACTTCAACAGAGCTGGGATTTTACATTAAGCTTTTAACTGGTCCTCTCCTTGGTTTAAGATCAGATTTACAAAGAAAACGTGTAGCTGCGAAACCAGAACTTGGCCCTTTTTTTTCCATAACACGTACTGGATAAGCCACAGACAAAACTGCACCTTGTCCTTGAATATTTGTGAACACAAAGACTGCAAAATAAGGGATCTCAAGAGAACAAGGCTGAACAGAGCTAGCTAAGAAAACCTTCTGGTTAGTTTCTACGTCTGCTAAAGCATTTTTCTAATCTTTTCAGAAGCTGCTTGTCCAAGCAGTGTAGCTAAACCATGTCTCTTCCTTTTGGAACAGAAGCCAAAAAAAAAAAGACTTTTTTGTTCAAAGAGAAACTTACAGTATATCTCAGCTAAAATTTCAAGCTCAACTGTTTACAAGCTGTCTGTTAATAGAAAGGCATCATTTCTGTTGCTAATGTGTTCTTCCAGTGTTCAGCCATATTTCTTGTTTATGTTCCTAGTTTCCATGTACGTGCGGAATACCTCATTCGAAAACTATGATGCTGGATGGAAACTACAGTGAATCTGATGCCAACAGCCTGGCAGGATATACAAGAAGCCAGATGGTCCCAGAGGAAGGAAAACAAGAAAAGATGGTTGTGCACTTAGCTATGAGCAATGAATCTAATTCATCAAGGAAGAGAGGCCTGAAGGGCCATGTGGGCTTGCGCATCATCCAGAACACTCATGCAATTGATAAATACTCAAGATTACTATTTCCAGGCACCTATATATTTTTTAATTTGATATATTGGTCTGTCTTTAGCTAAGCATGCTGGCACAGCAGTGACTGAAGCAGAAGACATTTACAAAACTCTCTTTTGTTGGTTCTTCTTTAGCCTAATCTGGATGCAAAGCTAGAAAACAGATTATTTTATTGCTTCTTTAGAGGGTAAAGGCGGGGGGACATGTCCTCCGGTGGGCAACTCCATGCACAGGCATCATGGAGGCATCTGCTGTGCTGATTGCTTTCCAACACACACCCCAGCTCCCGTTTGCTTTATGACACATGTCGTTTCTCATACTTGAAAATATGTGCTCATCATTCACCCAAAAGGTGCTGTATGTTCATTTGGGGCCGACCGCGCTGGTGGTGCCTGCTGTGGAACGGACAACCAGAGACAGTGCTCATGCAGACTGTCAGGGATTAGACAAATGCAACTTGCAAGGGGAGGTCTGGACAGTGCATCTCCTATAAAGGAACTGAATGAGGCCTTTCCTTTTCAAAATCTCTGCTTTTGAGCAAATCCTTTTATTTTTCTTTGGCATATGAACATCGTATTTCATTCCGTCAGTTTATGAAGAAGACCTCCTTTTAGGGTCCAAATTCTGCTTTCTCTGGATAGGACCTTCATCGATACTGTCAGGACAGTTGACTGGCCAGGATCAACAAGGTTGGTTACAGAGTGCAGGTGGTATGTTTGAGTCGGTGGTCATTTTTTTTCCAGATGAGAAGTAAGGAATGATGATGAAGCAGAGCAAAGAAGCCCACAGACTCACAGAATATGGCTCCCAGTGTACATGGGTAAGGAAAACAGGGAGGTTTAGGCATGTGTTCTCCATATAACTTGAACACAGCACATGATATGTAGCACCTGCCCTCTAAAATGAGAGGGGAAGCTGACACGTAGCATGTACAGTCAGCACATGGTGAATGGACAGTGTCTCTGGGACCATCATTTTCTCTCTTCAGAAGCAGAAAACGGTGTTGAGGGCAGCACTGGTGGCTTTCAAGGATTTTCCTCACCCCTGTGGGGACAACTGTATATCCCAGTGTGCCTCTCCCAATCAACACATTGTTCTTCTGTTCAGGCATTTTGGATCAAGAGGGAGAGATGTCTGCCAGGACCTCTCTCTGCAGAAACATAGGCATGTCAGAGAATAAATGGCCAAGAATAATACTGTGGGATTCAATGAGACCCTGTCTGGCCTCTGGCTCCAAGGTCGATGCAAGTCCTTTGAAGCTGCTGGAGAGCATTGTAAGAAGCTTCTGTGCTTAGCATTCCATTTGTCATCCCATGATACTTCCCTTTCCTTTGCTAACAACACTGACAGCAAAACCCAAATGTAGAAACCTGGTAGCAACAAGAAAACAATGTCCGGGTTTGTGTGCTCCTTATTTTTAGAAAACACCATGACTTTTTGGCTGTGGTGGAGATTATGTTCGTCAAAACATTCGGTTACCAAGCTGAAACTCAGCAGGGTGGGCAGAGCCTGAAGCATGAAGACCCAGGACTGAGGTTAGAAGCTGACTCAATGATAAGATCAGTTTATACCTCTGACTGGGGTTTGCACCATGAAGATCCAGATAAATCACACGAATAAAGGAATAGTGAGCAAAAATACTGATAAAACCATAACTATTTGTTGGCGTGTGATATTTTCTGCTTACTGTAGCAGTAATTCTTATGTCCTAAATCTTGAGGGATGTAGAAGATGGCAGGGAAGTGTCAACTGCAGGCTGTCAACAATACCCAGGTTTTCTCTTGTGCCTCAAATATTGCTGCCTAAGTCACACTGATGGTTGCACTGATTTACTGGAAACAAAACTGATGAGAGAAACTAAAATTAACAACTGTGTTCCCCTTTCATCAGCCATGTTAATAACTGACATGAATAGAGTTCTGTCTGGTCATCAAAGTAAGAAAACACAGCCCTGAAATCACTGGCAAGAGGAGGAGCCATGGAAGGACAGTATCTGAAAAGAAGGATTGCCCTGTATCCCAGTCTGCCACTTCTCTCCTGAGCCAGCAGGTCAGTGCATTTACCACACATCGCTCTTCTTGGAGCTGAAACCTGGATACTTCTCACATCAACAGGTGGAGATCACTACAATAAAGATGCAAAAAATGTTAAAGAAATAGCCCACTCATCTTTTGAGAGTTTAAAGCCTGGACATAACAATGTGCATTCTTTAGCGTTAGCAGTTTTGAGCGTAAAACAGGAACCAATGCTGCTGCTGGCAGCAGGACAGTGCAGCGAAGGGACCTTTGCTGGTGGAAGGCAGAACTGTGCCATGAAGTCACCAGTGTGGGGAGAGCCTGTGGTTCCTGTGCCCCCTGATTTGCCAGTCTTTCTGCATTACCCATGGCACGTGCCATTTAACCTCTCAGTGCCTCTTCTCCTCCATCTGGAAAGTGGGGAGCAATAACATTTACCTACCTCATGAGGTGCCGAGGGGCTTAACTTGCTTAACTAACATGCGTGTGGGGCACGGTTATGATTTCTGAGCAGGTGACCCAGTGGAAATCCAAAGGTTCTTGTCTTAGTTACCAGTGAGTTCTTCAAATGTGTCCTCTGAATCAGTCTGGCTGGAAGAAAGTGGGTATCTCCCCCTCCTTATTATTATATTAAGCCAGATAACTCCCCCGCATTATAATGATATTAAACCAGAGATAAATGTAGCCCAACAGCCAAAAAGTGAGCACTGCCAACAAATAATGCCTCCTGGCATACAAAAAAAAAAAAAAAAAAAAGAAGTCCTAGTGCTTTACTTCGCCATTTGTTTTTATCACATCTCCTGTTCCCTTAGAAGTTATGCGGTGACAAAGACAGTCCTTTAGATCCTATCATCTTTGTACTAGCGCTGCCTGTAGTTTAAATGCTAGCTAATAAACATCTTCTGGAGAGGCTACCTTACCGTTATTTTATATGCATGTGTACATAACTGCTAGAGATTGATGTCTGTTTCTACCAGACACAATTATACAGCCTATAAAACAATCCAGGAGGGTTTATTTCCATTAAAGGAAAAAAAAAAAAAAATCTCTGTGTTAGGCACCACTTACACTTATTATTCATTAAAAAAATAGATGAAAAGTATAGATGCAAATAAAACCAAGACATCTCCTTCAGGCAGTGTATGAATTGTATTTTTCTGCTTATTAAGAGGAGAGTGGTTAGGCATGAAGCTAGAAGAAATATTTGAAGTGTGGTATTGAGAATGTATTTCACCTTTCATCTCCCCTGGATTACAAGAGACTCCATGAGCACTGTCTAACTTCTAGTTGCACGATCCAACAAATGTTTTGAGAAATAGTGCCTGAAGCTAGGCTCTGAATGCTGGTTGATGAATACAACCCAGTTCTGTGAAGCACTGAGCATCTGGACAATTAACCTACCAAAGGACAGGATTTTCAGAAGTGCACAAGGGAATTGGGCAAATGAAGCCCACTGATGAATACGCCTTCTCTGAATAACCTGGTCCAACTGCAAAGAGAGAAAATGTCAGCCCCGCTCATTCTGCGTCTGGCTCCACTGTACTTTTACTTACCGCTAACCAAATCATGTATTTGAAAGGAAGTAACTCTATATACATACATACAGGTATGTACACATATGTATAATGTATATGCAGGTAGCATATAACAAAGGAAAACACTGGGATGTGTACCTATGTTAAATAGTGCACGTATGTGAAACTGTAATACATTGTATGTAAATTAACATTTATTATGCCCAGAAAACTTACTATGTTGAATTGAAAAAAGGCTCTTATTGCCAGCCAAGGGCCAAGAAATGAGGTATTGGCAAAAATTATGGGTTCTCTCACATTTTCCTTCTGAAAAAGGAAGTGTTGAGAAGTTTGCAAGAAAGGCTGATGCTAAACTGGTTGTACGACGTGTACAATCCACTGTGCTGATCGCTGTAATCAAACCTGGTAATAAAATAACAGATGGAAAGGGTGGAAAAGAGTTCATTTCATGGTGTGAACTTTAAAATGTAATTTTAATTCTGTTTGGAGGTCTGTTACCTATGAGCTAATGCCCAGGGGTAAAGGATTTGAGTAAACACCTCATTTGTCATTGATTTTAAATAAAAAGCATCTCAAAAGGTGGAAGAAATGTAGTGGAAGCATGCAAGTACTTTGAAGTACGCAAAGCTCCTTGGAAAACTGAGCCGTTAATTACAGCTATAAGCTACAGAGACCTTTTGTGAAAACTACAGCCCATAACTGAAGACATTTTAATAATTACTTTACATTTAAGGGCACATTTTCAAAAGCCCAAATGGCAGGTATATATCTGAATCTCCATTTGACTATAAATGAGAACTCATCATTTAATTCCTCCTTTGTGCCTCTGAAAAGATTGTCTCCACACTTACCAATGGAAGATAAAACTGCTCTGGGGTCCCGGCTGCCTGATCTCAGCTATTATCCCTAATGGAGACAATGGGACTAAAGCAAATGTGCACAGGCGAGGCCGATACCCGGACCACTCAATAATGGCTATTGTCTGTCGAATTTCCACAATGGAGAGATTACAGCAAGGTACAGTCTAACTAAGTGAGATACTGCCCTGCTGAAATATAAAGAACAGAAAAATGTATTTAAAAAACAGCAAGACTTTAGCACTATTAAAATTAAAATGTAATCCAGTCTCACACTAAGCTGATTAATTCCTTTGCAAAAATGACATTTGAAATAATGTATCAGGGTCATTACTTTCCTGGTCAGAGGAATTACCATTTCAGACAAGCAAGAAGGGTGGGGAGGGAAATCGTGCATGAGCAGGGAGCAAGGCGCCACTCTCGGCGTCCGGCTCTTGTGGCGGTGCAGGGGCAACCGCCAGGCTGAGCAGAGCCCGCTGCGGAGGCGAGGATCGGAGGACCCAGCTTTCCCAAGGCACTTGGTCCCTGGGCATCACATGTCACCATGTGGCACTCCTTGATTCGGGCAAAAAAAAGCTATCCTCTGCCAGAAGTGGTGGGGCAGTCGTGACGGGTGGTGTGGTGCAGGTGATATAGCCATTTTGGCTAGAGGTTTGGGTCCCTAGCCAGGGTTTCACGCAGGACCCACATGCCTGCGGCAGCCCTGGGCAGAGAAACACCTGGCAGAGGTCCCTCCACACCAACACAAGGAGACACACACAGCCCGCAGGTGTCCCCTCAACTCTCGGCTTGTCCTGCCAGCACTGGGGAGATGGGGGCTACATCATAAGCATGCCACGAAAGCTGTCCCCCAGCCCTCCCTTTGCAAGGGACCCAGGAACCAGGACAGCCCTGCGTTGCCTGCTCCTCGCAGCAAGCAGCAAAGCTCTTAGCAGATAATTTGATGCCTGATTTTTAAAATTTCCTGCCTTTGAGAAAATGCATAAGACTCATCTTGGCCAGTTGTCCAAATTGGACTTCTCCCACAAGTCTTTTAGGGGCCTCTCAGTGTGGATACGTGCACTTGCAACCATAGAAATTAGCTTAGGAAAAGTGCCTGGCAACTCAAACCATGAAAAATGCATATAAATGATGTGGAAAAAAAAAAAAAAGATTTTACTGCTCTACTTGTTACGCAGATTTATAGAAGAAAATTGTGTGTTTAGCTTAGAGGGAATTCAGAGAGGGAAATGAAAGGACGAGTTAATTGTAACGACAGTTTGAATTACTTGAACAAATATATTTTGGGAAATGGGACAGAACATTAGAGCTGTAAAATTCTCTAGCCTCCTGGCTCTTTCCATATTGTCTGGATTTTTATTAGGGTCCAAATTCATTTCAACTATGAAATTTTAAACCTTTCTTATTAAGGTGCATAATGACCACATTTTTATAGGTACGGTTGGGAGGAGACCTTCAGTGCCATGCACAGATTGTAATTGCAGCAGCCTCCAAGTAAAAATACTGCTCTTTTTTCATCTAGAGTTTCAGGAGAGCTGCCATTCCACAAAATGGGAAAGGCAGAGTTATTTAGCTGTTAGGCAGGGAAACAAGACACTCTCTGAGGAACTGGACAAGAGAAAGACCGTATCATTTGCACTAGATAGTAGCCTCGGCATCTAATGCGTATTGCTAGGTGCTCGGGTGCAGTGCTGAGGAGGACTTTGTACGACTACGTGGGGAGGAAAGGAAACTCCTGCTTGGGCCAGATCTGGAGACACTAACCATCTCGGATGGTCATCACCCTAACCATGAACCCCAGCCATGATGGTGACACGGATGCAATCTCCCACCCTGGGGAAGGTGACAAAGGACGTTTCCTCAGGGCTTGGTCCCACTTGCTGTGCCTCTGTGAGACCCTTTCTCTGGGGGGGGGGTGTCTGCCTGCCCCAAACGGCTCTGATCTGGCCCCAGGATGGCACACTGAAGAAAATGTTTCTCTTCCTCTGGGGCTAGGGGCTCTCCATGTGTGTTTTGTCCATGAGGGAGGTTGGTGCCCTGGTCTGCAGATGTGGTGCCTGTTTGCAGGATTTTCCTGTCAGATTCCTGCCACATCAGACCTCCCTTTCATCCCAGCGGTGGCCCAGGAGAGGAGGAGGAGGAGGAGGAGCCCTTGCTTCAAAGGGCTGGTTTGTTTGGAGAGGGGCTGGTGTACAGCACAGAAAGCAGAGGAAAGGATCAAAATGGGAGGCCCTGCTGATTACTTGGGGGTCAAACGGTCTGTCCCAGGCTCTCGGGCTGTCTGTGCCCTAAATGACAGAGGACATGAAAACCGTGCAACTCAATTCTGAACTGAGCTGCTTGAAGGAAATGGCACTTGCTGAACTGCCCAGAGCCCTGACCACCACTCACACAGAGTAAGGCCGGGGTAGGAGCTCTGTGGGTATCACTCTTTACCTCACTAACATGCACAGGAATGCCTGGTGCCTGGCAGTAATGCTGCCTGGTGGTGTTGGGACCCAGCAGTGATGCTGCCCAGGAGCAATGCTGCCCATCAGCTTGCCCTTCCTCAAGCCCAGCCTCCCACAGAAGTGTTCTCCCCATCTCCTGCCCACCCTTGTGCAGGCCCAGCCATGCAGTGCTTAGCAGGACATCCTTAAAAAAGAGAAAAAAGTAGGGAAAGGGAAAGAGGCAAGAAGAAGAAAAATGTAAAAGTCCCCCCCCAAACCGAAAGTGAGTATTTTTGTGACTGTGCCAAAGGCAGTATTTTGCCAAGCCACTAGCTGCTCCTCACTTCTCCAGCTTTTCTTTAATCATGGCTGTAATGTTTGTGCTTTCTCTTCCTCAGTCCTCTGGCAGCTGACATAAACATTACAGCACGTCAATATTCTTCCCACGTCTCAGCTGGTGACAAAAGCCATGAAAATAACAGCTCCAGTGCAAACCACCTTTGTGCTGGTGGTCTGCCAACGGAAGAAACCATCAAGGCTGTTTTACAAGTACAAACTCTGTCCGTAAGGTTGTTTCCTTACCGTGTGAATACGATAAACCAATTAGTTGAAACAGTTTAATCAGGAGGATGTAAAAAAGCCTGTGTGATTTCACAGAGGAGGAAGCAACCTCAGAAAGAAGTCCAAGGCTTACCCTCATTTCAGGTATCAAGCAACATGGTGCAGATGCACAGCACACAGCCGTGAGAGCCCTGGCCCGGCTGACTGGAGGGTGCAGGTCCAGGAGGCAGCACACAGGAGAACCTGGAGCAGCCACCCAGGAAGCACTTTAGATCCAGAGTTTCATTCCTCAGTCTCTCCATCCTGTGCTGCTGGGCTGCCACCTAAGTCCTAAAATGCCGACAGTTGATTCCAGGCACGTCTGTTCCTGGTATGGAGGCTGCCCCGAAGCCTCATGGATGCTCCAAGGCATGCCCCTGGTCCCTGGCTCACCCTGTATGGAGCTGAATGGCTTGATGTCCATTTCTCAGGCTCACCCACCCAGCTGGCTGTCAAATTCTGCTCAGCACTGTGTTGTTAAACTGCCTCTGGTGCCATTTCCCAGCTGCCTCCCCGAACCTGGATGTGCCCATATCTCAGCTCAGCCTCCCCGTTTTCTGCTGTTGTTAGAGTAGGTAACAGACTCGAAGACTGCACGCGCACTTGCTGCCAAGCAGACACCCCTCCAGCCGTCTTCTGGTGTCTACCCTGATCCTCGTTTCTGGTCCCCGTGAGGCTCCGAGAGGAGATCAGGAATCACCCAGGAACAAGCTGATGGCAGCCGCAGAAGAGCGAAAGAGGCTGAAAAATGTTTCTCAAGGGATGGGAATGCTGGAGAGGGTGAAGCTGCTGAGCTCGGTCCCTGGGTGCTTGGGCAGCGTGCACACGCATGGCACAAAGGCTCAGGGTGTGCCAGGTCTCTGGCACAGCGCAGTGAGGCTCAGCCCAGCTCCCACACCGACACCTTGCTAGCGAAGGAATGGTAGACATGGGGCACGTCCCCACCACCAGAACAAAGCCGCCATGCCAAGCGCTGCCGCAGCAGTCAGGCGAAACGGGCCTGGCGGGGCCGCGGGGAGGCCAGCCAGCCAGCTTGCATGCCCGAAGGCAGCATCGACTGCACTTAAATAATTTCTGACAGACACTCATGCAGTCTGCTCTTAAAAACCTGCAATCCCACAGCCTCCCCGGGCAGTTTATACCAGTGGTTAACCAGCCTCAAAATTAGAAAGTGTTTACTGGTAGCCAGGCTGAATCTCCCTTGCTGTAACTTGGGTCTGTTACGCCCAGTGCTACCTGCAGTGGATATGAAGGAAAGTTTATGTACCTAAGTTTGTGCAGATATCTATCGGGTTTCCTCTGCTCTTCACTTCTTTGGACTAGGTGACCTCCACTCTGCCTGTGACCCTCCTCAAAGCCCCCCAGTTTGTTTACAGAAAAGCCTCACAGCAGCCTTACTGCAATCAAGCTGTACGAGCCCTGCTTGCCCCCACCATTTCCTTCTGCGGAAGAAGCGGCATGGTTTCAAGTTGGAACTTGATTTTTTTTTTTTTTTTTGCGTGTATGTTTTTCAGCTATTTCATTAAATGTCTCATTATACCACATAGAGGTGATAACTCATCCATGAACAACAGCCCCGTCTTTTCCATAACACCTGCTAAGATTACCTGGCAGCCCAGAAGTGACTAGTTTTGAACATTTACAAAAATTCTACTGAGCAGAATAAACCGCTCTCCTGATTTAATCATCAATAAACTCATGCACTCCATAAATGCCTTGTGCATCACTGCAAACTTGTGTTCCTGCTGTGGTGGCAAATAATGCCCCCAGTATAATCCAAAGCAGGACTTTCACAGGATGGGTCTCTTTTATCAGCTTGACTCTCCAGCAGGGAGGCTCTGATGAGCTGAGGCCATGTCCTGCAGCCGGCCAGTGGGGAGGTAGGAGGAAAGCTGATCCCCTGTCCTGCCCCGCCTGGCTGCCCTCGCTCCCCTGCACCAGCACACGCGTGGGCAGGCAGGCAGAAAGCTGGACCCTGTGCGTGCCTGGAGGATGGATAAGTGCATTTTCATATTACATCTAATGTAATAAGTCAGTTAAATGCCCCTAGTCCAGGGAGGGCAGCATGTTAATAAACGGTCGTTACCAGCAGTTGACAGTTGGTTAGCACAGATTAATTCCTAATGAAGAAAAAAACCCTTTATGTAATGTAATGCTTCTGGCCAGGGATCAAGGGTTGCAATCATCCACCCACAGCAGACCTTTAAATCCAGCTTTGTTCCACTGCGGGGAAAAATAGACCAAAAAAAAAAAAATCTGCTATGTTTTAAAGGTCATGATTCAGCCAGCGTCACTCGGATCCTAATTCCAGGAGCGTTGAGCTTGTTTCCTAAAGAGTACAATATGTTGCACCATAGCCTGGTGATGCAGACGTGGCGCAGGAGGCGGCATGAGGCGGGAGGGGGGCACAGTGCAGACCCCGTGCCCTGGGGATGCAGGAGATGGCCTTGTGCACGCCAGGGCTCTCGCATCTGGAGGGATGATGCCAGCTCCCTGGCCACGGCCACGGGTGCTTGGGGCTGGCTGGTGGGTGTCAAGGCATGTTGGGTTGCATGGAGTCACCCCGTGAAGGTGCGGGGAGCAGGGGTGCAGCTGCATTGGGCTGTGCTTGCACATGGGGCCAGGGTAGCCACCCCTCGCCTTCCAGCAGCCAAAAGGAAACCGGCTGTGAAAAGCAGGAGGTCAAACCCAGCTTAAGCAGCAGGGGTTTTGGCAGGGGACCATGCAGCTACCCAGATCCTGGCAGCCAGTGTTGTGGTTGATGCATGTACACAGGCTTTCATCCTTGCAGCCATCAGGAGGCTCCTGGGACCTTTACTTCCACTTGCAAGAGAGCAATGCATGTCACCCTTGCAGGGGGGACTTACAGAGACACCTGCACCCACGCTGGCAGAGGGTCTGAGATATTCTCCCAAAGCCGTGAGATCAAAAGCAAAACTCACCAGAAAGCCAAATCCATGGGAACATCCATAAATAGTGTCAATAATCACTCTACCAGTGAAGAAGAGAAATCTCTATGGTTATCCTGTGACCTAAGGATACGGATATAATAAAACTGATTCACATACAGGAAAGTGATTTGTACTTGTGAGGACGGTTTTTTCACTATATTTAATTTTACTCATGATCTAATAGGAACCTTCCTACTGATTTACTGATGATCTCACAGGAAAAATTTGGAAGGAATTTTACAATTATGGCTTAAAGCAAGAATTATTCCATTTTACATGAGCATTTTATATTTTACAGTATATTGACTTAAACAAAACAAATGTACATAAAGTAGGAGAATCCCCAGATGCTGTGACATGTGAATAGGAGAAGACAAATGAGACTTGCATCTCCTGAGCAGCGTGGGTCCTCAGCAGGTGAGATGGGATCTCTCAGACGTTGGGGGTTTCTTTCGTCTCCTTTCCGTTTCACCTTGCTTTTCCGCAGTGATGCCAAGCTGCGGAAAGCAGATTAAAACTGTAAGAAGTGTGAGAACAAAGTAAGTTCTGTGCAGGCAAAGGACTTCAAACGGGGAGAAAGGCTGGCGGCAGAGATACTGTCATGGGCAGAGACTTCAAAAGAGACGCAGCAGGTGATTAACTTGGCAACTAATCAGTGCAGCCGGAGCAAGGTACGCAGGCTGCGTGATCGAGGCTGAACTCTGCAAATTTCTATTTAAGTGATTCCTTAGAGTTTTTGCCATTTACATACACTCGTGTTAAGGGGACCTGGAAGAGCCCTGTGCTCGCGTCTGGGAGCATGATGTTGCCCCTAAGGGCTTTGCATCTCCCCGGGCCCCAGGGGTGGATGGACAGGGGCACCACCACTGAGGGATCGTGCTGCCAATGCAACAGCCTGGCCAGCAGCACCCCCAAACCACTCTGTGGCTTAAACTAGCCACTGTGGCAGATGAGAGACGTGAAAAGAAACACCATGGGGCTGCTGCCCAAGCTAATGCTGCCCAGGGAACACACCTCCAGAACCAAAGGGCTGTCTGCCGGGTGCGCAAATGAAGCTTCCCAGCAGGCTGCCATGCAAGCAATGGGGGTTGAGTACTGATGTGAGCAGAGAAAATGGTCATGGCCCCCTCTCTGAGCCTTTTTCACACACTGTTTTTTTACCAGTAAAGTCCATGAGCAGCTTTATGCTTCTTAGCACAAAGCAAACTCCAACTTCTTTTTACTTATGGGTGACTCTGCATGTGCTCTAATGGAAATCACAGGTCACATTTATAACCAACAGACAATTTTGTGACACCAACACAAAGTGAGCAATGGGATGAAAGAATTTGATTATTGACTTCAGAGATGGAACAGTCCCATTAGATCATCTTAATCATCTCTCAAATATGTGAAATATTTTCTAATACTTTGTCTGGGCTATGAAGGAAGTTACTGTTAAAGGGATGCCAGGCTGGAGGTGATTCTTAATGGCTTTTTTGGCTCTGGCACACTGGGCAATGCCTTTAACACCAAATGGAGAGACGAGCTTTTCCAAGGAGCTGCAGAAGCCATGCACAAAAAGCATGTACAAATTAATAACAACCATTTTTTTATTTGCTCTGGCACTAGAGGAAGACAAAAAAGAACAAAGTTTTGCAGAAATCCCAATGTGTTCTTGGGCTTTGGGGTTTTAAAAGAATCAAGTCTTTAAAAAAAGTTCACCAACATTTTCTGTCTCAAAAAGTGCTGGTTTAGAAATATTTGCTTTGTAGTTTTTCTGGGTTTATTTTGTTTTCTTGCTCTGTCTTACTATTAAAAGAAGCTAGGGAAATGAAGGAAGTGAACAAAAGGAAAAAGGTTGAAAAACTTGCAGAAATATTTTAATGGAGAGGGGAAGATGATTCTGGGTTTGTTTTATTTTTCTCTCTGTTTTTTTTTTTTGCTCTGATTTTTTTTTAAATGTTGGAGAAGCAGCATTCTCAGGGCTCAGCTCTGGATGGTAGCGTAGGACACCATGCACTGACCGCTGATGGTGATGTGTGTGTTTTGGGGTCTTGCAGGTGCGTGGGGCAGTTCTTCCACATCTCCGTGCTCTGCACAGGGCTCCCAGATATTTTCCTACCTCTTTTTTTTTCTCTGCCAGAAATACAGTGATCATACCTGGGGCCCACTGTAGACAGGGGAAAGCAGGTTTGTCCCACAGGGAGTGTCCTTTTATGCAGGGAAAGTCTTCAGTGTAATGGCCAAAAAGAAACGTGTCTCCTTCCTCTGATACCATATGCACCGAGGAGCGGAGTACTGCCATAAAGGAGTACTCACTCACTCACAGTGGTGGGTATGGACATCAGGAAGAATTTCTTTACCAAAAGAGTGGTTAGGCATTGGAACAGGCTGCCCAGAGAGGTGGTGGAGTCGTCAACCCTGGAGGCGTTCAAAAAAGGTGTAGACGTGGCACTCCAGGGCCTAGTTTAGGAGTCATGGTGGTGGTAGTTGATGGTTGGACTTGATGATCTTAGAGGTCTTTTCCAACCTTAATGATTCTATGATTCTATGCTCAGTAACCCAATGAGACACCCCAAGTCTCTTGGTCACACGGTGAAAGTGCCCATGTTTGGAAAAAATGCGCTGTTCCATTTTCTACAGTGATTGCAGGTTTATAATTAATGGACAAGTGTAATCATGTTGTATTTCCATTTTTGATCATGGAAAACCAAATTTCACTTCCTGTTAAAATCAAAACTTAAATTTGATCTTAGAATATTCTTTCTTTTGGCAAGGGCATGTTTTTTTCCCAGACATGTTATGCTTGATATGTTCAGCACAGAACTCAGCCATTGTGTTCCTACATATCATGGGCTGAACTTCTGGAGAAGATTTCTGCTTTTCCTGGACTATTTCTGGGCTGACATCAGCATGCTGCAAAGCCATAAACTTGCAACTACAGATGCTCACAGTCTGCTTTTCGGGTCCTTGTCCATAGCATCTCAAACCACTTTCTCCCTTCTATTAGCTCTGCTCTGGATTTCTCTCTGACATAATTACATTATTTTCCTTTAAAGATAAGCCATTCAAATGCTGTTAATGTCAAGCCTCCGATAACAAATTCACTCTTGCTAGAGAGAGAGAGGAAAGGATTTGGCCTAAGAAATCAGAGCCTGTCTTCAAGTGCCTGGGAGTTCAGTGAAACTGCCATTCAAACCAAAGCCATAAACAAACCCACTAATGCTAGGCAGCTTTCCATAATTAGAGAGTGATATCTTTTGAAGAGGGAGGGGGAAGAAAGGACAGATGTATTTTACTTTGATTTTTTTGCATCTTTGGGTGAGTTTTACCACCCGCGGGAGTTGCTTAGCCAGCTCCCCTGAAGACTCTGGTTATCACACATTAGGGGGGCTGTGGACTGTGGCAACCTGGATTTTTTCACACTTCCCCCACCCTGGGCAGTTTTAGGGGCTATAAGGGACCTCCCCAGTCCTCTCCCTCCCCCAGAAGGTACCAGGAAGGTGTTGTTGCCTTCCAGATGATACAAATACATATCTGCTTACAGTCTCTTTTTCATGCTGGGGTAAACTCCCCTGATGATACACCAAATTGCATGAGCGAGACTCTCAAAAGCCACACATATACTAAAGAAGAGTCTCCTGGTCATGTTTTTTTTTTTGCATGAAAAAATGATTCCTTCCCTTAGGAAGATTTTTTTATATTGCTTTTATGCCTCCTTCCCTTTCCACTCCTGCCACAACTTGCTCAGGGTGACCAACGTACAACCAGCCCCAAGCTGCTCCCAAACCCCCTTCACCTCCTGCCCGACCCACCCTGGCCCTGGGCGATGATGCTGTGGCTGCACAGTGTGAACATCCCTGCCGGGCCCCCATTCACTGGGAATCCTCTTGCCAGGCAGCCGGGAGAAGTAGCTGTGGAGCTGCTTGTCTCCAGCAGGTGGGAGCCTGCCTGCACTGCTGGCCGCACTGCTGCCTGCACCACTGCCTGCACTTCTGCCTGCACCACTGCCTGCACTGCTGCCCACTTACCTGCTTGCTTGCCTGCACTGCTGCCTGCGCACCCACAAACTGCCTGCACTGTTTCCTGCCTGCCCACAACACTGCCTGCACTGCTGCCTTCCTGCTTTACTGCCCGCATGGCTGCTTATGCCGCTGCCCACCTACAATACTGCCTGCTCTGCTGCCTGCATCATGCTTGCCTGCCTGCCTGCCTGCCTCCACCACAGTCCCTGCCACTGCCACCCTGCCTGCACCACTCTCAGCACCATAGCCCCCAACCACTGCCCACCCGCCTGCCCCGCTGCCCCCACTGCTTCCCACGCCACTGCCTGCACCACTGCCCACGTTGCGCTCTGAGAGGCAGAGAGCCAGCCTGGGTTGGCGTCGCTTCCCAGTGCAGCCACCTGTTGCAGAGTTTGAGACTCTGGCAAAGAAAAAGTACCTGGTATTCCAGATGGAAAAGCACAAGAAAAACAGAGTGAACAAAAACAACAATTCCCCCTTTCTTTTCCTTATCCTCTACATCCCTGCACCCCAACGGAAATAAAAATTTTTCCCCTGGCTGCAATGACAGGAGCAGCTGCAGACTTCTGTGCTGGGTGTGAGGCCCACCTCCCATCCCGTCTCATCCCCAAAGATCCCCAAGGTCAGTGGGGACAGGTGGGACACTGTCAGCAGAAGTGGGGCAGCCACAATACAGACACATGTCCTGGGGGACAGGTGACTGCTCAGGACTGCGTTGTCCTGCTGCTGCTGCAGTTCATTCGCTTCTGCATACCTTGGCTTGAGTGTGCAATGAAACGAGATCAAGAGGTTGAATTAGGAAGGTAAGGTGCTGGCTGTGAGAGGGTAAAGAGGACAAACATGCAGGAAGAGGGCAAATGTGCAGAAAGCAATGATGTGAGAACCCAAAACAGTCACAGCAAAAACTGTATTAATTATGTTTGTGCTTTTGTCGAGGCTTTCCTCTTTTGTGGGTGTATCTAACATGTTTTAAGCTCTACCATTCTGCCAGTGTGCTTGTGAGGAGGTGTACATCCAGTTTTCTCTATTTTATCTGGAAATAAAGCCATGTAAGATAAAAGCTGCCTTTTCCATCTGTTCCCCCTCAGTGAGCTGCTGAGACCTTTCTGATGGACCTTTTGTGCCCCAGTCCCCCCGGCACTGCGCCTCGTGCTCGCTCATACACTTCAGTGGCTCTTTTCAATGGCCTCTGCATGTGACCGTTTTAGTGGGATGTGCATGGATTCATATAACTGGCATTGACCTGGTTTGGAAGGGAAAAGAAGAAACAATGGTGAGACCATGTGGAGAAGTTAAAAAAAAAAGGACTGGCTTTTTCTGTAACGCAGCTCACCTACCACATTACAACCCCAACGCTGTAGCCCTTCCTTTTCAACATCTGCCACTCTGTTTTTCCCACGCAGATTCTGCTCGCGGCAGGTCAAGGCCTCCCTGACCTTGCTGAGCTGGAAGCACTGCTTCGCCCAGTAACCGTGACAGCAAGTTCAGGAGGCTTTTATGTTTTCTGGGAGGCATAGACCTGTTCTCAAGGATGCTTGGCAAAAGACAAGCAGCAATAGTCACAAGCTGCAGCAAGCTACAACAAGAAAGCTGCTCAGGGAGGCTGTGGAAACCACCCTTGGAGGTATCCAAACTTCAACTGTCCAGGGCCCTGGGAAGCCTGGTCTAAGTTGGATCTCCCAGGTTTAAGAGCAGAAAGTACCATCAAGACTTTTTGAGTAGATTGTACAGGAAAACAAGCCTGTTCCTCACTGTACACTCATCAGAAAATAAATGCAAACATCAAGACTTCCTCTTAAGGCTCAGTTCATACTTGTATTAAAGATTCAAATATTCTTGCAAACCAAAGGGAGAAATTAAAACCATGGCATAGGATAAATATATCAGCTGTAGACAGTGGCTGTGTTAATAAAAGGTCTGGCTCCCAAACAATTTCTTGGAATAGCAAGAAACCAGATACCAAGGCTGATGGCCTCACATCTAAGCTCCATTGCTTTATGACTTTGATGTGAAATGAGCCTATTGAATATTTCAGTAAAGTCTCAAGAGATCAATGATAATTTCTGCTTGCAAAAGGAATATCAAAATGACACTAATAAAAATTGTAAATTATATGAAGACCGAAATTAATAAAAGCACTGTTCCAAACACAAACCTGTGATGCTGCTAAGAATTGACAGCTAATAGCTGCTTCTGGCCATGAAGCCTGGGAAACAACAGGATTAAAAGTCATGACTTGGTAGCTCTGCTGAGTCCCTGAGAAATCTCAGCAGCCTCTATGGAGGTAACACTAGGAGCAGAAGAGGCTAAGCTGGGCAAAGGGGCACCTCCTAACTGTGAGCAAGCTGCCCAACACCAGAAGACCCACCCTGATGGAACACCTGTAAGGGATGGATAGCACCGTGCACATCACCCTTACCTAGAGACACCCCACTGTCAGTGGAAACAGACCCTGCCATCCAGCCCTAGGGCTTTGCCACACAATGTTTCATCAAACCCCTCCTGCCATTTGCACCATTTTGAGGTCCACTGACAGCCCAGATGAGTTTCATTATGCAGCGATCGTCTTCTGCTAACAGTGTGTGACGTCAGGTAAAGATCTGCTGTTGCTGATGAAGCTTGTGTACCTGGGGAACCTGCACAAAGTTTGGACTGTCAGATACACTGCTCCTAAGTGCTGATGGACTCATCAGTTGTAAGTGGCTGAGGAGAGAGCTCTGACTGTGTTGGCCATGCAGAGGATCCCTACATTTAATAGGGATGTGAATTGGTCTCCCTTACTAATTGGGCATTGGAAAAATTGGATACTAAAGAGATTGCTAATGATGCTCTAGCAGGTGACTTCTTTGGTAAAGGCAGAAAATATTATCACCAGGTGTACAGTATTTGGTAAGACCTCATTTTTAATATTTGGTACAATTCTGGTTACCTATGTTGAAGAAATAAGCATGTGAACAGGTGCAGGTGTAGGGAAGGACTCCTAGGATCGTTAGGGAAATAGAGAGGCTGTCTTACAAGGAGAGAATTGTCTTGTTGAGCCTTGCAAAATCACAGCTAAGGCATATGATTGCAGTCTGTGGACACTTCAGGAAGGATAAATACCAGACAAGGAGAATTATTCATGTCAAAGGGTAAACTGATACAGGTTCAAATGAATAGAACTGAATAATGCAAAACTGGAAACCAGAAGATTTCTAACTATTAGTGATGTTCAGGACCTGCGTTACCCACCAAGAAGTGAGGTCAGAGAAGCTGAAGCATTACAAGGTGGGGCTTGATGAGTTTATGGAGATGAGTTTGTAGGCTTTGGGCATCTATTTTCTTGGTGTCTTTATGAGGGTGCTGCAAGGAAAGCTGGTGGTAAGGGAAGCTGATAGTTGTAATTTGTTTGGTTCACATGGATTTAAGACATATTTCAGTATTGAGCTGGTCACCTTCAAAGGTTGGGACACTGCCACACTTGCTCTTCTTTACACATTTTACTTGGGTGAGAGAAAGGGCAGTGGGGCTTTGGTTTTGCCTTCTGACAGTGCAGCAGAGATTGGCGACAGATGGAGGCAGGAGACTGGGCACTGAGGTCTCCTCTTCAGACTTGTCCTGGAAAAGCTTTTAGGTATCTGCCTGATGTGTTTTTCATGTGTGCCCAGGATTAGCCTGATCACCAGCTCTGGAATCTGAAAGGAAGTTTTCCCTAGGGTCAGACTGGCAGAACAACTTGTTGGTTTCTTTGGGTGGGTTGTTTTTGTTTTGTTTCCCTCTCTGACATGAGCCACTTCCAAGAATGGGTCTGTGCTGACACCTGAGGAACCCCCTCATTCTGCAGAGGGACAAGCAGGATGCTGTAATACTCAAGAAGCTCTACAGACATACTAAGCTTGCTCATTTGCCAATGGCAGTGATTTCTATGCTACTTAATCATTTGTTGATTCCTCTACACTTGCAGTCTCTTGCTACAAAACAAGACCTCTTATTAGTATTTTATTTCAGCTAAATATTCCAATCAGACTAACGTTCTACTAATTACAGTCTTGCATCTTCCCATATTATACCATATGGTATCTGCAGACAAGAGGCAGAAGCTGAGCTGGTGGAGATACACAATGTGCTTCACTGTGGATTCAGCCCACTATTTGTATAAAGACATCAACAGCGGCAGCAAGACAAACTGAGGAAATGAATGTTTTGCTAAATTGAGATCCTGAGGACAATAAAGCAGACAATTGCTTCAGTGAGAATAAAATTTTAAAAAAGAGTGCAAATCCAAGCTGTATCCAGTACAAGGATTTTTGACAGGGAATTCGTTGGTTGAGAAAATGGTCTAAAATAACTCCAGTTCACCTGTGTAAATTTGGTGGACAGAGCAACTGGACACCAGTGGGGTTACAGTTATTGGCAACAGGCTAAAGGGAGACACAGTGGGGAATGTCTGCTGTGACATTTCTGTTTCATCACAGATCTGAATACCTAGAAGGACTGCAGGCAGTTTGAGATCCAGAGGCGGTAAGCAGTACCAGCTGTGGTGGTGAAACTGTGTCAGACAAGTTTATCTGCAATAACCCATCTAGCAGTTTTTAGAAGTTGGCCACTGAAATCAGAATTGCATGTTACAGATTTGTGGCTCCTGTTTGCTGTTCTCTTCCTGGTGTGTTTCTGTGCAGTTCATAATACCTTTTCAGTTTGTTTTTTATTGCTGCTTTGAGGCATCAGTGTTATAGTGATAAAGATCAGTAGCAGAGGAAAAGGAGCCAATTGGTAATTTTCCAAATGACCATGTATAATTCACAGAGCTTCAGTACATCCAAATGTCAGACTAACATAATTTCAGCACAGAATTCAAGGAATATTGTTGTTAGAACTGCCCCAATCTGCAGTCATGTTCCAATGTTAGTGCAAAACCACGAAATATCTCAGGATTGACAGAGCTGGAGATGCTGCAGCATATTCACAGAGAGAAACAAAAGCTTCTGGTTTTTGTTGTGCCAAAAGTAAAAGGTTGCAGTGACTCCAGTGAGGGGAAACATGTAGGAAGCCATTGCGACAGGTTGTCCACAGGCATTCAACATATGAGACCCCATCAGAACAAAACAAGAATAGAAAGGTGGGACTTGCTGACATTGATCACATCATTGACTCTGCACACTTAGAAAAATACTCTCACAAGCCCATGAGGAGGATCCCACGGCACAGCTCTCTCTACACCAGCCAGCTGCACCAGGCTGCTGTCCTCAGCAGCGAGACAGCCTCTGCTGGAAGGCAATGCACCTCACTGACTTAGACAGCTACATCCTGATAAAATGCACTGTCTGCTAGAGACACTTCCCCAGAAGCTCCTAACGGCTAGCTCGGATGTAGCTGTCCATGCTGCAGGTGAGGAATTTGGACAGGTGAGCCCCCCAGCTACTTACACGCTGGGAGGTGCAGAGTGCTTCAGACACAGTCCAGAGGCTGTCAGTAGACTATGTAGCTTGAAAATGCCTCTCTCAGTTGTCCTGTTCATGTGTTCATCCCTGAATAAATCCAAGATACACTATACAGATGCCTAGTGTTTGGCTGAAAAAGTTCAAAGTGATGCTGAAGCCATATTTGAAATGTGTGAGTCCTGTGAGCAATGGCCAGACAGATCATTTGTGGCTGGCTGGTGGGTCCACCAGATGGCCACCCATGGAAGTGGGTGATTCCAAGAAGCAGCTTACTGAAAACCACTGTGTACCTCAGAGTACATCTACCAAGGGAGGATATTGTGATATTTGTTTGTCTTTATTTTAAAAAATAAAAATTGTTATAATCTATTATTTGTTTAAGGACCTCTTTTGGACCAATAATTATGAAAAACTTAACTGTTATGACATACTGTCCTCTGAAGTTAATTATCACTGCCAAATTCAGCAAAGGTTGTCAGATCCAAACAAATTTGTCTTTCAAAAGCACTGTTAGAATTTGCCACATTAGCTGGTGCCAATAATTGATGGTTCTGAGCCTGCCTCATTGACTATTTGATCATCTAATCAGCTCTTCCTTATGGCACTGGCTATGGGACTTCCCCAGATTTATCCCGGTCTGAGAACTAGCCCATTTCCTTCGGAAAATCATACTATCTTCAGTTAAAAAATATAGAGAAACAAACTTCATTGTTACTGTTAAAAAAACAAAAATTAATTTATTTCTATTTCAAATCTGTCTTCTGTGGTCTTCCAGCTGCTGGATCTTGTAACAGATTTAATAAAGCTATTTTAATAAATCTTTAGCTTGCTGGATAGAGGAGAACTCTCGCTTTCAAGATTCAGACAGTCTGCATCATCACGTAAAAAGATAATGCAACCTTCATACTCTTACAATATTCCCTTTTTTAAACACACAAGCTAGCAAATTTTGGCCACCTTTTTTTTATGGGAAGGTACCGTTCAGCTAGTTTTCCAAGAAAATTCTCCATTGATGTCCAAAATTTCTCCTCCTTATCCTAAAATTATGACCCACATTTCTTGACTGTTAGATGGATAGTTTTGTAGTAAGCTATAGTCAAATGACACTAGTAGTTTCTGGGCCTTTCCCTATGATATTTCACTTACTCCTTGCCAGCAATCCTTCAGTTTTTCTGATCTACTTCATGCCACTGCAGCCTTATTCAGGAAACAGTCTGTGTTTTATTCTTGCTTATTGACAAGAACAGAACAGGATAAAGAACCAGTCTCTTTGGGGAGATAATTGCATTGCCTGATGAAGATTTGTCATTTACAGTCATATTCAATATGTGGTTTTTATCCAGTTTTAAAATATTTCCCTTATTTTATCTTGATACTGTATTGTTGCTGTTCCTTAATCAAAATGCCATGTGGTGCAACATTACATGCCTTACAGAAGCACATTGCATAGCTTCATTTCCTCCAGCAAACATACTTTAAATTAATCAAAAAAGGATTAGCTTAGAAAAATCTATTTTTCTTTAAAGCCATGTTAATTGACATTAACCAAATTACCCTCTAACTCCTTATTTATTGAGTGCCATATCAGCCATTCCAATATTTTGCCTGGGATCAGTGTCAGGTTGAGGGCTGTAATTACTCCAGTTGTTAATTTAATCCCCTCTGAATATTGACAGAACAACTCTTTTATTAAGCACTTCTGCCTTCTCTGAATTGCTATTGACAGTTCTGTAGCTGTTATTCATACCTGTGTTAGCTTCTGCCTCAAGATGGCCCTGTTGGAGTCTCAGTGTTTGTGCATAAGAATTTCGGACTCATCACCCTTCTTTTTTCTTCCATTTTGTTGCTGTCTTTTGAAAAGAATTTTGAATTATTTCTTGGTTGACAGGCAGGGGCCCTTAGTGTATTACTGATGAAATTCCCCATGGGGGTGATGCAGATGGGCTGCGAGAACAGTAGAGGAAACAGGGACACCCTTTTTAGCTAGGGGTCTAGGTGTAAGAAATGTACTTATTGCAAAAAAAAGGGAATGACATGGGCTGGATAGGAGGGCTGAGGACCAGAATCTAGTAGTCAGAGTGAAATTAGTTCCTATCCAGGATGTGCAGAGCATAATTTCAATCCAGTCTGAATGCTTTCATACCTTTTAGTTCTGGATCTTCCATCAGACCTAAACTCACACCCTTTAAGGGAGCACTCCCTCCCAGTAAATGAGTGCACTGTGTGCTCTGGGGATTAGGACATACAGGGAGCATCAGGGGACTCCTTAACACCCGTATCTGCCTCCTGTAGTATATCTGCTAGTAGCAGACAAAAACACTTTCCAACAGCTGCACTGGGCACTAATGTGCATACTTGAATATTTTAATTCAACCCTCTTAAACTGCTAAAAGTAAAGTAACTTTCTAAAACTGTCTTTTTATCTTTTATTTATCTTTTAATTTTTAAAGTATCTTTTTCCAGTTTTAACAGCAGAACCTCCATGCAAAAGGGTCTGGTGTCCCACAGCCGACTACACACAAAGCCGCCTAATCCAGCTAGTGCAGCTCCGGGAAATTGCAGAACAGGCTGAAACAAAAGGACACAGCTCAGCACGCAATGCACATAATCTCTCAGACAGAGTGTAAGGCCATGTAAAGACACTTGCAAACCAAATAAGTCTCCACGGGCACAACGACACATCATGCAGGGAGAAAAGAAGCACTTGGTGGACAAAGACATCCCTGAGGAAAGAGCTCTAATGAAAATAGAGCGGTATTAAAGATTTGCCTCATTGTGGTGCTGTAGCTTTGTTATTTGTTTCAGCAGTGAGAAACAGCAGCCAAATGCATTAGTCCCGAAGCACTGCAATTCACTCAAGCACGTTGTTTGCTGTAGCCTTTCAGGTTTCTGCCCAGTGCAGGCTTGGCCTATTTCCCTTGCCTTTCATACAGTGCACAATCCATTTAGGGATTTATAGCGGCTTAGAGGCACATGTACAGTGCCTTGCTTCTATCTGATTTTTATTCTGTGATAAGAAGGCTTGGGGTCATGGGTTCATTGACACATCTCTCCTCCCTGCCATTCATGTTGCATGGAAATCTAATTATTCATTAGAGTTTATGATGTCTTGAGGTCCACTAATGTCCTCATCACTTCCTGGAGAAGTCTGAGAGTTTACCACGAAGAACATGTGAACCCCCTCTGATGTGATGTTATAATAGAGCGGGGCAAGAGAGATCAGAGCGGAGCAGGGCCATAAAGACAAATATGATAATAAAGCACAAAAGCTATTTGTGGTGAAATCCTTGGCCAGTATCAAGTGGCGTGATTCCCGTCCTGGTGCACACTTATGCCAGCTCATACATTGGTCTTTAAGACTGAAAAGTAAAATCTTCCTGTTCGGACATTCCCCCCTGCCCAACTCTTGCCAGCAACTCCTGGTTTCTGCTCCCCACAAACACAGTGTATTTGCCTCTTGTGCCTGCAGAGGGAATATCTTCTTTCCCTTTCTGCATGGGCTTCTTTAGTTTTAATCACCTCAGTGTAAATACATGTATTCACACTTCTCTCATCCTCTCAACTTCCTGGAGAGTTTGACTTCAAGACGTGCAAAGAGCAGAGCTACAAGTGCTATGAAAGGCCACCAGCTCTGCTGACACCACCATAGTGAAATTCAGTGGATATGCCACTTATCCCCAGGTTGTTCAAATTCTATTAATCATCTGTACTAATATCCTCCTCAGAGATGGTCCTATATCCAACAAACCTGCAGGATCCAGCTGACATATTTCACCTTACACAGAGCGAGCATGTATCTCCTGCAAACGTCCCAAAGGATGGAAGTACACTCGTTAAAAAGGGACACAAGTAATGGATTCAGAAACCCCACTAACTTCATATTAAGCCTGATTTTTGAAGTCTCTGACAATACCCATGACTGAAGGCACTAAAGAATTAAAAAACTATACTCTGACAGTGTGCCCTGGAGACATGGAGTGCCGTTTCTGAAAGAAACAGAGCTGCACAGGGGAAATAACTTTCCAGAAGTCAAACAGCACCCTATCAGTTATGCAGGTGCCCTTGTGCTCCTCCAGCTACTGCAACCGTAAATCACAACAGAGATACAGTAATGCATTCATCCACCTTTGCATTAAAAGCTTTTAGATAAAGGCAGACACCTGTTAGGAAGAGGTTAGAAAATGTAAATGCTATGGGCTCTTTTATGTGTGGTTGCTGCAGTCTGATTATAGCTCCAGGGCTATTTACACGGCGTATACTGTGTATTACTGCGCTGTTTAAAGCTTTGGGTAATTAACTAAACAAGAGAAGGCCTGTTTCATGATTTGACTGGAGTTATCATTGTGGCAGACGCTTACGCTGCATTGTGCCCTGCCCTCTTGGGCACTGAAAGTACTCCTGGTTTCCTATGGTGGTTGGTGGCTTGTGTGACTTTTCTCCAGACTGGATTTCTGCTCCTGACAAGGTCAGCATCTCAGTACGCAGCTGACTTAAGGGGAAAAAAAAGGCTCAATTTTTTCTTCTGACTATGCTCTCATTTTGGAGATAGACAGGTTATAAATAGAATTGGGCAAATAGTTGACTTTTCTGTGGTCAAATGGAAAAAGTGTGTCTTTGGTTGGCTCAAAACTTGTTTATTTGATGAAACTTGTCTATTATAATAATATGGTTGGGTCAAATGGAATGAAATGTTTACTTTTGCGATGTTTCTTATCATTTTTGTTAATGAAAACCCAGGAAATACAGGATTAGAGTCCCAGGCAGCCTGGGAAACCTGCATTTAGATGGCCTCAGTAAGTAAGTAAAAGCCCAAGGTCTCATTGAACTCTGAGGAAGAGAGTGACAGAAGTAATAAAGCCCTGGAGCAGGGAAAGCAGTGCCAGCTGGTGGGTGCCAAGCGGGCCCCTGGGCTGAGCAGGGGGTGGAGGTGGCACGGCGTCCTAAGACAGGATCAGCTATACCTGTCTTAATGACTTCTAATGATGGCAATTGCAAACTCTTCCCATGTAATCTACTGCAATGCTTCACTGTCGTTATTGTTAGAAAATTTTCCTAGTACCTAATCTAGTATCTAACCTCATTTTCCCCTTACTAATCTCTCAGCCCATTACTTTTTGTTCTGTATACCATGGCCATTTGGAACAGAGTATTTTTCTCTCTGAACTAACTGTTACATACCTAGACATATACTGTGTCATTTCTACCCTTGTCAAGCCTTCTCTTTGGATTAAGCATCCAGCTGGTTCACAGTTTCCTTGCAGATCATTTGCAAAACTTGCTGCTTTCTTGCATGTTGGTAGTGAGTCACAGATAACTGCCTTTGGAGTACAAACCAAGGTAAAGGTAGCAATGTTTTGCATCAATCCTACCAATATTTCAGCAAGACCATGCTTCTGTGTCTTGCTTATGATTATGTCACGTGAGATGGTGTTGCAAACTTCTCTAAATCTACTGCTTCTCCCCAGGCTATGAAGTCTGTTAGCCTGTCAGGGAAAGAAATTATGTTTGTTCAACATGTTTGTTCTTAATGAGTCCATGTCTGTCCCTCATCCAGTCGTTTTCTTCTGGCAGTTTAGAAGTTGTCTGACGATTTGTTCCAGGATTTTTCTTTGAATTGCTCATATTTGAACTTTCCTATGAATGACAACGCAAAAAAAAAGGAATTGAACGTATTTTTTTGCCTTCTCTATATCTTCTTTTAGTAAATTCCCTGTTAGTGAGAGGACGAGTGTTTCCCTCCTCTGATGTGTACCAAGGGACCTCCAGCTTTTCCAGGGCAGCTAAGTGAATTTGTAGTTATCCATTGCTTGTCAAACCCCATTGCTCCTCTGGTGCATAAGCAAGGGACTAGCATTTTTTAAAAATGTGTATGAAGTAGCAAAAATGTATTTCAAAGAGAAGAAAAAGTTCCTTTGATGAAAGATGTCATAAAACTTCATATGGATTATTGCAAAGACTGAGAAAAGTATATCTAACATCACCACAGGTGAAAAGAACAGTTATTAAGGTACTTCTTATCATCCTTGAGAAGGATACGTGAATCAGTGGAAACTGAATGCAGATAATTTTCAAGGATAAGATGGGTACAACTTCTTTGAACAGCAACAGTGATTAACCATTGCAACAAACTGCTGGTGACTGATTGCCCATCTCTTGAAGCCTGCGTGACTTTGTGTAGAAAATGTTTTAGCCCAGCAAATCATTAAATTGAATCTTGGTTGACGGAATGAAATTTCAGTGGGTTTCGATGTGTTGTTCCTGTGGATCCCGAGGCAGTGTAAATGCTCACTGAAGTCAATAAAGCCACGGCAGCTTAGACCAGGTAGAGATCTGCTCCCCAGGGTTTTTAGAAAGGGCTTTCATGAAAAGAGATGGGTGACTGAACAAACTGCTCTAAAATAGAAATCCATGGGTAACAGGCAGAGGAAGAAGAGCCTTATCAGCAAAGGGGTGGCACAAGGCCGGTGGTGTCTGCAGAGCATGGGGCAACGATAAGGCACAAGCAGGACCAGAGCTGTAAGGCCTTGAGGGGAGGCACAGAGGAGAAGGAGAGTAAACACGGAGCTGTGGGTTATGCAGGGAGGGGGTGAGCTCCAAAGAGATGGGCAACGTGGCTGGCTCGACCATGTATTTCTGCCCATGCTGTTTTATTTTTATTAGCACCAGTGGGGATTTTGTCAGCCACACGAGACCCAGCACACCAGCCCCCCGAGCTCTCCTGCAGCTCTGGCATTTGCTGCTCTGCTTTGCCAAGATCCCTCCAAAGAGCCCTGTGCAGAGAAAAGAGGTATCTCCCCCATGCTGTCCTCCCTGCCTTCCTCTGCACACTAGGATACTTTCCAGAGACCCTGCTCAGCAGAGCAGCGAGGTATGGGACACAAGTCCTGAAAGCATTGACACTCCAGCCACAGTATCACTGAATATTAATGTAGAAAAATACACAGGATCAAAATACTGTTTGTAGAGATAAATGGAAATAAGTTTTTGCTGGAAACTGATGCATGTTTATTAGCACTTTTCAATCTATTGCAATGTTGTAACAAACCTCACTGCTACACAGATAAGTTTGGTGATTAAAGAACGACTAATGACACCTGCCTGACCAACTGCACTGCTTTGGTTAACCAGGCAGGAATATATCTATATCCGCCATATCCCTCAGGTACTTGAAAAGGCTTCAACTTAAACTAATTAATAAAATAGCCTGTTTGGACAAAAAATAATTGTTCTCTGAGAATACGTGAATTCAACACTGCTAGAAAATCCCTGCCATCTGACGTAGAAGGATTTATAGGTTTAGTGGAAATTGCTTTCCCCACTGTCCAGATTAAATACTGCAGGATGATTTTTTGTGTGAGTAAACATCCTTCCAATAACAATCGGACCGATAATGTCTTAAAAAGAGGAACAGGATCTACATTTTGGGTTTCTTCTTCTTGTATGGACTATTTTGGGATACAGAACCTTCAGGTAACATGTTGACTGTCCATAAAATGCATTTTAGCATCTTCCTCCTGTTGTGGGGATGGGTTTTATCCACTGAATGCAGAGCCCATCGACGAGGAAAAGAAATACATGAGGTGTACAAAAAAGGCAGGTGAGTCTAATTTTTTTACATTCAAATAGCTACAGTTTGGACAAATGTAATGTTTCAAGTGAAGATATAATGACTAACAGATAATTAGAGTTTGCATTTGCAGATTGTGATCTCTCAGTCAAAAATATTTTCTGTTGCTGTTTTTGCCGATGAATAAGTTTTAATGCATTTTCTACAGTGAAAATCACTGCTCCCCCCCAAAAAATGGGTTTGTGAGATATCTCAGAGTTTGAAAGGGTGCAAATAAAGAAGCATTTGCTTATATTTATGGTGGTTAAAATGTGGTACAGTATTTACATGAAAGTGGAGAGGAAATTTAGGTCCACAAGGATTGTTGCATTCACTGAAGATTAGATTGGCATGAGATCTCAAATGAAAACATTCAAAATTTATTTTATTATTCTCATACCATTTGTTTTATAGAGCTTTTGAGAGGAAAAAATTAAAGTCTCTGCAAAATTCAAGGCTATGGTCAGTTATCAGAGGAAACCAAAAGAGCATTCATTGTATTGAATTAAGATATTAAAAATTATTTAAAATATTGTCTATTCTTCTCTTTCTCTCTCTCTCACTTACAAAAAAACTGTGATATTTTTCTCCCACTATCTTGTAGACAGCCATTTTAGGAGGTTTTGGGTTGAGGAAGGTTTTTTGCTTCAACTGAGTTCTGACTACTTATATGCTATTTGGGGAATATTTGGAACTTTGTATGAGGATTTTTATACCCAGGCACATAACAAGGTACATCTGGAGGAAAAATTCTTTGGGGTGTTTTTGGAGAATATAGCTGACACATTTCGTTTTCTGTTCAAATGTTGTGTACTTCTGCTTGTGACAGACTGAACCTATGTTGTTTCTGCTTTGCTATAGTCACTGTTTCTGTTCTGTAATGACTCCGTATCACCATCAATACAGTAAAGTGTATGGGGATCAAAATGCAGGAATGTCACAGTCCTGAGGAATTCAAGCCACTCCTGTTAGCCTTCAGAAAAAATGACTGAAAGGTGGAAGGGATGGGACGTGCAGTGCCTTTTTGTTTTCCTGTAGCCCCTTGTAGCAAGTCAGGGCTACGTTACAGAGTGACTGCAGTGCCCTGGTTGGCACTTGGGGGTCCATGAGCCATTTTATACGTAGGAAATGGCTTTAGCAGTGGTGCCACCTTTGTGGAGGTATAACTGGCAAAATGGATGCAGTGGCTCTGTTCATGATCAGCCCCCAGGGGATACATTACCAGAGACAGTATGGATGCAAGACAGACAGGAAACCTCTGTTTTCGTTGAGGCTTCCTGACAGTGGCAGCGGAGGTCATATGCTGGCTGTAGCAAAATAAAGGTGTGAGAAGCAAGATACCACCATTTGAGCTGAAAACTGTCCAGCAGAGAGGAATGCATACACACAGCTGTGTTCTTGTTTAGCGTCTTTAACGAAAACACCCACTGCACCAAATGCTTAACAGCGTCAGTGCAATTAAGTAACGATACAACAAATCACAGCAGCAGAGTGTTAAAAATATGTGAAAATGGAAAAGAAATACCTATTCAGTTCATGTAGGAACTGCCTCTTCACCCATGCTTTGTATATACAGTGTAATTGTGCCAGGACAAGACCATCAGAAAGCCCCGAGGTGTCGCGGCTCTGAGAAGTTGGGTCCACTGCCCTCTCAGCACGCCCACGCTGGCCTGGGAGGTCATTTCTGGCCTATTTCTGCCTCAGTAGAGCAGTACTGATGCTGAGGAGGGCTGATGGGGAGAGAGGAGCAACACTGGTGCATGGCCGTAGGGTTGTCCATCAGCAGCGTGGTGCCCAGTGCAGCGCTCACTTTCCCCTGTGATGGGATAGGCCACAAGAGACAAATGGTATTAGCAGCCTTATAATTTGTGAGGTAAAAAAGGATTATTACGGTCACCCGTCTGATTTCCTGCTAAGCACAAACAGCAAAGCTTTCTGCATGAATTGTACACTGAACCCCCAATTTATGATAATTACCTTCAGTGTCAAATAAACTCAGAATAGGACACAAGTATTTTTAACTTTGGCTTCCATCCATTTGCTCCTGTTATATGCTAGCTCGTCTCTTCTCCATCCAGGTACTTGCAGGTGCATCAAGCTCCCTCTTCATCTCCTTCAGATGATTAGTCTTCAGAAGATTAAGCTTCTCACATTTCTCAGTTTCCCAAACCTTGACTCAGTCATTTGCTTGTTTTCCTCTGTCCCTTCACTGCTTTTGCAGGGTTGACATCAGGACTTGGTGCAGTATTTGTACAGTGCTCATGTAGGTGCTGTATACAGAGTTACTCCTGTTGACCTCCTGGGATTGTGGGCATGGTCTCCATTGCAGCCCCACAGTGGGAGATCGTGTTTGCCCAGCATGACTGAGCATCTGTGTATGGCAGGACACCTAACCTTGGAGGTACAGCCAGTCCTCTTTGCGCTCACATGTAGTTCCCTATGCATTAAGATGCTGATCATATGAGACAGTTTTGAAGTAGGCACAGTTCATTTGCATTTCAGTCAAAGTCAAGGCCTTTTTCCATCACAGAATTAGATCCTGGAAGAAAGACAGAGCAAGGGGGGATGCTATATAACATCAGAAAAAGCTTGCAGTGAAGATTGCTCCTGAACATTTTGTTATTGATTCTGGTTCCCCTCCCTTCAAGACTCAGCCCTGAATATCCATTATGCAGAAGAAGTTATAACAATTGACTTTGTTAGTCCTCTCTGATCACTGTTATCTCTTGTTCCATAAGGCTTATGGTAAGGACCAGGATGGAAATCCATCCCTTCACTGCAGCCTTTGTCTTCTGAAGAGACCCACATACCTTCCTGGAGGTTGATGGGGGAAAACTATTCAAAGTGGAAAAGGCTGGTTCCACACCACCACAGGATGCTCAGGTTGGCTTAATTTACACCCATGGCCTCCCTAGCCTACAGAAGCCCGTTAGGGGCACAAGACCATCCGCTTGCCCTATTACCAGGACTCAGCGCCAGCCACCGGTGTTGGCAAGCGGCACAGGCACCTGCTGTAGAGACCTGCCACCTTGGGTGTGCTGCCAGCATCCTGCTGTCCCTGACAGACTTGTCCAGCTTTGCTCCTGATTCTCCTGGTGCAGCTGATGGAGGAAATACAGAAGCTTTTAGCTTCTTTCTTTGGACAGTGCCATTCTGCAAGTGTTAGTTTCTTCCAAGGAGACTCACTTGCTCCGAACTCTGCTTTCAAATAGAAACTCACCATTTGCTCTGCAGTTTTCAGACCCAGGGCTTGTCTTTTCACCTGCCCATATCCAGCTAATCCCACAGCCTTTGCGCTCCTGATGATATGGTGAATGGGGGGTCACAGGGTCAGACACATTCTCTGTCACAATTTTTGGCACTGCAGGTACCCCATGGTAGCCATCCTATCATGAGACAGAACAACCTTGAAGAAGGGTGAACAGACAGGCATGGTTTTCCCCACGAGAATTCATGCATCCAGCATGGTCCTTTGGGGACTAGGTTTGCATGACAGAAATTTTGCAAAAGGTCCCAAATAATTGCTGAAATAAAGCTGATGTGGCTTTGGAACACAGTGCGGAGTGTGACAAGAAAACGGCAAATAAGTGTGCGTACAGTCATAATGAAAGCAGCAAAGTAGATAGCTTTACTGCATGGGACTTATTACAGAGCCCTCCAATATTGTAATTCACTGTAAAAATGTCTGTGTGCCAGTCAAAGACTCAACTACTTAGTTTTGCTAATCTCCAGGACAAATCACCTCAAAGGAATTCCACTTGAAAGAGCACGTCTATAAAAATAAAACCTTTCTCACCTTGCAGACCTGTTCACAGTTTGCAGTCAGCCATGTGCAAATCCTGCAGGGTTTGCAAAGCTTTTTACTCCTGCTAAATCCACAGTGCCAAAACTCCTACAGGAAGGAGCTGAGATCCAGAGGACCGGCAAGAGGGCTGTCTGCTGCTTTCCCAACTGCTCAGGTGCTTGGAAAGCCACCAGGCTGCACGGGGGTCACTAGAAGGGTACAAAGGATCACTAAAGGTCACAACATCATGATGCCAACAAAAGGGCCAAAGCCTGTGTTGCTAATTAGACTTGCAGAATCTGCTAGAGAGGATGAGCAATAGGAAAAGAACTGGCCTGGAGCTGAGCCCAGGTTGTTCTGCCAGAGCTAACTGCTGAGAAAAAAAATCTCTTTTAACACTAAAATCTCCCTGGACAGCATTATAAACACCTTTCAGACAAACAACTCTCAGCAGAAGAGATTTCACTGTACAAGATGTATGGATCATGTTTGTTTAATCTTAGCTAAGAGACCCTCTTCATGTTTTTAGTCATGTCCCTACTATTCCCTGGCCGTGTTATTATCATTTTGCCTCACTCTGGTCTCCAAATAGCAATTCATTTTCCGCTCCTCTAGAGCTCCCTGTCCATGTTTCTGTCAGTAAGAGCTATCTTTTACAGCAGTTGAATGACATCTTCTACAATAAGCCCTGGGCTTGTTATCACACGGTCTCTTTCATGGCCAAAGATCTTTTTCTTTACGACATTTTCAGGTGTTATTACAATTAGTGACACTCTTCTTAAGTGATGGGAGCCACCCTGCAACATTACGGCTATGGTTCCTTCCCAGTCCTTTCTCAAAGGCTCAGCGCCATACTGAACATTCCCAACGTTAAAGTTACTTTCCCTTGCTTTTGTTGAATTTGGGTAAGACTTCTGTGTTGTCAGCTCCTCTGTACCTCGGCCACGTTGTGTGTGAGCTCTCTGCACTCTGTAAATCACACATGGCTATCCTGGTATCCTCACTGAGGCTGCCTCTTACACTTAGGGCAGCTCCTACCTTCTTGCCCTCCAAATGCTTTCTCTGGCCTCATAAATTCATGCCTAACAGGATTTCTTCCTTGACCTCCCAGCAATCCTTAAGCTGTTCTCTTGTCCTAGAGTTTTAGTCTTGTATCTTATCTTCAGGATTGATCCTGAAAGCATTTATTTGCATGAACAAAGCTCACTAATGCAAGCTGTCTTTAGATCAGATCTTCAGAGTGCACGATAAGCCTATAAAATGCCTGTTGAAGGCATTGCCTGTAGGAGTACATTGTCAACAATGAGCCAGATCCAGTGGAGCGCTGAGCACCTGCAGCTCCCAAGGCACTGCTCTTTAAGATTAGCAGTTTGCATTGTGCCTTGACACTATATGGCCCAGCAGTGCTGGGTATCAGGAGAGCAATAAGAAGCCCAGAGTGGGCTTCAGGCCAACGCAACTGGAACCTCTCCATCTCCCCTGTTGGTAACTTGCCTTTTCCTTTCCTCCTTTCACATCCATCTCCTTCACTCCTTTTCTTTTCCCCATTCAAGGTTCCTCCTCTTCTCCAACTTGCTCTTTCCCTTTTTTGTCCCAGACTTTCTCTGCCTTCTGCTTCACCTGCATCACTTATTTGACCACATTTCACACAGCTATTTCCCCTGTCACACAGTTCTGCCAGATTTTCTCCAGCTGCTTTTAACTCTATGTTATTCTGTAACTTCCTTCTCTCCTCTGGCAGCTGTTGCTGCTGCCTGTCTTACCTCTTCTTCCACTTGCCAGAAATCCTTTTCTTCTCTCCAACAGTGCTCATCTTCTTTATCTTGTTATACAGTAACTTATTTTTCATTATTGCTTTGCTATTTCTCTCATTTTTCGTTTCCACCCCTGTTGTTCTTTCAAGTAACTTCAATCCTGCATAACAACTTTTCTTGGAAGTCTTGTAGTTTTTTCTCACAACCCAGCCAAAAGCGTCCTCTTTCTGCTTATCATTGCAAATGATGATGCTTTGAAAATGGTATTTTCTGCTTTCATCATTCTCTCCAGCCTCCTCTCATCCTTTCTAGAACTTATTTTGGGTCTACACTTCACATAGCTTCCTATCTTTATTCAGGTGATTGTTGGCAGAACATTGTCTCCACTGATACTTCTGTAGCTATGTTCATACACCCATGTACTGCACCGTGTCACTGTGCCACTGATGATAACATCTCCAGTCAACGTTGCCACCGTGTAACTTGCTCAGGATCAGGAGCTTCATATTGTCTTCTAGCCCACCGTTACTCCAATGTGTTTTATGAGCTGGTTTGAGAAGACATAGCAAACTCTAAAAACCTATCTGCAGCCCAGCAAAAAAACCCCCAAACAAACCCAAAGATACTGCAAAGCAGTTTCCTCCCTCCTGAGTACATATAAATGGTTTGATTTCCTGATTCAGGGGTTGGATTCACACCTCAAATGCTTCTGCTGGTCTTTCTTCTATAAACTGCCCAGTGTTCTTCCAAACTCACTTGTGTTTTTAGCACTCGCAGCTTTCAGTGACGGTGAATTTCACAGTGCGATGGCATGCTGTGTTTATGTACTTCCTTCCAAATTTCTTCTCCTTGTTACATGTTGTGAAAAGTCTGGAGCAACAAATTCCTGTTCACCTTCACCATGCCACTCCTGATTTTGTATCATTACACCATACCCCTCGACTGTTGTCTCCTTTCCCACCTGGAGAGCCCTGCTCAGGCTGCCTGGAAGCCCTCTCCACCTCTGAGCTCGCTCTCTCCTCTTGCTCTGCTCTGTTTTTTCCAACTATGGGCATTGGATATGTGAGATGTGGGCATGCCTTGGTGTTACTAATAGTATTGGAATGCTTTCTGTTTGGTTTGCTCCTCCATTCCCAATAACACCTAACCTCCTGTTTGTTTTTTTGAGCACTGTGGAACATTAAGCTGATGTTTACAAAGAAATAGCCACAATGACACTGAGACCTCCTTCCTAAGCAATAACAGCTGATTTGGAGGCCATCAATATCTTAACATTGTTTCTGAAAGTACATTGAAAAAATGCAAAAATACAAAGTACAAAACAATGTAGATTATTCTGAATTTACTAACACTGAATTTCTGCTGTCATTTTATCTGACGTCACTTGGCATCATGAGGTCCTGCTGTAATTCTCCACTCCCAGTTCTGATTCTGACTACCTTGAACGGTTACACATCCTCAGTAAACATTGTTGCCAGTAATTATTCTTTTCTCCCAAATAATTTATCAGTTTATTGAACAACAGAGATCCTATCATAGATTCTCATGGGACTATACTGAAAACCTTTCTTCACAGTGAAAACTCTCCATTATTCCTTTTGTTTCCTGTTTTGCAACCATTCACATGAAGGGAACTTCCCTCTTTCTGACCGGTTGGTTTCTTTACAAGCCTCTGGAAAGGACCTGTCAGCACCTTTTTGGAAATTGAGGTACACTGTGTCATCTTGATCACCCTCATCTACAAGGTCATTAACTTTTTAGAGAAATGTATTATACTTATAGTGCATAACATCCCTCAAGAAAAGCCATACTGTTTCTCGCTCTTCTTCAATATATACTATGTTTATCTGGTGTCTACCATTGGTGGTTTTTACTATGGTTGTAGCTAATTTGTCCAGTGAAGCAGTCTGTAGCTTCTCAGATTCCAGCTGGAGCTCTTTTCCCAAAGAAGTAGAAAATTGTTACCTTCTACTCCTGTGACACCAAGGACAATTTGAATGCTGGTTCAACAGTTTCTTACTTGGCTTTCTTCTGGGCGAAAGCCTGGTGACTTGTTACTGTTCAGTCCATTTACTTTAAATCTGTCTCTGGTCCTGTGCCAATATGAATATTTCTTAACCTTGGCCTAACAGCAGAATTGTTACAATTCTGTATTGTTTGTAGTGCAGACAAATTCCTTAGTTGTTGAGGTTTTTTACTGCCCTTATAAAGACAGAATGCTTTCAGTGCTGCAAATAACTAATACAAGTGTAGTATTGATAATTAGCTAGTTATTCCCCATTCTGCATCTGTACAATTATTTTTCTGTACTCCATGCAGTTCTTTTTATTCTCTTTTACTGAAATTCATCTTATTAACATCAGAGCATTTCTCCAACATGTTGAGGCTGCTTTGAATTCTGATCCTAGACCCCAGATTGTCTGTTTCTCTTTTAAGCATGCATGCACGAGTTTTATAGTTCTGTCATCTGCATTATTATTGAAAATATTGACTAGTAGTTTCCAGGATGAAATCTGTGAGATGCTATTTAATGTCTCTTGACAGCAAAGTAATGGCAGTTATTCTAACCATGGTCTTTCAACCATGTTCAAAGTCACAGTTTCATTTTCTCAACCATATTTCCCTGGTTTAGTAATGAAATATTAAAAACCTCATTCAAATCTACTTTTCCTCCTGCTTACAAATAAGGCGGCCACTTACACTGTCAGAAAGGATATTAGACTGGTTTGACGTCAATTATTGCAAAGATTCACACTGAGTGATCTTTATAATCTCGTTATCCCTGGGGGGGGGGGGAGAAAAACGGATCACAGGTTTGTCCCATTTTCTTTCTAACCATCAAAACTCCATCATCCTTCTTTTGTCCCCTGCTTAACACCAGGTTTTGTGTTCACTCTCACCCTCCCTCGGGGTATCACCTGTCTGTGAGGAGTCCTCAGAGGTACCTAAATAGGTACAGTCAGAGACTGTAACAGCTGGAACTCCCAGTGCTCCCGGGGAAGCGCCATCAGCCTCTGTTGACTTAAATACCTCCCAATTTGTCTAAATATTCCTTAATATGCCCTTCCCTGATCTGTACTGTGCTGACATCTGCTTACAAGTCAACTTTTCTTTGAAGACTGGGGCAGATAGGAAACCTTTCAGCACATTCTCCATTGCCCCATTAGTTGTTCCCCTTCCCTTCATCCACTTCTCTTTTTCACTTAGCTGAGCCCCTGCACCATGCCTGCCTCCTCCTCAGCTGGCAGGACGGACCTCAGTCATGCTCCTGCTGCTCCCTCCGACCCTTCTTTTCAACCTGTATAACACAAAACCCAACAAACACACACCCACTGGATGCAATTTCTGCCACATAGGGACACTTTGATTTTTGCAACATCAGGTGCAGTGCCAAGACCTCAGGTGGCATGACATTTCTGTGAATAATCAACATGTGCAGGTTTGTTTTTTTTTTTTTTTTTTTTTTTTTTTGCCAGTGTTTATGTCCAGGCAAAGAACAAAGGAAGTGCAAAATTTAAAGGGTGTATATATGGCTTCTGCCTCTGCATATTTTGCAATCTGAGATTCATCTATATTCAAGTAATACTGGATTAAAATGGGGTTCTCATTGAATTTTCTGTATCACTCAAAAATAAGATGGTAGAACAGCTCCAAATCCCACTCTTTCTCAGACTTTGTGATATGAACATCAAAAATAGCACTCTTTCCCTATTTCTTTTCATAGATTTAGCCACCAATAATAGCAATGGGTCACCTTTCTTTAGCATCTTTAAAACTACTAATCATAAGGACACATGCCCCAACATAATTATAAGCAAACAAGTGCATGCCAAATGCCAAGATAAGATACATTTAATGATTAATTTTCCTCAGTTTTTAGTGGCTTGTTTACAGCTCACAACTTGGTAACTCTCCCAATCTGAGTACAAATTGGTGGGTTTCTATCCCACATTATCCCTGGGAATTAGTATGTTGCACGGTGGATGGTGTCTCCTGCAGTGCATGTCGCTGGCTAAGAGCAGCTTCCTCCCGTTGCAAGTTTGCTCTCTCCTCCCTCAGGTGCTGGGTGATTTTTCTACCCATTTAGCTACCTAACTTTTCCTCCTCCTGCAAAGCACTTCCCTGGGCTCTGGACTACCTCTCAGTCTTCACCCAGACCCGCTGCACCACCTGTCCACCAGCATCTCCTGCTTGCTGAGAAGGCCTTCCCAATTCATTTGCAAGTCAAAGGCAGGTTATGAGGGAACTTCTTGTGAACCCCCTGCCCCAAAACCTCTTTCCTTCCTTTGGGACACAGCCTGGGAGGTTCTTTAGCCTAGCGAGGCTCATGCATCTCCAGGGGCTGGGCAGCATCTCTGTCCCGCACCACTCTGCGGTGAGGGGACACCAATATTCATGCAGGACTGTCCAGGGTGTCTGTGCCCCAGGAGTAATCCCACACAATGATGAGGCACCGTTTGAGCCTGATGTCTCCTCTCTGCTCCTTCTGACATCTTCCCCTCTGGCCTTACCCAGTGTTTCCCCTCCCTCCCCATCTCTGCCTATCCAGCCTCTTTTCTCCTCAGTCTCACCCAACGCATAGGCTCTGTTGCAGATCCAAGCTCTCTTTGCCTCTGTCCCACTTTTTCTCTGCAGAAACCTTCTGTATGTTTGTGCATACAATCCCCAGTCCCTTCCTGCCTCTCCCCCATTCCCTGACCCAGCACCCCACACCTGGTTTCTGCCTGTAACATCATGCTGATGTGGTATGAACCCAAGTCACTAACTGATCATAAAACAGAGGGAGAAACAAAACCTAGTCAAATACTTAGGCACAGGTCTTTAATAAGACCTTTACACTTCTCACAGCTCTTTAGTAGTACACCTTCGCCATTCCTGTGTCCTCCCCGCCAAGGCTTTGTCCCCTGCAGGGAGTTGGGCTGCCTCCACTGCTCTCTCCTGGTCCTTCTGCCTTGGGCAGCGTTTTGTCAGGGCCTTGCCCAGCTGTTATTTTACAGACAGACTGAGGAGAATGTGGCTCCTGCCATTCCCTTGCCCAGCACAGCATGCAGGCTGTGCAGCATAGCAGGTGCAAGATGGGAGGCACCGCACAAGCTGCCCACCAGTGTCCACCCAGGGACGGGGAGCCGAGAGATGAGTGCCATGGCATGGCTGGCAGAGATGAGGGAGTTTTCACCACTTTTATTACTTCCCAATTAGAAGCCCTGCTGAAAACTGGCTCAGCAAGCTCCACACCCTCCCTGGCCTTGTGTCAGTGATAGGAGAGGCTGTGGATCGGCTGCACCGCAGCACAGCATGAGCTGCAGAGCTTGTATCTGACAAAATTAAGCTCGTGGTGGTTTCAGAGGTTAGGAGGGGAGAGTCCACAGTCTCTGCACTGGAGAAGGGGTGGAGGCATGAGGCAAGCAGAGAGGAAAGGGGCACCCCGGGTGTCTCTGCCCCAGCCGCTGGCTGCCAGGCTTCCTGGGGTGGCAGGCACCTTAGGGTGGGAGGTTTGGGGTCAGCTGCAGCCACAGTCTCCAGCCACAATGTTGCTGATGATGCAAGTAACCGAAGGGACAGAGATTATGCCACAGCCACATCTCAACAATATTTCCCGAGACAGGATCTGTTCTGACATCTCTTCTCTGATCTGCCATCCTCTTTGCAGACCTAAGAATACCATAAGGGATGGAGAGAACAGACTGTCCCAGAATTTCATGAAATCTGATGATAATAATAATAATAATGTTAGTGTCAGCCCAGTCTGCCAAATCCACCAGCACCGTTCCTCAAGGATGTCACCCCTTGGACCCAGGAAAGACCGTGTGAATCTGGCTCCATTAATTCAGCAACTTACTTTCACTTTTCTTTTGAGGAAAATACATCAGATCTTGCTTTTCCCTGAAGAACTGAAACTATATCTTGATTTAACTCCTCGAGGAAGAAAAGTTCTCAGATCCTAATGAGATTATCCTAATAAGACTGTAAATTAGTCACTGTCTACTACAGGTATGCTGCCTCCTAGAGAAAAGAGAGTATGATTTATAGGTGGGAAATGTATGCTGCATAAGTAATTACAAACTAAAATGTTAAGATGGGTAATGACTTCTCTCACATTTGTTGTGGTTGCTTCCAAAAGCTCTTATTTCAAAGATAAATAATACTGTGAGTTTTCTGGTGCACACTGCAAGTGTGGACCTGACACTCCTCTGGCACATGTCCTGTAAAGCTGGGCATTTGGAAATGCCTGCTGGGACCTTCAGATGTCATGGTTGGACTGTCTCTTCTGAAAATCAGACATGGTTATTCCTAACCCTGCAACCCTTTTTGCCGTGTTGGAGGGACTATGAGTGCCATAGTAAATCTCTGGCTTTTAAAAAAAAAAAGAGTAACTGCTTTTTGCCTTGTGTCTGTAGCTATAGTGATGAAAAACTGGTTTTGCTGATTTTTTTTTTTCCCCTAGCTATCCTAAGCTTTAGTCGCCTCATCCCCCTGCCCCAGCCCCAGCAAGCCTCAGCCTCTGGGGCAGAAGCATCTCATGATCCCTTGAAGCAGTGGGCGGATCTGGGGGAATAATGATGATTTTAGAGAGGTTGCATCACGCCAGCTTCCATCAGGGGCCTGAGAGCTACTCTAGCAATGCACAGGGAGCACTGCGAAAAAATGCCACTCTGCTCCATTGTTGCTTTTTCATAAAGCACCTCAGTGAGTTTCATGAGCCATGAAATGCCTTTTGGCACTGTAACTGTTAGGAGATAAATATTGACACTGAGAAAAAAAAAAAAAGGTTGTTCATTATTCAGTATATTTTACCTCAGGAGTTATTGGTTAGTTTTAAAGACAGCCTGTCACCCCAGCGAAGGCAGGAACAACACCATCACAGTGCGTGGCTGCGGTGGCAAACAGTTGCGCTGAGCAATCTGTGAGCAATGTCTGGACCGAATCTCCTGAGTGCGGCTGGCTGCTGCAAATGCTCAGGGACAGCAGACGTGTGAACGGAAGCTGTAGCGGCTTGCAGTTGATTCACAGCCCGAACGGGCAGGCTAATGGGGTCCCATGATGCAGCTGCCATTGATCGCTTAGCCAGCAGAGCACTCCCCAGGAACCGGACCAGAAAAGCTCTTTATTGAGTAGAAAGAAATGGGGTTTCAAGTTGCAGTAAGTGGGGAATTATTGGCAACAGGTAAAAATGTTTTGCTGCCACAGGAGGAGTCGGGAAAGTGGGGGAGGCTCAGTAACCTTAGACAAGGGGAATGGGACTGGCAAAAAGAAGTGGAGCTGAATCAAAGCACAAATGAACACAGTCCCCTGTGGTGGCTGGAGCATGGGGGACATTTTATGCTGGTTTGTGATAAGGAAATAAAGTTTAGCTTAGAGGCAGTGGAGAATCACCTGGAAGAAATAAGAGGAACCACCTGGGGTTGCTGGGTGCAGAGGATGGGGAGGATTTGGCCATGAATCCTTGATGGCCATGCCTTGAAGGCTCCTCGACAGGCAGGATAGGGCTAGGGCCAACAGGAAGCATTAGATAAGTTCTACAAAGAGAAATGAAAATTAGAAATTGTAAGAACGTGGCCTGCTTCATCCCTGTTTGAAAATCAGCATTATTCCTGAACAGCCAAGAGTTTACTAGGGCACTTTAAAGTCATATAAGTAGGTCAGCTTGTCGACAGAATCTGCTTATCCCCAAAACACGTGAAATTACTTCCTGACGGCCAGCAGATGAGAAGCAGGCAGCAGTGAGACACATCAGTGGCAGTCCAAGGGTGTATCAACAAGGCAGAAGACTACAGAAAGTGCATTTTGCATTTGCAAGTGCATTTTGCTTTTGCAAGTGCATTTTGCTGCATGATGCCCAGGTCCAAGCAGCGCCAAAGAAGCTGCTCCTTGCAATAGCAATGGTGCTGCATGACCCAAGGCTCCCCCAAACAGTGGTCTGCCTGTGGGCTTGTTCCCAGCCCTCCTCTGGGAAGCACAGAGCAGATTCTGGAAAAAAACCAACCCCACTCGGCCAACACTTCGCTTCGGGGTGAGTCAGTGATACAGCCCAGTGTGCCCACCCCTAGTCTGGGCGATGCGGAGGTCGTCTGCTTCTCTGTGGCAGCAGAAAGACGAATTTCCCTCCAGTGCTATCGGCTTTCAGAGAGTTCCCAGCCCAGGGAAAAACCATCCTGCAAGGCCTGGGGATTCAGCCACCGCTCACCAAAGGGACGACGGTGCTCGGGTGGTGACACTCGTTATTGCAAAAGGAGTTTTGCCACTGTAAATCACTACACAGGGATTTGAAATGTATGTTAATGGTCAAAAAGTCTTATTAGTAGAGCTGATTAGAGTTAGCGTTTATTACAGAGAGAAGCTAATTTTTAAACTTTTAATTAAAGATGAGTTAGAACTTTTAAATATTTAAAACCTTACTTTTGCTCAAGTTAGCACTCACATTGTTAAAAGCAATATTCTTTCCTTTAATGATAAAATAAAATATTGACCAAACACCTAGGAGGAGTTTTCTTGGAAGCGAGCTGGGAGACAGTATGAAACCAGAAACAAATATTTCCACATTTTTTTTTCCCCTGGAATACTTTGAAAGGATTTTCTTCTCAGGAAAATATCCAACTGCCTCTGGTGAGTAGATGTAATGGCTGTTCTCCCTGCTGGCAGAGGCCCCTGGGCAACCCGCCTTGGCCCATGCAGCACGGCCTCTCTCCAGAACCCCTGATGGTGCTGGCCATGGCTGTGGGAGGAGGGAGGTGAGCTGCCTGCCTGGGTCCTTTGCCAGGCAGTCAAAAGCAGTGGCATCCCACCTTACAAAAATCATCACTCCCCTCCTTTTGCCCTGTCCCGGCCTCAAGCTCCTGGCACACCCACCCTCCGCACCCTCCACCATACCCAGCCTGACACCGGCTTTCGGTAAAAAGCTAAAAAAAAAAGGTAAGAGCCGTTTCACACATGTGACAGAAGGATCTGGTGCTTCCCGCCGTGCTTCCCTCCCGATGTCCTCACCCACCTGCCTGTGACCGCCTGTCTCAGCTCTCCTTTTTCCTGTCGTTTCCATGCAGCTGGCCGCAGCGGCAGAGACGGGAGGCCCACGGCGAGGCGCACAAGCAAGGCAGGTAGGCGAAACCCTCCGGTGGCTGCTGCTGGCCCAGCCCCGCCAGCCGCATCCCCGTGGTTGGGCTGAGGCTGTGGCAGGGGAAGGGGACACCGCTCGAGCATGCCAGTCGTATGTAGGTAGGAGTCATGCCATTAGCAAGACCCAGCGGGCCCCAGAGGATGCCATGTTGCCTGACACCCTCATGCAGGTGAGGTGTGATACCGTGGCCATTTGCCACAGCCCCTTGGGCTTTGAGTTGCGCTGCTGCACGGTTTGGGTTGCCTGTGCTCTGCGAGTGGGTGCCTTTCCTCCAAACATCCCTTCTGTAGAGCTGAGCCCCGCTCCACAGGCTGTCCATCACACCACGCGTCCTTCCTTCGGACACTGCCAGGGCAAAAGCACCTTTCTGAGCACAGTCAAGCCTGCTCACAAATGTTGAAGGTTTTGCCAGTGCCCTGCTAATATCGCTCCCCCATCTCAGCTGGGTATAAACCTTCCCCAAAGCATGCTCACAACACCACAGGTCTTTCAGAGGCTGAGTTAAATCTAAAGCAGAAGCAGGGGCCACCTTTTAAAATGCCTGAGGGATAATTCATGACTAGAAGAACTCACTGATGGAGGTAGATGACTCACCACTCCCAGAAATTATTAAACTGAGACTGAGCATCTTTCTAAGATACTCCATAGCCCAGATAAAGCTCTGGGTTTGGGAGAGGGGTCACTGAAAATGCCACTGGTCTCTGTTAGGAGATTGTTGTACTGGTACAGTTGTGGTACAACTGCCCATGAGCCTGTGAGAAGTACAGCACAGCTAAGCATTCTCACTTAGGAGGAGCTTTATCTCAGGAACATATTCCCCATCAAGTTTCTTTGTTGTCCTGTTTTCCTTTAATCTATTTCTGACTTGTATTGTGTATACTCAGACAAGTCCCTCTCTGAGCATGCCATCTTTTCACAAACTGAGAACCAGCAAAACCTTTCCTCCTGTTTTTGAGCCCTCCTGCTTGCCTGAGCATCTGGCATGCAGCTCGCTCTGAGGGCAGCAAGGCTTCACCTACACGATGGAGTAACAGAGGTGCTGCTGCCACCACCATCCCAGCCAAAGCACTGAGGCACTGAACAGCATTTTGCACCTTGGATGTGGAAGAGGAGCAGAGCATCCTCTGTCCAGCATTTGGTGCAACTCCAACAGCTTCTGGAATGACCCTCTCAGGCTCTTTAATGCTCAGAGACCTCCCAGGTCTTTAATGCTCTGTTTTATCCTCGTTAGAAATCTGGGGCAGGAGCTAATCATTTTATCCCAAGTTAGGGGATGACCTTCCTCCTGGCCTGGTTCCCAGCCTGTCTCCATTTTGTTCCTGGGCCACAGCCAGTGGCTTATTTGATATATTGCTTCCCTAATTCCTGGCCTCACTCCCCATCATAACTTAATGTCAGAAATGCCTGCCCCCGTTTCCATTTCCCCACTTATCCACACACACTAGTCCTCCAGCCCACACCTTTGAATGATTGTCTCTAAACTGTGCTATAAGCAGAGACAATTTTACAGAGATGAAAAGTCACCAAACAAATGTTTTCTCAGTGCCAGAATTATCACAGGTGCCTAAGCTGTACGTTGAGTGCAGGAATCATTTTTTAATGACATGCTGCCAACCACTGCAAACAATCACATGGTTATGGTCTAAGGGGTAAATGGTCTAAGGGGTAATGGAATGAAGTGGGCACATTCTCACAGGCACTGCTCAGGGCTCAAAGCTGTGCTTCTCTCTTCCTGGTAGCCCAATCTTAAAACGAAGCCCTGACATCACCAAATCTCCCCTGATGAAGTCAGAGCAGCTGCTGCGAATAGACGACCATGACTTCAGCATGAGACCAGGTTTTGGAGGTATGAAACGTGTGCATTTGTCACTGTTCCTGTTTTACACTGTCACTTTTTTATACTGTAACACGTACTCAGATGGACAAGTAGATTGACAAGCCAAGCCTTTCCTGTCTCTAATTTTTGGTATTTTGTGTTGTGAATTCATTACATGCTTGGGGGGATAGGGGTGCAGTGAAATAACTTTCTTCCTTGGATGAGCAAAAAGGCATGGAAATGTGATTACAGGCAATATAATATTCCTGGTATTCAGTGACACTTTCTTCTGATAAAAATCTGCAAATACAGCTTATGTTTATTCCCAGATGATGGGGAAATTCTAAGATTTCATCTTACTATGGTGATGTGTGTGCATAATCAAATCACGTACCACTCTTACTGACCTGGCCATTTCATCTATAACCCAAAAGAAAATATTTTGACTACCGTGTGTTAATGCTTGCTCACAGTTTTGTGGCTGCGTGCTAGAGCAACCTAAGCTTTCAGGGAAACGGATGAAGAAGAACACGTTTTCTTTCAGCCCATAGGATTACAGAATGTTGTAATTTATCTACCCTTTCTGGCTGACAGATGGTCATTCAAATCCAGGATACCATTATATACTCTGATGGAAGAAGATTTTATTGCTAAATGCTCAATATACCAAATACCAGCATGTTCAATTAATTTAAAAAGGTTTCAGTTTCATAGCAGTCCGCTAATGTGAGCATTATTTGTCTTGACAGATCTCCTGTACTGTAATTGCCAGAGGTATACGAGGGGCTGGTCAAAGCCTGGAGGAGGGAAAAAAGATTGAAATCCCTATTACGTGGGGTCACAGTCAGACCCTTCCCCTCAGGAGCCCCAGGCTCAGTGGCACATGCCTGTGTTCTGCAGTGCATCTCCTCCTCTCACCCTGACTTTTCCACAGCTGAGCATTGAGTGATGTGAAAGCCAAATACATGGAGTAGCTCTCAGGGATGTTATTAGCCTGAGAGGGGAGCAGAAGTGAGGGAAAAATTTGGAGTAACTCTCCCACATTCCCTTAGCTGCGCCGCCACTGCTCTCCATGCGAATGGATGCTCTGCCGGGCATCTGCCTTGCGAGCCCTGAACCTGAACTCTAGACCTAAAAGTAATTAAAATTGCTTTTAAATTTTGAAGGGGTGCATGTAGGATGACACAATAAAAAGAGAAAGTCAGTAATAGGTCAGTCTCATCGCTGATTTTGATTGTTATTAGGAGGTTTTTGTTATGAATTCCAATTGCTTCTACTTTCAATGGGTTTACTTTTGTTTGTATTTCAGGCTGAACATCTATTTTTGTCTCTAAGATACAAAAGCCAGAGGATTACTTTGTCTCACCAGGTTTATACTTTGTCAACTTTTAATTTTTTTCCCCCAGGCCCTGCAATTCCTGTTGGGGTGGATGTCCAAGTTGAAAGTCTGGACAGCATTTCTGAGGTGGACATGGTAAGAGTCACAGAAGGGCTAAGGTCAGATGGGACCTCTGGAAACTATCTAGCCCAAACCCCTGCTGAGAGCAGGGCTGGCTAGAGCAGGCTGCCTGGGGCTGTGTCTGTGGGGTTTGAATATCTCCAAGGACAGAGACTCCACAGCCTCCAGGAAGCAGATTTGGGTTTGATTTGAATGTGCCGACAATTAGTTCTATTGACCTCACGCTACCATTTCATGTCCCTTGAAGCAGAAAGAAGAAATCTGACATTTCCTTTTCTCCAGGACAAAATGATACAACACTGCCAAAACGGCTCCAAATGGATTTGGGTTTTTTGATTTTCTTAAGAAGTGACAGCATGTTTAAAAGCTCTGAGGAGACCAAGACCTTAGTTTTACAGCACTTTGATACACTGCAGACATGGTCTCGCTTTGGCCATGCTCTGAGGTGGTCAGGGACCACTAGCTCCCAACCAGAAGCCATGCAGCCATCCTGAACACTGGTTTGGACTGGCGAGTCCTGCTCTCGACAGGGCAGCCAGAATGAGCCCAGAGGCGAGAAGTTTCTCCAGACCCTGCCTTTGGCACATTAGCAGTTGTATCACCCCTGCTGTGTGCTGGGGGCAAGTGTAAGGCTCTGTTGGTCCTTCCTGGATCTTCACGCTGATGCTGAAGTAGGATTTCAGGGCACGCAGGACTGATGCTGGTGCTTTGCACAGGCTAAATTCCTTACTGAGTCTCTGTCCTTTGTTTCTTACCATACAACTAATAATGCAAAACCAGACAATTTTCAAATGCTCTCGAAGTGGTATGGATTTTGGTCTTGATTATTTTTGCTGGAGGAGCTTTTTTCATCACAAACCACTGCCCAAAGTAAGGTATGATTTCTGCAGGAGATTTTTCCATGGGAATATTTTACATGCATATCTGACATGTAGCAACAGCCTGTGCAGGAGTGGGAACACAGAAGGGGAACAGGAGATGGCCCTGCACATACATTGAAAGACCACCAATTTTATTCACCCTTTCAAAACCCAGAGCTTTGCAGACCTACCCTGTTAAAGCATCCCCAGCCTCTAAGCAGCTCATCTTTTGCTTTGGAAGAGAAAAAAAAAATCACACCCCAACACAGAATACTTTTCAAGATGTTTTGCTGTTACAACGAATGTATCAAACAGCTCTGAAGCTTCCACAGAAAGCCCCAACTTCTCTGTGCTCCTAACAATGGCCACAGGATTAAAGAGCCTGTGCCCGACCTCCCATGGGTAAGCTAGGAGCATGGTTCTGTGGCAGCACGCTGACGTTAGGCAGCTGCCCCAGTTGCACACTGCCACTGCAAGTGCATGTGGAGGCTGTGTGCTCTGTGACCAGCTGGGCTCCTCTCATGGCAGCAATTTCAGCTTTAGAGTGGGTTGGGACATCTACAGTCAAATGACCACTTACAGGGTGCAGCAGGGTTGCAAAGCCAGGGTGTGCCAGGGTGCGTGTTCTCCCCAGCCCCAGGGAGCCCTCCAGCTGTCCACCCTGTCTCTGGTGCTCTTGGTACCCTGACTGCCAGCTGTGGGGACTCCGAGCTTTTGCCTCTCCTGGGGTGGTCCCAGCCCTTCTGGTTGAGGAGAAAGCTTGGGAAGGTGGCCAGAAAGACCCTGCAAGGCTTCAGGACTTGAAGGCAGAGGAAAAGATCCTAACTTCCAGGATTTAAAAAAACCCCCACCACTCTTTTTTTAAGCAAGCATAATGATTTTGGGGGACTTCCCCTGGTTTTTTAATATTGCCCCTGCTCCTCATGTAATATCATGCTGCAACACCTAGCAATATAGGAAAAGCATTGTATGGCCTTGGGTAAAAAAAAAACATTCAGGGTCAGTATTGGCTGTTTGCAAAATGATGATGGAGAAGACTTTATATTGTCAAAATCAATTCATTTTAACTCGTGCAGCTTTAAAGGAAAAGGCCATGGTGCTTTGCAAGACGATTGCTTCCTTTTTAAATGAAGAGTCGTCAGTGACAGACATCTTCACTCTGTCCTAATTTAAGCTTGAAGAGTTAGATACAGCAATCTTTCCTTTTCTCCTACTTTCTGACTATTTGCAAGAAAGTAGTAAAATAATAGAGGACACTATAAAACTTTGTTAGGATGTCACAAATCAGATTCTTCTTGTCCAATTGATTTAAAAATGTATAAATATCTATTATGGGCCACTGACCCTGAAGTTAACAGAGCTTTTGCAGGATGTGTGGGGCAGCTGTTTTATCTGGAGGAAAGATGGGAAGAAGGAAAAAACAGATTGTTACCCAGAATTGGAAATTCATTTGCGAAGATAATGAGAAGCTAATAATGTCTCTGAGAAATGGACCAGAAGAAGAGGGAGATATTATATGGTCGTTGCTTGGGGGATTTTCAGATGATGCATAAAACATTGTGATTCCCAGTTTAATGGCCCAAATGTAGTGTTAATAAATAATTTCTAATGAAAGTTGACAGTATTTGATTTCTCCACAGCAACCATAAATGTAACTTTATGCAAAAAAGTAAGGCATTGACTTCTCTCTGAAGAACAAACGTCTGTCAGTTTATTACTGTTTAAAGGACACATTAACACATAGTAGTCAATGTAAAAGGTTTCCCAGAACTATTTTATTTAAATCTGAATACAGGGAAAAGGTGTTAAAAAATGCTATAGAATAGATCAAATAAAAAGAAGAAATGACATGGTCAGCAGCTTGTGGGGCTTCGGCTGGATGTGGTATAAAGCATTTCCAAGAATTATATTGGCCTTTACTGTAATAATGGCAGAGGCTGCAACTAACAAATTGCTTCTACTGAAAAAAGACTGCAGAAACCCCCATATTTCAAAATGTTTGGAAAGTGTTGTGAAGAAAAAAATCCAAACATCAAATAATTTCAAAAAAACACTCCAAACCCACCTGACTTCCTCTACTCCAGACACCAGGGCAGACTGGTCAGTCTTAGACACTTCCCTGAGTTTATGGGCAATACAGTATATTACACTGGAAGATACGATGCTTATATAAACACTTGTGCGTGAGCTTATCTTCAGATACATGAAGGGTTCCTCTGAAGTAAGGAAAAAGGCAAACCCAAGTGTACTTGCCTCCAGGGTCAGACTCAAATACAACAGAGCTCAAAGAGAAGGAGCATGCCTCAGATCTAAGAGCACAATATTTGGGGAGAAAGAGAAAAACCCCCCACTTTGGTCAAATACTGAGCCAAAAACATTTCAGTGGCTGTGCTGGAGGAAAAGCTCCCACTGCAGCACACTCCTCTGGCTGCCTGGGGGAAGGTAGTTGCTGGAGCAGTGTGGAAGACAGTGCGGGCAACAAACGCTTCTTCACTGTTGGCTTCAGAAATGCAGCATCATAGCATTGGGGGATTAAGTGGTCAGCAGCACTCTCTACCTACCGCTGCCTCGGCGTGTCTGCCTTTTGGTCCCTGGAGGGGGTTGCAGACACCAAAACACAACGTTTGCATTTCAGAGGTGGATTTGCAACCTGGATGGGCTCTGATTTCTGAACCCAGTGAGTTGGTCTGACCTGAGGAATAAACAAGCTGCAGCCAGTCGTGTCCCCTGCAGCTCAGGGAGTGGATGTGTCTTCAGGAACGGTGCTTTACAGCTTGTGGTTTGTTCCAGAGAGGAGAAGTCACTGCTATGCTGGTAAGGCGTTAAGTTGTGACAGAAGCCTGTTTGTTGCAGGACTTCACCATGACACTATATCTGAGGCACTACTGGAAAGACGAGAGGCTGTCCTTCCCCAGCACCAACAACCAGAGCATGACCTTCGATGGCAGGCTAGTGAAGAAGATCTGGGTCCCTGACATGTTCTTTGTCCACTCCAAGCGTTCCTTCATCCACGACACCACCACAGACAACGTCATGCTGCGGGTCCAGCCAGATGGGAAGGTACTTTATAGCCTCAGGTAAAGCTGCATTCGGTCAATATGTGAGCTATTAGTGGAGCGAGAGAGAAAGTGGTTTAATTGATTCCTGTATTGTGTTTTTGCATAAATTCATCCTAAAAAAAACATAAAAAAGAATGAATGCGCTGACTATCCACTGACATCTGAGTCCCTGAGCAAGTTCATTAAGTGCCTGTAGCAGGAAGCCAATTTCTATGCCAACTTTGCTGGTTCCACCAGTGTCCCTTTGCCTTGTGTATGTGGTTAGCCCCTGCTCCTGCTGTTGGGAAGCTGCAGCCAGACGTGGCAGTTCCTCGGAGCAGTTCACTGGGGGCCAGCAGGCTGTGATCCCCATGGGGCACTGCAGCAGTGGCTAAGCACTATCTATCTAAGGAAGAGGGCAATGTCTAGTAATAAACAGAAGTCCAGAGCAGCCACAGTTATTCACTTCACTATACAACAAAGTCTGAGGGCCTAACAAAATGTGCAATTTCTATTTGCAAAGTAATTATGAAGAAGTATAAATTATACTAAGCACAACTTTAGCTTTATGATAAGCAACAAGACAGACTGAGCATCCTTCAGTGCATGAAGTGACAAGCTTCAGATCAAGGGTATATAGCTCCTGGTGACTCACGTGTACACCTAGAGCAACCCAAACACTTGACTTCGACTCTTTGTGCTTTTTGTGCACTATTTCATGTGAAAAGCATGAAAGCTCCTTGAAAGGGGCGAGATCCATGTGGCAGAAAGACACAAGGGTTATGGATGTGTTAGAAACCATGGAAGCGCCTGAGCATGGTCACGTAGGAATTAGGGCTTCTGCCTCAGAAAGGTGGCAGGATCAATAGCCCAACTGAAGTGCATCTACAGCAATGCACGCAGCATGGGCAACAAACAGGAGGAGCTGGAAGCCGCTGTGCAGCAGGAAAACTGTTATAGTTGCCATCACGGAAACATGGTGGGATGACTGGCACAACTGGAGTGCTGCAATGGGTGGCTATAAACTCTTCAGAAGGGATAGGCAAAGAAGGAGAGCCAGTGGGGTAGCTCTGTATGTTAGGGAGTGTTTTGATTTACTAGAGCTTAATGATGGTGATGATGGGGTTGAGTGTTTATGGGTAAGAATCAGGGGAAAGGCCAACAAGGCAGATATCATGGTGGGAGTCCGTTATAGACCACCAAAACAGGATGAAGAGGCAGACAAAATATTCTATAAGCAGCTGGGAGAACTCTCACAATCGCTAGCCCTTGTTCTCGTAGGGGACTTCAACTTACCAGATGTCTTCTGGAAACACAATACAGCGGAGAGGAAGCAGTCTAGGAGGTCCCTGGAGTATGTGGAAGACAACTTCCTGACACAGCCAGTGAGTGAGCCAACTAGGGAAGGCGCCCCACTGGACCTGTTGTTTGTAAACAGAGAAGGACTTATGGGTGATACGACGGTTGGAGGCTGTCTTGGGCATAGCGATCACAAAATGATAGAGTTTTTGATTCCTGGAGAAGTAAGGAGGGGGGTCAGCAGAACTGCCACCTTGGACTTCCGGAGGGCAGATTTTGGCCTGTTTAGGAGCCTGGTTGACAGAGTCCCTAGGGAGGCAGTCCTGA
>WAAD01040852.1:75847-96562 GCA_013389945.1 Fregata magnificens | reverse complement strand
GGGAACTACAGGCCTGTCAGTCTGACCTCGGTGCTGGGGAAGGCTATGGAGCAGATCATCTTGACTACCATCACATGGCACATACAGGACAACCAGGTGATCAGGCCCAGTCAGCATGGGTTTATGAAAGGCAGGTCCTGCTTGACTAACCTGATCTCCTTCTATGACAAGGTGACTTGCTTAGCGGATGAAGGAAAGGCTGTGGGTGTTGTATATCTAGACTTTAGTAAAGCCTTTGACACCGTTTCCCGCAGCATTCTCCTGGAGAAACTGGCTGCTCATGGCTTGGATGGTCGTACTCTTCACTGGATAAAAAACTGGCTGGATGGCAAGGCCCAAAGAGTGGTGGTGAATGGAGTTAAATGCAGTTGGCGGCCGGTCACAAGTGGTGTTCCCCAGGGCTCAGTGTTGGGGCCAGTTCTGTTTAATATCAATGACCTGGACGAGGGCATCAAGTGCACCCTCAGTAAGTTTGCAGATGACACCAAGTTGGGCAGGAGTGTTGAACTGCTCGAGGGTAGGAAGGCTCTCCAGAGAGATCTGGCTAGGCTGGATTGATGGGCTGAGGTCAATTGTATGAGATTCAGCAAGGCTAAGTACCGGGTCCTGCACAACAACCCCATGCAACGCTACAGGCTTGGGGAGGAGTGGCTGGAAAGTTGCCCGGTGGAAAAGGACCTGGGGGTGCTGGTCAGCAGCTTGCTGAATCTGAGCCGGCAGTGTGCCCAGGTGGCCAAGAAGGCCAACAGCATCCTGGCATGTATCAGAAATACTGTGGCCAGCAGGAGTAGGGAAGTGATCGTGCCCCTGTACTCGGCACTGGTGAGGCCGCACCTCGAGTACTGTGTTCAGTTTTGGGCCCCTCACTACAAGAAAGACATTGAGGTGCTGGAGCGTGTCCAAAGAAGGGCCACGAAGCTGGTGAAGGGTCTGGAGGGCAAGTCTTCTGAGGAGCGGCTGAGGGAACTGGGGTTGTTTAGCCTGGAGAAAAGGAGGCTGAGGGGAGACCTTATCGCTCCCTCTAACTACCTGAAAGGAGGTTGTAGTGAGGTGGGGGTCGGTCTCTTCTCCCAAGTACCACGCGATAGGACAAGAGGAAATGGCCTCAAGTTGTGCCAGGAGAAGTTTAGATTGGATATTAGGAAAAATTTCTTTAACAAAAGGGTTGTCAAGCATTGGAACAGGCTGCCCAGAGAGGTGGTTGAGTCACCATCCCTAGAGGTATTTAAAAGACATGTAGATGTGGTGCTTAGGGACATGGTTTAGTGGTGGACTTGGCAGTGCTAGGTTAATGGTTGGACTTGATGATCTTAAAGGTCTTTTCCAACCTAAACAATTTTATGATTCTATGATTCTGTGGGAACAAGTGAGAGGTTTGTCCTCTAGCTTGAGGGGCAATGCTAACCCTGGCTTTCTCCCTTATTTTCCAACTGGTGGATCAGCTTTGAGAGGAAGATATTTCCTGCTCCATAATAATGCAGGTGTGTGTGTGAGTGTCAGAAGCAAGGAGGTGGTTAAAGAACAATACAGGATCCCACAGACTACTCTCAAGGTTTCCTCTGACATCCCCCTCCTCAACACATACTCTTCAGGGGAAACAGGCCGGACAGGCTCAGCCTGTGAAACTTTGTGGGGTCTTAGGTGTCAGTGGACACTGAGTCCCTCAGCCCAACCCACATGGAGACCCTATTGGGAATGTGCAGCAGCAGACACCAGGTGCCTGGGGATGTCCGTAGCTGCAAGCAGAGGCACCCCTGAGCTGTTGGTGTTGGGGAGCTGTGAAGTGTGAGGCAGTGGGCTCAGGGTTACTGCTTACAGCTTAGACACTTACTTTCCTTGAATATTGCTGACCACAAGTCTGAAGATTATTAAAACAGGATTTTTTTTCTTTCTAATTGTTACTTTCATGCTTGGAGACACTAAGTGAGGGCATCTGTCAATCTCCAAAAGAAACTAAAGTCAGCGCTTCTGCTTTTCTTGGCTGCAGTTCCATCCAGTTAGAAAAAAAGTATTGCAAAATGACCCATAAAAATCTATTAGGAAATTGCTGTACAATATTCTGATGCAAGAATGTCGACATCACCTCCACAGCAATGAAATAGCAAAGTACGTGATAAATAAGCAAAGCATCAGACGGTAGATAATGTATTGTAAAGGACAAAAAAGAAGGAAAATCTGACTGACAGGAGGTCAGTAGCAGCAAGATGCATAGATTTAACTTTAACTAATGATAAGGTTGCAGAACACGTTGCTTGGGAAGGCTGTGGAGGTCTTTAAGGGCATGTTAGACAGCGACCTTAAGAGTGGCAGAGGCAGACCTGAGCCTGCCATGAGGTGTTTTATGATTTTATGAAAGGAAGGCAAGCAAAGCAATTCTTGATTCCCTGTGGGGTATCAGTTGGAGAAGAATTTTTTTGTTCTCTGATATTTTTATCTTACTGTTCATTGGAATTCACAGCCTGGACAGTGTCTACCTTCTCATTATTAAAGGTTTTTCTTCACTCCGCAAATTAGACAAAGTTCAGGTGTTCCTTAGGCCTTTGCAAAGTTTGCTCAGGTCCTTAGTACAATAAAAAAAGGACAATAAAATGACATAAAGTTCAGCTATAGCATATATGCCTATATACTCTTTCATTTAGCTGCATGATACCAATCATCTGCACTGCAAGCATTTATGGTTGTCTAAAGAAGATGGGGACAGAAGAATATCAAACTACTCAGATCCTGCCACGCACAGTTTTGTGCTTAAACAATTGTCCTGCACAAAATGGTGGTGAACGTCTTGAATAGCAAATGGACAGAGTTTTATTATTTTGCTCAGTGGTGACTGCAGGTTGGAGTGCTTTATGAATGCTGGGGAAGTGTGAATGCTGATCTCCCCTTAAGAGCAAACAGGTCATTACTGCCTGCCTGCCTTCGCTGAATGCCTTTGCCTGTAGCTTATATTTTTTCCTCAGTGTCTGCCTTTTTAAGGTTCTTTGCCAGACTTTGTCTTGTCTTGGAAACCACTGTACACCTCACTGGCACCTAAACAACGAATCTGAGCCAAGCGCTTTCACTCAAGGACTAAATCCAGATAGGAAAGCAACATCAGTGGGAACCCGCACATGCAAAAGGACTACTAACATAAGGGACTGCATCTTGGTTTTATAATTATGTGACAGATGTCTGTCTACCGTTAGGCCTGCTATAATTCATTAATTCTTTCCCCATTATGATTTATACTTCTATTTTCATTTACTTCCCTAGAGTTCAAGCCAGTTGAGACAAGACTTATGGATGCTTCCAGTGCAAACACAAAATTATGCTATTAAAAATGAGATAATCAGACTATAGCAAGACCAGAGCTTTTGATTGATGGGGCAGAGCATTCCAGTGGTCTCTGTTGCATACCAGCTCCAGCCCTAACTCGAAGCACCACCTGTGCCCTCTGGTGGTTGATACCCAGGTGTGATCACTGGATTCTCACTGAGCAGCTAGAAATTCACGGTGTGTGAAGAAAACAGCCTGCATCCCTCATGACACTAGGATGGCTTTGATAAATATAAATTATTTTATTGTACAAAGCATCCATTGAAAGCACAGATAACAGCTCTGCAGAGAGATGTTTACTGATGGTCAAGGAGGAGGAAGTGCCCTCTCTGCCCTTTCCCATTTTCTTCTCCAATATTTTTGTCATCTAGTAGCAATTTGTAATGGCCTAACTTTCTAGTCATCTTTTCTAACACCAGTTTGCTGAAAAGAAGAAATGGCTTTAACTCAAGTGGAATGACTTTAGCTGAATGGAAGGCATTTATTTTCAGTGGACTGTTACCGGCCAGATTGTTACTTAATAAAAAACCAAACTCATAGCTTTACTATTTTTCAGTCACATAAGAAGACAAGATTTTAATGGAGTGGTTTTTATTATTCCTAGAGTTACAGTAACGGCAATGTGCAACATGGATTTTAGTCGCTTTCCCCTGGACACACAGACGTGTTCTCTGGAGATTGAAAGCTGTAAGTAAAGCAGAGTGTAGGGGAGCCAAGGGCTGCACCCCATGGGCACCCAAACTGTATTTAATTGTATCAATAATTATACTAATAATTAAACTGCTGCTACATTAATGGGAGCTCTAACCAAACTCAGCAGACTTTAACACTAAGAAAAACTCCCTGCTGATATTTTTTCACTAGAGTTAGATGGTGTTTGCAACAATGCGGTGTTATTAAACACCAGCTGTGAGCACTGTCTTGCCAGTGCCCCCAGAAGCCAGCCAGGCTGCCCCACTGGCACCCTGTCCCCAGAGGACCTGGGCCACTGACCTGCGGATCAGCAGTCCCCAGCAGCACCCACTTGCCCAGGTGCCCTCAAACACATACATGCCCTCAAGGGCCCTGCGCCTTTCAAGTGCACCATCTGCTCATCTGTGGTGTAGAAACCATGACAGGGCAGCTACATTAATCACTTTCCTCTTACAGTTCTTACAGCTATTTGAGATAAACCCAGCTTATACCCACATGTAGCTCCTTTGTCCCAAGTTGATGCACACACAAATTGGCTAGATTTCATACAGCGACATTTTAAACTTTTAGCTTTTTAGGAGGTTTTTTCTTCTCCTTCTTAACTTGCAATAAGAAATTATAATTTTAATCCTGTTTTAATACATGTATGTGTGATTTATTTCTCCCTGTCTGGGAGGAGCTGCTACTAAACCCGTCTGAAAGGATTAACATTACTATATTTCCACATGTGTTAAAAAACCAAGACCTGTAATGTTCATGTGTGCATCACAGGCAGAAAGCTTACTCAAGAGTTTTTCCTCCTGCATGCCTCAGGCCATTGACAGATTGTTCCTCCTGTTACCCCAAGCAGGCTTTTTCCTCTAAGTCTCCTTTCCTTTGCTTCTAATTTTAGGCCGTTTATAAGGGAGAGTTTTTCAAGTTCTGATGTGGTGGGTTACCTGACACACGGGTTATGTGTGTGAAATTACGATTAGAGAAACAAAAGAGTTTACAAAATGCACCAGGCATCGGGTCTGAGGGCTGTGACAATGAGCTGGTCCACTCCTTGCCACAATCATACCCACCATCGTAGTGGCTCTCAGCTGGGTGGTGGCATTTGGCCTTTTCAACCAGGACCTCACAGGTAGCCTGGAAGGTGTGTGGGCTCACCCTGGGCTGTGGGTGCAATAGCAACTGGCTCAGCGCATTGCACCAAGGTTTGCTCTGCTCCCCTAGATGCCTACACTGAAGACGACCTCATGCTCTACTGGAAGAATGGGAACGATTCCCTAAAAACAGATGAGAGGATATCGCTGTCCCAGTTCCTCATCCAGGAGTTTCACACCACCACAAAGCTCGCCTTTTACAGCAGCACAGGTGGGTACTGGAGTGCCTGCCAGAGGGTGGGCTGGGGGAAGAAGGGGTGCAAACTGTCCCTCTCAACCTTGGCCATGTATGATTGTCCATTGGGACGTCTCTCCCTGTGGCCCATGAGACTTGCCTCTCTTCCATGTCGAGGCTGCTCTCCCTGACACAGACTTTCATCCTGATGGTTATGTAGTCTGGAAAGGCAATCCCTCTTCAACATCACACCAAGCCTTAACACGAATTAAACTCTCCAGGTGCACAGGTTATATTATCTTCTCTGGAAGATGTGGTCCTGAGAGACGTTTTGACTTTGGTAGTTGATTCAGTAAGGAGTCTTTTCTGTAAACTGCAATGATCTGTGGTCACGAACTGTGTTTTTCTAAAAGCAAATGAGGCGCTATTCCCCTGACACAACATTACCTTATCTGAAAGTAATTTGATGTTGGTGTGACTTCTCTTTTTCCTTCTCTGTTATACAGGGTGGTACAATCGCCTCTATATAAACTTCACTTTACGCCGACACATCTTCTTCTTCTTGCTCCAAACCTACTTCCCTGCCACCCTCATGGTCATGTTGTCCTGGGTGTCTTTCTGGATTGACCGCCGAGCAGTTCCTGCCAGAGTCCCTTTAGGTAAACACAATCTTGTAGTCAGCAGACCTAAGAGACAATTGCTGCAACTGTGGCCTTGACCATCAAAACAAAATCCCCTGTGCTATGCACTGCCCGTGCATTGCCTTGTGGCATGGAAATCAGCTGTGCCACACGTGTGTCCCCCATGCAGGGGACTGGCCATGGTACAAGCTCTCCATCTGCCCTGCAGTGCCAAGCAAATTGCCTTCCCTGCTTGCACAAGCGCTAGCTGCACGTGGTGCAAATCAGGAAGCAAATGCCCTGCTCTGCTTTTGTTGCTGTTAACAGAGACATGGCACAGAAAGAGCCAAAGTGTCAGTATCCTTCAGTGAGTGAGAAGGTGAAAATCGGTATTAGCAGCCCTGACAAAATTTCAGTTTATTGAGTTTTGCTAGAGGAGGGAGGGTGGAAGAAACACAGTTAGCTGAGCTGCGTTGTTCAACTTGTTAATTCAGTTTACAGTGCAGTGTGAGGCATTCAGCTTCCCCTTTTGCAGCACCCTTCAGACAGATGAAGCCATATGCCAGAGGAGTCACCATGGGAGCAGAACTATGCTATGGACATAAATCTTCTAAAGCAGATGCTTTGCCCTTAGCAAAGTGCTGTTTGTATTTTTGCAGACTTTGAGCCCAAGCTTGCTTCGGCTTATTCCAGGCAACACTCCTCAGGATTTTATTTATTGTTAAAATTATATTCGTCAGTGGAGAGGATATATACAGGCATAACAGAGATAGCAATGGGGCAATTAATTATCCATGTCTGTGTTTAGAAACAGCATCCATTGCCTTGAGACATCATTAAAAGGACCATAAGGGCTTGGGCCATGGCTTTTCGAGAGGTGTAGGCACTGCCTTTAGCAGTACTTTCTAGTGCCTAGATACTCCTCTGAATTCAGTCCTTTGTGCTTATATACATAATTTCAACTTTCAAAGGGATCGTTAATGTGACATACTTAGCCCCTGGAATAAGAGGGTCACGGAGAGCCTCCCTCAGAGTTAAGATAACTCTGAGCTCCTGCCCTTGTTGATATGCTCATTGTGTGCACCCATGGTGTAAGGTAGGGCAGCTTCGCCCTGTGGGGCCCCATTAACCCTTGCTCTTGCTCCAGGGAAGGCACAGACCAGGGCTGGGAGCTGGGTGGTGACTTCAGATGAAGCAGGAATTCCCAGGCTCGCAGAACTCGGTGGAAGCAACAGCAGCACATGGGCTTCACTTGTGCCCGTGCTGCAGAGGGGGCGAACTAGAAGCTGAGCTACTTGTACACCCCCTCCAGCGACTGTCCTGAGCCTGGAGATGGGGCGCACCCAGCGCGGGGTCAAAGCGCTGCTGCTGGCCGTGGTGTGGGAGGCTGGTTGGTGTGCCGGGGTACCAGGCTGGCAACACCCTGAGACCAGAACTCACCAAAAAGACAGAACAACCCCAGTAAGAAATCAGGGCTGCCTGGACCCTCTTCAGGCAGTGAAACCCACCACTCAAATGTGAAAAACAATACTGCAAGGTATATTCAAATGTCAGGAAATTACAGCTGTATTTGTGATGAAGAGTCTGAGTTGAAAGTGCCTTACGGGCCCTCTGCTGGTGTATTGCCAGGGATAACCACCGTGCTGACCATGTCCACGATCATCACTGGGGTGAACGCCTCCATGCCCCGTGTTTCCTACATCAAAGCAGTGGACATTTACCTGTGGGTCAGTTTTGTGTTCGTCTTCCTCTCGGTGTTGGAATACGCGGCAGTGAATTACCTGACTACGGTGCAAGAGCGGAAGGAGAGGAAACTGCGGGACAAGGTGAGGTTTTCTATCTCTGATGCAGCTTTATGCCCCTGGGAGAAGGTGTGGCAAATGTCTGGAAATGTTCAAAAGTTTGCAACTACAGTGTGCTGCTCTCAGCTGCCTGGGGAGAATGCAGTGTGTGCAAAAAGACACCAGCAGTGAGGCATTCCTGGTTATAAAGATTTGCTACAGACAATCCACACCCGAGCTCACTGCTCTTTCTTCAGAGTGTGAGGGCACTCAGTCCCTCCATGTATAGCCCTCCACTGCCTGTGTAAATGGGATAGGGTTTAGGATTTTACCTTTAAATATTTTTTTATGCTGATGTAAAGTCCCGGTCCGATTTCGGGCTCGGGAGAAGTTCGTAACGATCCCAGGAGTGAGATTAAGACACAAACGAGGTCAAATGCCATCACTCACGCCATTTTTTATTGAGTAGAACAAGAGAATAAAGCGATAGGAGAGGCAGGACAGATTTAGGGGGAAACTAAGCAGGCGGTTAGAAAGATAAGCAAAGGATAGTCACCACCAAGGATCCAGCGGCATCCCGTTAGTCCTCAGATTGCAGTCTTCAGGTCTTCGGTGGTGGGTGCACACCACAGCTTGTTTCCATGGTCTTTTTTATACTTATCACGCCGCCTTCACGTGATCGTTGGCGGGAAAAAGTATACGTTTTGGCAGGCAGCTGGCTCAGCTCAGACAACGGCTGGCGTTCTGCTCTAGCGATGCCTGATAAGCACGAGAATGATTTGTTGTTCCATCAAGGCTGCACAAGCCTCCTCGCGAGCTGCAGCACCGTTAGGCCTTGCATTCCAGCCATATTTTGTCAGATAAGCATACAAGAGCAAGCTTTGAGACAATTAGCTGTTATTCCAGTCTCTCACAGCTGAAGATCCAAGCCTGTGAATAACACTGGAGGGATACTGTGTTTTGGGTTTCAGGTAATGTGGCAGATTTCCCCCACCTTTCTCCAGACACTGTCTAAACTTACACACAGTGGTCCAAACTTCCCCCTTCTGCCTTCACTACATCAAATTATAACCTAAGCTCTTCTTTTCAAACGGGGCAAGCCTGATACATTCCTCCTTGTGGATTCCCTCTGCCCTCTTCTCTGATTTTCTCAGCTTCAAGGTAAAGGGCCAACCTTTATTTACACTCTGATACCTGTGCTTAAGCCAAATGAGCTTTTTCACAGACAGCCCCGCTCTCTCCCTGACTGCGCTGTGTCTTGCAGACATGAAAATGGAGAAGCAAAAAGCTGCTGCCCAGCTCCATCCTCTCGTTCTCCCTTTTGTGTCCCAGCAGCCTGAATTCCCCAGGCTTGTCCCCTCCTCTGCTTTTGTGAGGAGTATCTGTGTATATCTAGACACAACTCAAAACCATCCTGCGCTTACCTGTGTCCACAGCTTCCCTGTGCGTGCAGCCTACCTCAGCCTCGGCCCATGATGATGGACGGCAGTTACAATGACGGGGACGTGAATGAACTGGGGCACTACGTGTCCGAGAACGGAGATAAACAAGACCGAATGATGGTGCAGCTGGCGCTGGGGTCTGAGAGGGGCTCAGGCAGGAGGAAAAACCAGAGATACGTCAGCATGCGGATTGACACTCATGCCATTGACAAGTACTCCAGGATAATATTCCCTGGTGCATACATTCTATTTAATTTGATATACTGGTCCATTTTTTCATAAATATACATAACTTCTGTAGTCACAGAGCATTGTGACATTAAATGAAAGTACTGTCTCATAGGCTAACGGAGAGAAAATGGAGAATTGTTTTGATTGGAAGGAAGATTGATTTTTTTTTTTTCCAGGATTTTTTTTTAATTAGATGCAACTCATCTGTGGCATAAGTAATTGTGCAAGTTTCACATTTCAGCAAAATATAGGATATACAATCTAAAATTTTATACTTATTTAAAGCTGTGCTATGTTCCTTCTTGTGCCTCACAGGCCACTGTAAACTATTTTAACAAGTGACTATAATTGCCAGTTGCTTATATATGGTGCATCCTCCGTTTTGTGCCCCTGAGGTCCTAATTCTCTAAGTACCTGAGTGCATGCATACATCTCTCAACTCAGCAGACTTATCACGTTCAATGCCAATAAATACAAAGAATATGCAAATACTTGCGTGTTTGCAGGATGAGGTCAGAAATGGTCATTACAAACACAAAATATCCAGTACCAGGAAACACTTTGGCAAGGTCACTGCTGGCTGAAGCTTGCTTACACTGCTAAATGCATGCTGCCCTAGCAGTACTGCACTGACAGGTCCATGAAGGAATGCTTTCAGATTTGTGCTTTGTCTTGATCATATTTAAAACAAAGAAATCTTTCCAAGCTATTTTGACTATCTTTTTAAAATATGACTTGCAATGTATACTTCCTAAGGAAAGAACAAAAGCTGGACTTTCCGCGATGCTAACCAAATCCTCTGAGAAACACAGGAGCTCTCCTTGGATCTGCTTATTTGGGTCACACGGAGTTTTGCTCTTGAATTTCCTGGGAGAGAACACGGATTTGTCTACAAAGTGATCCAGTGAAGACAATCAGGTGTCTACAAAAAGACTAAAACTACCATAGGAGAAGCCACTTCTCTCTGAGATAGTCTGGGCATTACTGGCCTGTACAGCCTGAGAATCTGTTGCAGCCTGTAACTTCTTGTCTCTGCTAAAGCCACTGGTAATTGCACCCACTTCCAGAAAAAGCCTAGTCCATCCATTTTTAGTAAAAGCACAATAGAAAGGTGCTCAACAGGTGACAAAGCAGTTGTAAGGACTTTATATCTGAGTTACTAAAGACACCATGCCAAAAACTTTGGAATGAAGTAAAAAGGAGCTTCTACCATGAGACAGCAGCTCCACTGCAGACCCAGGTACATCCAACTGACTCTGCTTTCATGCTGCATCCGTCCCCCTGGCACCCTGCAGCCCACCGCACCCTTGGAGAAGGCTCAGCACCTTCCAGGGCAGGAGCAAGGAAACACAGCTGGAGCTGGGGGCACTCAGCATTGACTTAAGTCCCAACTCTCCATCACAGTTTCTGCAGAGCAGCCAGCCAGCATAAGCGCTCCATATGGAAAAGGCAAAACCTGTAACGCAGAAGTAATAAAATATTTCAGGAAAACATGAGTCAGTTGAATGGAATCAGGGGCCTTCACAATAACAGGAGTACCAAAGGTGTCTCAGAAAGTGAGGTCGTTCAGCTGGTCTGCCGCCGTGTGTTATCCACCTACATCCACAAAGCGAACTGGGGTTTGGATTAACAGGACTTTAAACACATGCATGATTTTGCACACAATTATGAAATTCATTATTCCCTGCGCAGCAGATGCTATTGTCTTTTCCAGGTGTAGCTGCTCTGAGAATCAGACCAAAGCTGTTGTGTCTCCAAAGTGAAAGTGAATCTTCTTAGATTAAATCTGCCCTGGACAGACTGATCTGCCCACTCTATGCATTAGGCTCATGACACAGATGTCGCAGTTATTTGAACACTGCTGGTTGTTGCTTTAATTTCCTATGTAAATAAATGTCATGTAAACATACTCAGCATTTCTTACAACTGCTAGAATCATGACCTGCAAAACTACCTACACTCACCTTGCACGTACAGCCTACACGCCATAGGTAAGGCAATGAAATCACAAAAGCTAAAATCATTAAAAGACACACCCACCCATAAGATAGTTTTACTACTCATTTCTACGTAGCTTTTTTTTTTCACACACACATACTACCTTAGCTTCGTTTTACCAAGCTTCCTTCACATCATATTATTCTACAGTGAGGTTTTTTCAAGAGATTAAAAACCATATATTTTCTTAAACCATAAACATTTCAGTCAGATGAAGGTAGAAAGCTCACTCTGGCAAAAGAAGATGAAAGGCTGGCCACCAGGTTTGGCCACCCTATCTTATTTCGATGGCACCTTCCCCCACAAATAGCTCCAAGATTTCTCGGGCACTACTTGCACAGGAACGTATTTAGATCCTCAGCGTTGTAAGGACCATTTCTTTCTGCAAATTTCTTTCTACAATTATAAGAATAGCACGAACAGGAGTGCCAGATCTTATAGTAAGCTCTCCAGTTTCCTAAGAAGCCTAATGCTATGTAGTTTGCTGCAGTACCATACATTCCTTTATAGAGTCATTAATCTCATACTACATACATTCTTTGGCATCTGACCAGTATATTAAGGGAGATTTCGAAGACACAAATGGGAGCTGGACTTTCAAATTCCCTGGCTTTCAGTGGGAGACTGGTTTCTAACTTCCCATGGGATTTTTAAAGTTTCCCTTCCAGCACATCCTCCTAAACAGATTTCCCAACCTCCATGTTTGGATTTACATTGTCAATTTACTTGTGTTTTATTTGGAAAACTCTAGTGCCTTTTCAGTCTTATATAAATGTGTATATAGATGTATTCTATAAGTACAGGATATGTCATATACAGCCAGTGATTGCTATCAACTATTGTACTCATTAAACATACTTACATACACAGGTTTTTGGCTTTTAACCTGCCAATGTGTGTTTTTTGTATCCAATAATTAACACTCTGCTCCTTTCCATTTCCACAATAACTCAGAGCGATATGGTTTTGTTTATTTCTAGAAACACTCGAAATCACAATAAAACTTCACATTTGTAGAGCATTGGGTTTTTTCTACCTTCAAAAGAATGATTTCCATGAGTTTATACATGTACATAAGACCTTTTTGCTCAGGACCTGATCCAGTCAAATACCGAATGTCCTTAAATCCTGTGATGCTGGTAGGGCTGGAGAGCCTGGGATTTCACAGGCAGGGCTCTGATAAGAAGCCTGCATGCAAACTCAAAATCACAGAGAAGGTGACATTAAGTTTTCCATCCCAGACTGTATATGTTACAGTCCTCATTCTTCTTCCTTAGGGTGATACTTTGCAATATAATTCAGACCAATTTTTTGGAAGTTAACCTAAAGCCCAGCCTGGGTTGATCTGTTTTTAAAAGCTGAAGTGAATTGGCAGGTCTGTGTGAATTATGGATAGACAGAAGTTCTGCCTGTGAGCATGTCTAGATTAAGAGCTTTGGAGATTGAAGCCTTTAGTAGTCTTTAAGGATGCTGATAATTACTGATAGGGTGAAGCAGCAAGAAGGTAAACTTTGGTCAGAAACAGAATAGTGAGAAAGCATGAAGAAAGATCAGTGATCTCTTTTCTTCCCCAGTAGAAGGATTTTCTCACAATAATCAAATCATTAGATGCCTCTTTTTCGACATTTTGCATGCCTGAGCAAGTGAGTCTCTCAGTACAAAACAGATCCAAATTCCCTGCAAGCCCTGGTGAGCAAGCAGAAACCCCTGGGACTCCGCTCTCCTGCACTTGCTCATAGGGCAGCGTTAGTTTTTGATGGAGCACTGAAGCAGCAGCAATGAGAAATGAAAAACAACTGAGACCACCTGCACCACACGTTCCACAACAGGACACGACGAGCTCGGTGGCAGTACAATGCGTGAGGGCCATTCAGACCCTGAAACAAATCCATGAAAGCTGAACAACTTGTAGGGTGTGAAGCATGTTTTGGGCTCCAAGAACTGAAAGCATATGTAAACAGGAAAACTGATGAATTTTAAGTACTTATAGAACAGTTGTTACAAAACAAGACTCCAGCACTGTAATTCTGATGAACATGTACTACATTCGTGTGCTTTTATCGGGTCTTGAGAAGCTAAGAAGAGATGAGCCAGTATTACATTTGCCAGTTATCTTTGAGACTAAACAGCTGAGAAGATAACTTTGCATAGGTACTCTAGAGCAATCATAAACAATAGCACTGCCTAACAGTGTACAGCTTATGGCTGTTAAGAGTATCCACAACCATGTGGACTTTATTCTTTCCTAGGACTGAGGCATTTGGCTTCTCACTACTTTTAAATGAGGAAGTTCAGATGCAGTTGTGGTTGAGAAAAATCCTTGATGAGTTTGTCAGATACTTTTGGCTTCCATTAGTGCCTAAAGGAAGCTAAACCAGCAGCAATCTTACCCAACTTTGGCTTAGTAGATAATTTAGGTAAGAACTCTTAAGAGGGATACACTTTTGTATCCTTCATAAACCCACCAAAATCTTGCATGGCAGTTACAAAACAGTGGCACAGAGCCACACATTTATTACCTACACATTTTGATTCATTGCTAAAAGTACTATTCTTGACAAATATTCCAATATTCTTAAATTACAAACATCTTGGGGAAGACTGCAGTTAGGGTAACTTAAACATGCCAGATATTTTCATATACATGTGATTTATGAGCACAAATTACTGAAAATTAAAGTGAGTTTTATTCCCACAAGAAATAAATTTCTCTCATATATAGTATCACTGTGATAGTAATATCCTACCTTTAAATCCCAAACTGCTTTAGTTCTGGACCTTGAGAACGAGCGTTCTGAGACACAAATCAGAATTAACTTGCCTGGGGAAGTCAAAGTGTCTCTATCCTTGGAGGCTTCCAGGATTCAGCAAATGAAGCCAAGCTCACCTGATCTAGTGTTGGTAATAATCCCACTTCAAACTAGAAGCTGGACCAGGTTTAGCCTAACAGAGATCCTCCAGAGAGCCCTCCCAAGCACAAGTCCTATTATTCTACAAATTCTAACATGTTTGAATAGTTACAACAGCCCTACGATTATAAAGACTACCATTAAAGATTGTATTTGAAAAGCATTAACCCTCAGAAAAAACCACGCAGTATGGCAAATCAAAATGGAAGGCTTAAAGCACCCTCACTCTTACATAATCATACCAAACTAGGGGGAAAAAAAAATCAAACACTATTCAAATGAAGTCATGCAGCATCCCAATATTAATCAAAGGACAGGAAAATTCGGTCACAATTACATTGCTTTATTGATATCAAGTCATCTTTAATCAGTACTTCAGTTTCATTTTAATTCCAGCAACGACTACAACAAAATTAAGCCATGCTTTTAGTGCAGAAATGTTTAATTAAATGATCTTGGACATGATGCAGCCAACAGCCAGCTAGTCTGGACAAAGACAACTGAGAAGGCTGTAATGCACATCAGCCTGTAGGAAACACAATGACACAACATGTATTGCTATCACTGGGATCCCAACACTCCATCTTAAAAACAGCAAAGCAAGAAGGTAAGCAGTTCATGCAGGAGGAAACAACAAGCCACATATGCTAAGGAAATTCACAAACTAGCTTGGTAACCCAGTAGAACTTAATGCATTGTAATTGTGTCTGAGAACTGGCAAGGCAGGGTTTAAATTAAAAGTTAAGGAGAAAGTTCCTTTGACAAACCTTGGACCAAATTTCAGCTGGATTCCGTACCCAACTTACTATCCTGGACATACCTATAGCACAGAGTCCAACCCTAATCTGTTTCATGCATTCATCTGTCAAAATTATCTGCTAATGAAAGCAAGGATACCGGTGTAAGTAAGGACCCACTTGTAACCTGAAAGACTTGCAGTCATGCTCAACTCTTCAAATAACTGGCTCGTAATATAAAACAAACCCCTTTAATTGTGCCTCTAGTTCTCACAGAAACAGATAAACAGTTACTTCCTTTTTCCGAAGATACTGAGCACTTAATATATTAACAGATAGTCTGTGTCCTATTACTACAAGCACAGAGGCTGAAGTATCAGAAAGTCTAAAAACCGTCAAATTATGTTGTCTACGCTGTCTATGTGACATACAAACAGCAGCCAGCCTAGTCACACTTTTTTCCTTCTGAGAAGGGAAAGTTTCAATATAATTCTTAAATAGCAGCTGGAGGTCTGTGTTAAAGAGTGAGCAGAAACGCAGAGGGAGTGCACAGTTAAACCAAGATAAGGAATCTTTTTCTTTCCAAAATTAGAAATTGAATCTAGAAATTAATAAAATATAAATTCTGATTAGAATTCTAGAGTTTACGATTTAGAGACTGCTGCCGTTAGAAACAAGGTTTCTGAAATTATTTGGGGTATTCTGACTTCCTGGGGAATACAGTTTACCTGACTTCTTTTCAGAAGCTTACTATAATACCTATGCTTAGGAAAATGTTAACCAGTAAGCTGCTTTTTCACTCAGTCTATCCATCGACTCAGCAAGTATCTGAACAAAAGATTAGTTCCTTCTCTATGTATTCACATGATCCTTTAACAAGTGAATTAAAAAAAAATCCTAACAGGTTTGGACACACAGAACACCACCTAGATAAAATGTACGGCGTTCATGTCTCTGGGAAGCAAAATAACAAGGATTAAACAGACTAACTGCACAACACATACAAAGCACAACTGGTAAGACTTAACAGATCTGCTGCCTAGGATACGGGAAAACAGGTTTGAGAAGCTGGTTACTGCACAAGCAATCCCCAGTGCAAGCTTCTCAGAGCTTACTACAGGGGTTTGCACACAACCAGTTTAAGGTTTCCTTCATTTACTGCTTCATGGTACCATGCTTGCATCTTCGTGAAAAAGATTTCCGCTGGTTTAGGTAAATTTATACATATCCTTCAGATAAGTTAAGCCAGTGCAACACCTTGTGTGGACACTTCTATTGCCTTAGAGTAGAACGTAAAAAAGGTGCATATGCATTTTCCTGCAGTAGTTTAAATGTGTTAATTTAAGCAAATAAGCATTTAGTTGCTTCCTGATTTTTTGATCAATGACTTCTCCACAACACCTCCAAAATTTATTAGGAGGAAGGTCAACGCATTCCAGGACAATCAACCTTTACAGATCACATTTCCATACAAACAGTTCTCGTCCATTGCTAGAAGCTACTCTTGTCAAAACCAGGCGTGCTTCCAAACATGTACCCTTTTCTCCAGTAAAAGCAGCTCAGGTTTTAAGCCTCTATCTTGTCCCAAGAAAAAGTGACTGGCCAGAGAGAAATGCTTCATAGATCAGATTCAGCCTACGATCACCGAGTGAAGAGTGCTTATTTTAGAACAAAAATTTCCATGTAAATGCCACGTGTCCCCTATAAGAAATATTACTTTAGCAATACATAGAAAATCACTGACAAGGGATCTAAACATTATCATTTATTCAACACTGCAACTTAAAGACAACATATTTGAGATCTCTCTCTGAAATTCATCACCATACTGAATACAGCAAACATTACAGCTAGATGAAATTGCACATTTTTGAAAGCAATGATACTATTTGCTTCTCCTAAAGTCCAAAAAAATAAATCAACTTTTCAGCTATGTGTTTATCCAGCCCCTTCTGGGATTTAAATACAGCATCTCCATTAAGTCAGTCCTACTGAGAGAAGTTTAATGAAGTTTAGTGTGATGCACATGCTCCTGTGCCAACACCAGATTCTTTGTTAGGTTCTACTGGATTTATTTGTCCCTCTTCTTTTAGCTTCACCCATCTAAAGTCTTCCCTGACTTCTTCTAGCAGACTTGGCTTGAAAATGACATCCAGTGCTGTCATTGCCAAAGCTTTTGCTGTGCGCAAAGCATAGAACTGAGCATTCTGTGATCCTGCAGAAAAAAGTAAGAGAAATTTCAGGTTAGATTACTAATATTAGATACAAACCACTAGCTTAACGCATAAGGCATATTCTATAAAAAAAGATACTCAAGTTTCAATTGCAAGAGCAGTTTCTTTAAAATCTGCTTGCATGAATGAAGTATGTCTATTTTCTGATGCCTCAAAACAAGTTTTCACATGGAAGTACTTAACTTTCTGCTACTGATGTAAACAAATAAGACTGAAAACAGGAAAATGAGTGTTCACATTTTCCTTTTTGGAAAATGCAGAGTTTTATACCATTATCACTATTACATTTCCAGAGTATTGTGCTTTAGAAGTAAAAATTACTTTTGTCATTTGGCTCATGTTTAGAAACTCTTCTGAATATGCTGCTACGGAAAATCCTTCTAACTTCTCCTGTCTAGATGGTATACTAAGTTAGGCTTTTAGTACGAGGAACAGTCATCCTTCCCATATACATTTAACTTTAAACACAAAAATAGAAATTCTACGTTTTTGTCAGCTTTTTTCTGCAACTCTGCAGTTAACTAAGTCAATTGTTTCAGGGTCTGTATTCAGCTCAGATCCCATCATGCTCAAAGAAAGCAACTCCATTTCTATACAGATATTCACATGCAGCCACTTTCAGATCTAGTACTTACACTTTTATACATTTACTACACAGTAGCTTTGAATACCATAAAAGCATGTGAAAGCTTTAATCCTCTGTAATTTGAAATATTTATAATTTCTAGATTTGCTGTAGTGAAGAGTCAGCAACGAGTCCCTACAATGCATAAGGGTTCCAAATATAAATCTTTAACACTTTTCACTTCCACTCACCTGCAGCTTCTGTGTACTGCTCAGTATGATTCAATGCATCAGAGCCAATATAAAAATAAGGATGAAGCCCAGGGACTACAAATGTAACATTTCCAAAGTCCGTTGACCCTAGAAGCAGCATAGAAATTTTCTTAATGAAAAAGTGTTGAACATTTTTGAATGCTGTAAGAAAACGTATGATAGATATTATCTCCAGCCCATATCTAAAATAGAATATCCTTTGCCCCAAATACTAAAATAAAAGCATTTCTAATGAGTCATTATCCATACAAAAATCTCCCATCTCTGAGATGTTTTCCCTAACTAGCCACCTTCAGATGCTGCTCTCCAGTGCACTTCTGATCAACAATCAGTTATTGGACTGCAAGGAAGACATATCAGCATGTTCCTATTCCAGTTACTGTTAATTTTTGTCAAGCATCTCCTGAGAGTAAGCTGTTAATTCAGAAACAATGAAAGCTGCAAACCTTGGTGTTTCTGGCAGTCCAGGTATTTTCCTGCTACAGCCCTTAGAACCTGGCACAACAGTTACCATTTTTCACCAGTATGCAAATATTCAGCATTAGGTAGGGGACTCTGAAGTAGGAACAATCTGGCTTTAAACAAAAACAGATTGAAGACAACTATTTTTTTCCTGTGCTTTTTGATTATTCTCAGTTATAGAAACCTTAACAGCAGCACTCGAAATAACAAGATCAGAACTAAACTCCAGACAAAACACTAGTGCTTTATAGACATAAAAAAATTCTTGATAGCAATGCCGCAGATTTTAATGATGATTCTTTCATGCCTGACTAGCACTTTCAGTACATTAGCTAGTGATAGTACCTATCTCAAAGTACTGCCTTATCTATTTAATGATACCATCCAGAAGTAGTAGATCCTTCACAGTAAATCATCCAAGAGTCTGCACCTACTTCCTGAGTGCCTTTTTTTTTTTTTTTTACCCAAACAAGCAATCCACTCAGTATTTCTTAAAATGACATTTAGGAGCTGGAGGAATCAACATGCCAGTTATTGTGAAATTCAGACACCAGAGGAAGCTTTGTTTCATAGTGGGGAAAAATAGGGATGACCAACTAAGACCTCAAATAACTTTTTTCAGGCCAATCAGAGCTGTAAGAATTTTTTTTCTTTAGCAACAGCATATAAAATGACTGTTCCAAAGATTTAAAATTATTTGTAACACATGAGGTAGCCTCCATATCATGATACTTTATGGAAACAAGATATTGCTAATGCCTTAAGACTTAGTAATGAAATGATTGAAGAATATGGATTTTACTTGGAAGCATATAGTTATTAAAAGCGAGTCCACAGAGCCTACATTATGTGGTCAAAGAGGACAAGACTAGCTTGCTGTTCGCTCTGCCTACAGACAAACAGAAGCAGCAAGCCTTGTCCAAAAAAATGATCTTTTCCCATAAATTCAGTATGCATCTGAAGAAAATCCAACTCTTGGCACAGCAACAAGTTATTTTAATTTTCAGCAGTCTACATTATTGATCCACTCTTTGGTCAGTCTGGAAAGACAAACACAAAGTCTAGAAGTTCTGCCTACTCCAGACTAAACCAAGAATTCTAGACTTGCCTTACTAAGTCCTCATATACAAGCTGATGGAAAGACTATGTTGGCATTTCTCCCTGCTCTCACCCAGCACATGAAGCATTAGCAATTTCAGTGCATCCCAGCTGTCATGTATTTCCACTTAAAATTATATCCATTCCAATCTACTACCAGTTGACAAGTTATTTTTGCTGAATGTTAGGGATTTAAACTTGGCATTTTCTAGTCAGATGGAGAGCTTACCCAGCCAAAATCCAGGCAGCTTTTAATAAAAATGTGACAGTCAAATATTCCCCCCTCTATCATACCTAGCAGCATGTTTAAACATCAGGCCTTCTAATAGTTTCCATACAAACATCCGGAACTGTATGCTTGCTACAGATACACAGATCAGGTTTCCTTCTAGAAGCATAAAAATATCTTCCCCTCTATCATACCCAGCGGCACGTTTAAAACATCAAGTGTTCCAATAGTTTCCATACAAACATCTGTAACTGTATGCTTGATAGCGATGTACAGATCAAGTTTCCTTCTAGAAGCATAAATAATTGCACAGTTATCAATGCAATATACGGACGTGCACACTATCTTCAATAGAAGGGTACTGGGAGCTCCAGGCTCTCACAAAATATCCTGAAGCTCATACCGAAGCCTCTTCAAGTCACTGAGCACGTATGGAAGCCAGTATTACCACAAACATGAATGGAGGGGAAAATGCAAAAGATTCCAGGAAGCATTTATATACACCCCCAAGCTTCAAAAGTGTTATTTTCAAAACATACTGGCTCCTTCTTATGATTATCTGTATCAGCCTTGTGCACAGGAAGCCAATGAACCCCACGAATGCTAAAAATATCAAAGTTTTCACAAGCGTGGGTGCCTCAACTAAGGGATGCTGAACTAAGCCATCTGCTTTGGGAGGTTATCAATATCCTATAGAAGAGCTAGCCTACCAGCAGGAGAAACAGGTCATGGCACCTGGTCAAAGCTAACTCAGATTCACATTATTTCGCATCATCCTGGCTGTGTGCCAAATGAGTGGAGCGTGCACAAGG
>WAAD01040852.1:35545-60660 GCA_013389945.1 Fregata magnificens | reverse complement strand
CCCCCCCCCCCCCCCCCAACTGAGACATCTCAGATAATCACAGGGTTGACTTACTCATGCGACCACAGTCTTAATCATTTGAAATTAACCTTTAGGATATGCTTAAAATCCTCTTTGTCTGCCATGAGGACTTGTGAAGCATGCATCAGTAAGATATCCAATAATTTAAAAAAATTAAGCATTACAAGGTTTCTGCCAGCTTGACAGTTCCAACTTGCATGTTTGAAAACTGATAATGTGTATCATAATTAGTGCTAACATCAGTTAACATGATAATGGGTATGTTATTTTGGTATCTTCCACTTCACAATCCCAGATAATTTGCACGCTCCATGTACAACATAATTTTCTATCATTAGTATTGTGTGTCTATTTGTGCTAGGTCCCAATTTTCCATATGTATATAACTGATCTTTCTGAACTACAATATTTTAGAGTGTATAAATGTGTTAGACTTTAATGAATGCTGACTCTATAAAATACAACACGTTCAGCAGGTGTCCATGTTGGGCATGTTAACATTTTACAGTGACCCTTTGAGATGTGGAATCTCTCTTTCCTCTTGCAAAAGTGTGAGATGTTCATTATAGGATAGAACAGGCAAAAGAAGGAATGTGCTTCAATTTATCTCATGTAGATGAGGAAAAATCACTATGTAATCTCTACTTACTCCTTCTCCTTCTTTTACAAAGAAAATGCATGGCCTTCTGCAGATTTCCTCATCATCAGCATTTCCTAGATAATAAGTTATGGACTATGTCCTAGCAGCGTGAGGAGTCTCAATGGCCTTCCTGTATGCCACAAACTTTCACAAGGTGATCTACAAATCACATCTACAGATGATTTACAGATGACAGAATCACAGATTCACAGAAGGTTGAGGTTGCGAGGCACCTCTAGACATCATCTAGTCCATCCCTGCAGGGTCGGCTGGAGCAGGCTGCCCATTTGGGTCCTGAATATCTCCAAGGATGGAGACTCCACAACCTCTCTGGGCAACCTGTGCCAGTGTTTGATGTCCCTCACAGTAAAAAAGTGTTTTCCTGTGTTCAGATTCAATTTCACGTTTTTTAATTTGTGCCCATTGCCTCTTGTCCTGTCATTGGACACCACTGAGAAAAGTTTGTCTCTTCAGGTATTTAAGCACATTGTTAAAAGCCTCCTGAGCCTTCTCTTCTCCAGGCTGAACAGCCTCAGCTCTCTCAGCCTCTCCTCGTATGACAGATGCTCCAGTCCCTTAGTCGTTTTCGTGGCCCTGAGCTGGACTCATTCCAGTAGCTCCATATTTCCCCTATACTGGGGAGCCCAGACCTGGGCCCAGCACTCCAGCTGTGGCTTCACCAGTGCTGAGTAAAGAGGAAGGGTCACCTCTCTCGACCTGCTGGCAACGGTCTTCCTAGCACAGCCCAGGTGGCTGTTGGCTGTCTTTGCTGCAAGTGCACATTGCTGCCTCATGCTCAGCTTGGTGTCCACCAGGACCCCCAGGTCCTTCTTGGCAAAGCAAGGCCACAAGAACTTTTTTTCTGTTGCAATAAAAACAGTGTTATGACTCCTGAAATCAGATCAATTTAGGAAAGACAAAGGAAAAGGTGTAAAGTATTTTTATTCATAAGCAGTGGGTACATGCTAAATGAAGTCTCTATTCCTTTTATACAAAGCCCTTGCCATCCTAGTCTTGTTCATCTTCTGTCTCCTCCTCACCATGTGGTAGTTGTTTGTGTGGCAGAACTATTGGATATTTACAGCAGAGATGTGATGGTACCTACCAAAACAAGCAATTTTTTTGCTCCTTAGAGTAGAAAGCTTCAGTTCACAGTTGTTACACTATCACATTTTGTCTCCTATTTTAGAAGGCACCAGTCTTTCAATGTTTTATGCACATTTGAAAATTCATTGAATGACCCAGTAGGAAAAAAACATTTATATTTACTTGTTTCATTTTCTGTAAGTTGTGCCCTAGGCTATGATCATGAAAATGTTGTATTATAGTCAATCTAAATTATAAATCTACAAAATGCAAAACATATGTCCAAAACATGTTGTTGTGGTCTACTAGACATAAGAAAAAAAAGAATGCATTTTTTAAAAGCAAGGTCAAAAATACTGTGCTGATATTTCAATGGTGATAAACAAATAATGCAGTATTAGACAGTTAAAAATACTCTTACTAACATAGGAAATACAATCCAGACATCATTGCGGTTCTTTGGGAAAAGCAAAAATTGTGCATATATTTATTTGCAAGTAAACAAGAACAAACTTTGCAGCTGCTAATTTGATTCATATTCCTGGAATCAAGCTGTAAACAAATGCTTATATTTTTGTTTTAGAGGGTGGATGAGGTTCGGTAGCTTTCCATTGGTCTAAAAGAAGGAACATCTGTTGCGGCCATAAAAAACTTGATGATCAAGTTTACCACATCCCACATTAGCAACATTAGGCATTTAGGTTGAAATCCAGATCAGACTGAACTCAGTGAAAGTTTTGCTGTTAAATTCAGGGTGGCCTGGATTTCAAGCCAAAATCCAAAACTTTAAAAGCAATAGCACAGTGAGTATTAAAAACAAAAGTAGGCTGATGCTGTGTGTACAAGCTGTACACTGACTTGCCTAAAATAACATTTCAGTCTGGTTTACAAATAGCTTTGTATTAGGAAGTACATATCAAGACATTCAATGCTACAAAAGTGGATTTTATGTTTAAGAGGAAAGCGTGATAAGAGCTTCTTTGGTCGGATCACAATATCAATATTGCCATAGAGCAGAAGAATTCTAAAGATCTCAAAAAGAGAAATGGCCAAAGTCACTGAAGCATATTGTCTTCTTTAAGCATTAATGGATCAAGGATGCCACTACGTCTTATACATTGCTTATCAAGGGAAAAGAAATGCAGGATCGGTGGATTCAGAAGAGCAAAGCCTTCTCCCTATGGACACATTATTTCCACCACTTAAGAGTTAATCATAGTGGGGTCAAAATTTCATTGTCCAGAGCAGACTGAGTCAGAAAACAAGAGCTTAATGTTCCCCTCAGATTTGGTTCCATCATGCACAAAACTTGGAATTAAATCTGAAATTCCTCACACAGCATGTTTATTCACCTGTGTATTAGGTATTTGACTTAGTGGTTAAGACCTCACCGTTTGCTCAAATGCTGTGAACCTGTACCCAAAAGAGCAAGGTAAAAGCCATGCTTAGACCTCAGATACATTCACTGAGAAGGCAGCTGTGGCTATTTGAGATGCCACTGCCCCCAGCTCTTTGTACCTGCCAGAGATGCCTGCCCCAGCTCTGGTGGCAGAATGAGACAAAAGTGTCTCTGAGCTGTTTCAGTGCAAAGTCCAAGAGCTTAACTCAAGCTGCCTCCACCCCCCTTGGTATTTTATGCTTTAAACACTGGACTTTTTCCTGAAGCAGCTTAGAATTATCCGTGTTTTCAGTCTACTGACTCCGCTGTGTGGGTGGTATCCGCTGGGAGAGAGGCAGTAATATTTTAAACCGACACAGTTATTTTCAAAACAATCATTTTCATGCACCATTAGCCACAGAGGCTGGTATAAGCTTTGCTGGCTTTAGACTGGTTTAGCAAAACAGTGCCCTTGTATCTGCTACAGATTTTCATTTGCATTCTGAAAGCTGCAAGAATGCAGCGAGGGCTTAGTTGTATTCTGTATTTTTGCCGTTTTTCTTTTTCCATCTAGGGTGTGATTTTTTTAGCAAGAAACATTAGTTAACCTCAAGTTAACTTGCCTGAGTTAAGTATTGCCAATTAGGGCAGGTAGCTGTTTAAAAGACAGGGCTAGATAAACTCACATTTCTTTCTTTGGTGTGGCGCTCTGAAGAGTTACATAAAACTTATCAGCAATTATGGGGCTCCTTGAAGTTTGCACGGCAGAATGTAAACAGAGAGTTAAATCTCTGGTGTTACTGATATCCAATACTCTTAACACACAACACTTACTGACTGCTTGCTCTCTCTTCTATGCTCAAACTTCTTTAGTTTTGTAACAGGAAGGAAAGTGTCAAATATGAGAGATCTTACCTTGGAGAAAAATGCCTTGAACCCCTCCCACTCCTCCAATAAAAAAAATCTTGTCTCAGCTATGCCCTTTTATTTCTTACACCATTAAATTTACATCTCTATTTTAACCTAAAATATGGTCATGTATTTCACATTATGCTATAGGTCAAATGTTACATTTGTATCATTTCTGTAGTAGCAGCATCATTACCGTCATAACCATCATAACCAGCTTGAAAAGATTTGTGATGAAAATGGCCTGATCACGGAGATGTCCCATCAAGACACTTGATGCTAAAACAGCTCCATTACTGACGCTATGAGCCTTTATTTGTTATATTAGGGGCGCTGTTATTTGATTGTGTCTTAGACGTCTAGTTCCTTTCTCCCTCTAAAAGGCAGGTTTTGCTTCTTTAAAGTCAGGTAAATTCAGTGATTCATTTCATAGCATGACTTACTAACCGGTCTATAAACACAAAGAGAGGGGAAGGAGAAAGTGATCATAACATGTAAATCTTAAGTCTCTACTGCTGCCAAATCCAACAGCCTGAGCAACAAGCTGCCTCACCCCTCAGGAAGGACAGGAGCATGCACATCAACAGTTACTGCTGGCTTTCCCGCTGTACGTTCATTCGCTGGCCGACTCACAGACCACTTGTGTTGTGGACAGCAGAGTAAACAACCACACAGAAAACAGGCAGGTGTATAATGGTTCAAAATTGCAGGCACTTTGGACATCATCATTAAGTTCCCCCCACTACCTGTAAAAGAGACAATTAATCCATCCCTATATTCATGAGACCAAGTGTTTTCCCTGTAAAATCTTTATACAGCTAAAGAGAAAGTAAAAAACTGTTACACAAACCTCCACACATTTAATTGCCCCTCTCCTCTGTCAATTTTTAAAATGGTTGATAATATTTTTCATACTTATCACAATGTAAATGTAAGTGAAAAATGAAATCTAGCCTGTGCTAAACTTTTCAAAGTAATGGAAAATAGTCTGATCTTTCCTGATGTTAAAATGCCCCTTTACTAACATATATATGCCACCAGTTATTTACAGCGACATCCTATGTTGTTAGAAATAAAGTTTAATTAATTCTGCTATTGATTCAAACAGAACTGCAGTCAGGCCCCAGGTCTTTTAGTCCCTTGCAGGAAAAAAGTATTTTGCAGCTCTTACAGATCTTTATTTTTAAAGCATTTGAAGCATTACAGCTGTTTGTTCATAGACAGTATCTATTTGTGGGTTAAACAGAAAGAAGATGACCACTCAACTCGAACAATTCAATATTCAATTTTCTATTTTTTTAATTTCAATTTAAATATAGATGGAGATTTTTGTCTCATAAAAGTTATGTGAAAGCCTTCAGTTTTTTTCATATGAGTTTACTAGTTTGCAGATAGACAGCAAATTTGTGATATATTTACAATCCACATAATCTTGAATATATTACTTCTGTTTGGCATCACAAATTACTATTATGTACTTTGTTGCGGATTTAGTGGTACTGAGGAGCTATTGAGACAGCAAACCAGCAGCTTACTGTGTCTAATTGCAAATCTCTTTACCCCCAAAGTTTTTTTGTTATTAATTTTTTAAAATCTGAAATATGATACATTGCATAATCATAAATACACTTGTATTAAGTGTTGACATTTTCCATAATACCTTGGGAAATTACATTAAAAAGAGTCATTATTTTTGCTCCTATTACTGAACAGATTTGTACCACTCATGCAAATACGAACACAACAAGCCTTATGGGTGTTCATTAATAACGATTATTTGCTTAAGATTAATTTCAAAATAAATATTTGCAAAACCATACTTTCTCTATTCACGGTGGGAATATACAAAGCAATAACACGCTGGAAATACCCATTATAACACACAATTACTTTTTTAGTCTTTATTTAATTTATGTGATATCACAAACTTAAATAAACACAGAGTGTGTTTGCACTCACCACATATACTCCTGTGTTTATTGCTGACAAGAAGAGGTTTACGGGTATAGTGAATTTGCAGATTTTTTTGAGTTTATATCTGTTTTCTGGAAAAAATAAGCAGATAAGTGAAAAAGGAAAAAATATATTTGTCTGCAGGGCTATTAAAAAGAATCATATTTCTAATTTACATTACTATGAACTTTGCTGACCTTGTATATATGAATAACTCACAAGAGTGCAGCTGGATTTTTTCAGGTCAATGTAACACACGTGCAGAACTGCCAGAGATTTAGGGTCATTTGAACTTGTGCAGTCATCACTGTGAAATGAAACAAGTATGTTTTTATATTTTTAAAATCCAAGGAAACTAGGACATCCAGTATATCCAGAGACCTGTGAACAAGTACTGAAAATTGCAAACAGTTGTGGTCAAACTGTATTACTGAACAAGCTAGTCCAATCCATTTTGGTTTCAACTAACAGTTAAAATGGTTTCGAGGTGAAGTCATGCATTGCCCAACGACATCTGGCAAACTTAGGTAATGTGTTCTAGTTGTTTCTAGTCCAAGAGAGCTTGATCTTTAGTTACCCCAGCCTGTTTGTCGTTGCCTAGAGTTAAGCTATTTTGTTTTTAAGCACATCACAGAGACCCTGATTTGCAGTTTGTTCAGGTACTTCATAACCTTATTACCTTTTCATAGTTTATTATAAATCTCAGATCTGGTCTGTGCATTTACATTTTATAGAGATCTGACTCTTCTTCTACTGTCCCAAACCTCTTCATGGAACAGGAGACAGAGGTGGCTCAACGTTAGCAGGTGGAAGATGGGTGTACCTCAAACAGCATCCGGTTAGTAGCAAGGTGGCCAGGGCCAGTCCCTATTATTAAAAAGTTCATCTCCTACATTCTCATGCACAATCTTCATGCACCAACAGATATTTGTGTGCTCTGTAGTATGTTTCATGTATGTTTTGTATCACATGCATGTGACCTCCCCTCTCCTTATCAATGCTGCTTACTGCATCACATACCAAAGGCACTTGTCAGGACTTGTGTGCGATGCCAGTGGTGCATCCCCTATTCACCCATGGGGAGATGCGCCTTTCCAGAAATCTGCCTGTGCATAACTTGAATGTTATCACTTCAAATCAAGAGCACTATTTAAAAAAAAAAAAATTCATCCTTGCAGTGTGTGGATAATCCATACTGAACAGGCACGTGGGAGAGAGCTGAGGGTGCTGTGCAAGGAAGTTAGAGAGACAACTGTGGACATGAAATGCTCTTTATTTCACAAGCTCACCATTAGGGAACAAGAGAAGCAAGTTTAACTGGAGCCTGACAAAACCCACTATCTACCTATCTGGGACTGATTTCTTCCCTAAGCTCTCGACAAGGCTGCTGGAGAAGCAGAAAGCAGACAGACATGAGCACCTTTTTCCTGAAAGCAGTGTTGCCCAGGATTTGCCATCAGCAAAAAAATAAGGCCCTTCTTGTTGCATTCCCTCCCCACTCAGTTATACTCACCTCCAGTATATTACTCCAAGACCTGCACTCAGTTGCTAAAAACATTACCTGATTGAATGAGCTCTTGTGATTAGTAGTCTCACTACATACAACAGCTAGGTAGAGCAAAAGGGTATTAAAAATATATGTTAAACTGCAGGGTACCATAGAGAATCTGGAAACTTCTGTGGCTTTTCAGTGTCAACAGATGGCACAGAGTGACCTACTTTGGAATAAATAAATAAAAAAAGAGGGGCTAAAGTTACTCTGGCAAGGAGTGCCTGTGCTGGTACTGGGAAGCTGTGGCGACTGCAGAGTGCAGGGGACTGACAATGGGGTGTCTCGAGGCTGCCAGCTGACTTCGCAGCCCAGGCATCATTAGTATGTGTTGGCTGTTCTGTAGCCTACTCAATATGTGCCGGTAATATTAATCTGGGTTCCCTAGCAGCAGGTGCCTCTATCATAAGACTCTCTAGCGTGATTACTTTGCAGATTGGCAGAAAACCCAAGGTTTGAGTGACTCGAAGGAGCAAAATTAAATTTCCACCCCTAGCAATGTCTTTTCTGGAGTCAGACTGGGTATTGATTCTACAGTATCACTTTTAATAGATACTTAAGAAAAAATTACTTCATTCTCCAAAGAAAAAAATATAGTCCAGTACTTTCCATCAGCACCACAGACATAAAAGTAATTGTCAGATTTTTCCACTCTCCGCTTATAGTTGCTTTAAGGTATACACCATGTATTAGTACTACTGCTAATTTCAATGGGAAAATCTCTAAGTTGTGTTATTCCTATAACATCAAGTGTCCTCACTCTCCTCACCAGCTATTTTGTAAATTCCACTTATTTTTGCTATCGTATCTGGCCTTTTCCAGAACTTTCCTTAAACAAAGAGCACATAAATCCTTCCAAAAGTATAAAGGAGAATTAAGCTTGCATAAAATTTTATACTGTGAGACACAATGTACGCACAAGTCAGGCGCTTTACTGAACTCTGCTTGTTGAGTAACATCGTTGTGAAACTCCTGGTACCAGCATGTATTCACTTGATTTTATGGACAGCTAATGCAAAACTACTATTTGCCACCTGGTGAGCAGAATGAGTTATCTTAAGCCTGCTGAGCATCCTGTTTGTAGAACAATATAACAAATTAATTATCCAGTATGGATCATTTAGTTTTTCTCATCTGTTCAAATTTTTACAATTTAAATCTGTACAACATTCAGTTCAGTTATGAGTACAGTGTATGTGCTTGGCTGCCTGTGTGTAACATAAGGATATGCTTTCCCACCAATCTGGGACAAATCCTCTCAAGGGACACTAGGCTAAATATCCATTTGGTTTTAGATTGCAGTTGCAGAATTAAAACACTTTACACAAGACCCATTGTGTTTTTTTAATCCCTCCTGCTCATTCTTAAACATCCTACACCTTTCAGACCTTTTAACTCAACATGCAGAAAACAGGGAGAGATTGATGTCAAAGCTTTCCCAAACCGTTAGCATTATGGAGCTATATTTAAGCTCTCTGACAGGGAGAATCTGTATGACAGGAAGAGGTTGAAGGCACTCGGTCATCCAACCCTCTGCCAGGCTGGATTTCAGATGATCAGAATTGGCCCTGAGTAACCTGGTCTGACCCTGTGGCTGACCCTGCTGTGAGCAGGAGGATGGACTGGAGGACTCCGGAGGTCCCGTCCAGCCTGAATTACCTTATGGTCAGGTATTGGGAACTACTGTTTGCATTAGACTTTAATATGGCGAGCCTTAGCAAAGTGATTTTTCTGGAGTGCCAAAGGCACTTTCCAAACCTCCAAACATTGCATAAACAGTGCAGATAGAGATCAGCAGAGAGACCTGCAGCTCTCCCCATGGCATTGGGATTCAGCTTACACGAGAAGCATCTCAGATATCCCACCTTGGAACCACACACCTGCCTCGAAGGAGAGGAAGAAATTATTTCCTCGAGTAACTCATAGATATCCTCAAAATATACATCTCATTTCCTACAACAGCTGTGACATCTCTTTCTGCTCCTTCACTTACTACAAACCATCAGCTATGGCCACTGGAGTCCCCAGGGAGCCACACTGGCACTACAGCCATGTCATGCTATGCACAGACCTTTCCATCAAGCAGGCACAAATCCTCGCTGCCCATCCACAGCAGCAGCACTGACGTCACCTCCTTGCCTGGGGAGGGTTAGAGACTGTGAAGAGTTCACAGACAGATGGCCTGCAGCACACAGCATGTTTCTTCCTGCCTTGAAAGACTGCATGAACAGTCCTTTGCATGAGTGTGTGCTGCATTGAGGTGATGGTGGAGGAACAACACACCCTTCTCACAGGGCGGGTCTTGCCCTACTCCATGGGGTGACCACCATCTGTCACGTTTGTCTCCTTAGTGCCCTTTGTGGGATGCAAACTATAGATGGGGGGAATGAAAATGATGAAGGTGTATATAGACTTTATGGAGAAATTATTAGTAACTTCGTTTTAACATGCAAACATGGATCTTTGGTAAGGCCCTGAGCATGAAGACGGGTTCAGTATGTGTTTAATTTATTTATGAATTGTCACATCAGTAAGTCCACTCACTAGTAGAAAAAATGAGCATGTGTGAAAGTGTCCATAGAGTCAGGCCTTAGACCTTACGGTGACATTTTCTGAGATTGATTGCAATGGTGTGCATTTTTTGCACTTGCTTTCTCTCAGAGATGCCTCTCCCAGCACTTCGAATGCCCTCTCCTGGGTACTGCAGAAGCCCTGCTGTCCGGACAGGAGGCCCACACTCAGTTAAGTAGCCAGGGCAGGAGACCCATCTGGACATGTGGTAGAGGTCCCAGGGTGAGGGGCACTTTATCTCATTCGGTATTGTAAGGGATTAAATCATTAATGAAGCTTTATTTAGCTTCATGGCTAAGATGGCCCTAAATTTTCATTTGTCCTTTGCTTTTATCTCCTGCAGATTCTGTGCTCATACAGGAATATCCAGTTTGCATGCAGGATGTAAAAAAGGTCTTATGAAATTACTTTGAACAAAGGCCTAGATTCACAAAAATATGTCAGTACCTAATTTATTCTGATGAGATGGTAGGGGTAATACTGTCTCTTAAATGTTTTCTTGTGTTTATTCTGCTGAAGATATCACTGGAGTCACAGCAGTATTTTTTATTCTTCACGTGACTAATTTTGTAGCACAAATCCAGAGTTGTCAGACTGCAGAAATTTGAATGCAAAGAAACTGTTGTTAAATACAAAAAATGGTGTTGTGTGGTATGTAGGTATGAGACCAAGCTACTTAAAAAACTTCAATAGATTTCAGAATGGAAAGCGATAAATATGAACACTGTTCACAGAATTTACAAGATAGCTCAAGGAGGCATGCCTAAGATGTAATTTCTGCAATAAAAAATACTGTAGTTTTACTGAAGAAGTGCTGTAACAATACTATGTCTGTTTTGCCTGCCAGAGTATAGATGACAGTCTCACAGCCAGTCTCAGTTCCACGCCAGATCACTTCCAAGATGCTGTAGATCAACAGGGTGATCAAGGACAAAGTCACAGCCCGAGTCATTAAGGGAAAGGTCAAAGTACATGGAAAAATCAGGGCCAAGCTCCCAACAAAGGTCCTCCAGTTTAGTAACAAAATTAAGATTTTCTTCTTCAATGCTGAGACCTCCGTCCCAATCTCCCCAGAGAAACACGCTGACATTCAAACTAAAGCACAGTGTAAGGAAACATGACAACATCCAAATTCTCTCTTATGCTCCAGCTCTCTCAGTTTCTGTCATGAAACTGGTTACTGACTGGCATTTGAAGATGATTGACAACTGTTTCAAATGGTTAAATTTCTCAGGAGTATAGAACATAGTAGATTATAAAGTTGTTTGAGACTTGGTAGCCTTATGACAATGCATTTGCTGTCTTGAAATGAATACAATGAACAATCTCACTGATATTTGGTATTTCATTTGGAGAGCATGTCCTCTTCTCAGAACTCTAAATTTGGGCTTACACTTAAGTCTTTCCACTGGCAGGAGAAAATTTGGCCTGACACAGTGATGCTATAAGAACTCCATGAAATCAGAATGACTGTTCATGTGAGGAAGCAGATACAAGGAGGACTTCAGTTTCTGATGTTCTGTACCTAGGTGATGTTTAAGTGCCATGACATTGGAGCGATGTCACGAGTGCCTCCAGAACAGAGCTGAGGCTAAACTCTCAAGTCTTGTAAAACCTGTCAAAAGCTTTGCCAATTCCAAAAAAATAGCTAACTCAGTAAAAGGCCAGGCTGAGTGAGTCTGAAATGTGATCCATGCTCTGAACTTCAATTAGCTCATCCAGGTTAGATGAACAGTCAGGCTAGTTTCCCAGGGTATTGTTAAAAAGCTTGTGTTAAGCACAGTGAAAGGTGACGCACAGGTAAACCAGACACAGTATCCATCTGGCATCTCATACAGAAACTCTATTTAAAACTTAAAAATTAACTAAAAAGTGTATTTATGCATATAAAGTAGTATTTTGGTGTAATGAAACCTTGCATGTGTCTGAACACATCATTTTTACATGTTGCTGAGTGATGTCTTCATTATATTATAACTGTATTTTGAAAGTATGTTGTGTTAGAAGGCAAACATCTATACACTGGGAAAGAATTTGTCCCAGTAGCAGATTTTATACTTAACCTCACCTTGGTTTTGACCAACTGGATAATTATTTTGGGGGAAAATAAGGAATATTGGACTCTTCTTCAGTTAAAAGTATTAAGGACGTTTTGATAAGCTGTAATATTTTTTGTTTCATTCTATGTCAAGGAGGATTTTCAGGTGTGATAATGTATAGCTTTTAACTGAAATGTGTTGATCAAGATGGTGTTGGTTATACAGTATGGGCACAGTCCAAGAATACAGTTTGATTAGTTCTAACTTCATATAGAGTGAGATGGTATGTTAAAAATAACTTGATTTCAACAATTATGATGCTTTTCATAAAAAAGGGATTTTGAAAGGACTCGTTCTTTTTTCTTAAATATTTTTGCCAATCGAGTCATGGTTTTCTTTATGCCATGTAGGTTGCCTGTACATTCATGTAGCAGCTCATCTTTCTTAAAATGAATTTGTCACTTAATGGACATCTAGTCTATGGAACGTACTGCTGCAAAATATCACTGAAGCTAAAATCCAGCAGGCCTGAAAAGTATTGCAATTTATTTATATTTATGAATACCATAATTAACCAAATTTATTGCAAATATTTTAAAAAAGAAGAGTTTGAAGGAGAGATGAAAAAGCATCAGATTTTATACCACTCTCTAAGAGTTTAGAGGAGATTTCTTTGGAGGTAAATGACCTGATACCTATCTCCTCTGTGCTGTGACTAGGCTAGTACTGACAATGACAGGTACCAGCCTAGATAAACTAGTGAAATTCTGAGAAACAGAATTATTTATAATCTCCTCCAAACCTGTAAAACTAGTTGCCAGAAATGAACATGCCCCTTTCTGTTTGCTGACTGTTAAGTTGAGGCTGAGGTTAGACATAGGTGTCTAACTTTTAGGCCCTTGATTTATGGCATATTCTGTGCTGTGTATCCTATGATAAAAACACAGGGTAGAGGGCAACAACACACAGTTCTACTCCTAGTTACTGCAATTTCCTCCAAATGTTCTTCTATATTTTTAAAACCCCAGGGACACTGTAATTAATAGGTCATAAGTTTGTGTTTCACAAGATACTCTATCTGCCAAAAGTGCACTGGATGTTTTCTTTTAGAAATAGAGGTTTCCTGCCTAATCCATTTTGTCTTAATCTTCCAGCTGCCTTTATGGTAAAACACGAGCTGAAGAAAACCAAAAACATTAACTTTTTTTATTTTCTTCTATTCTTCCTTGTTTGCTATCTCTTCAGTGTTCTAACACACCAGTGCAACAATAATGCAACAATATTTTGACCTAATAAATCACTGCCTGGTGTTCACTTAAAATAAATATATTACACTGAGCCACAAATTCAGATTCAGCTGCTGCTGGCTGTGTCTTCCATCTGCAGGGCCTTTCCCCAAAACTGCCTGACGACATCCCATAGATTATTCTGACTCACTGGGATCTCACAAAGCCTCTGCCTAACGCAGGTATTAGCAACAGCAGGTATTAGCAGTGGACATCAACTCAATGAAGCAGCAGAATAAAGCAGATAGGGAATTTTTAAGGGTGGTTGCGTCTGCATGTGAACTAATGAAAAATAAATACGGGGAAGGATTGATTTAATCTGTTTACATAACCCACTTAAAATTAACTTGCAATTAGGCCCTCACCAGGAATTATTCAGTCATTATACCCTCCGGCTACCTAATACAAGCCTGGGTTCTGGGCAAGGCTGTAGTGAGGAGGGATGGGCTGCTGCTCCCAAAACGGGTGCTTTGGGGGCCACCCCTGCGAAATGCCGAAGCAAGCCACTAGAGGGAACTCAGCCTATTCCCTACGAGGCCTTGGCACTGGACCTTCCCTACTACTCACTTACTCGGAACTTTCCTTTAAGCTATATGCATATGCGTACTTAAAGCTATATGCGTACGCTTTAAAGACACCTGCCACAGTAACTCCATCTGTTAAAGCAACCGTACCAGCGTTCTTCGGTATCGCACATGCACACGACGCGTTTCATCTTTTATATTAGCAGTAATGCAGTTTTTAAACTTTTTCTCTCTTAAGTACCTTATTTCCTCATCATTTCTTTGTCTACGTGGTGTCAACGCTCTCTGGAAGTGAACGAAAACGTTACTGAATGTGCTCTTGGTTACTAGTGGGTGTGTAAAACATGTTCCTTGCATTTCTGGGAAGAAAGGGACTTGGGAGTAGAAAATTAAGGGTGCAGAATTGCTAGGGATCCTTAAAAGGTGAGGTCGGGAGGCTTGTTGTAACTGAGGAAGGCAATACGGCGAAAGGTTTCTAAGTGAGCAAAGAGCTCCTTCCTTTGGTCATCACATATCGGCTTACTGCTCCTTCACCTTCTTCAGTACCTTACGTCTGCCCAGAGGGAAACAGCGTCCTTCACCGTCCTTAGGGCTCGGCCCACGTAACCATCTCAGTCATGTTGAAAGTAAGCAAAGCCCTTCCTAAGAAAATTGTGACTAAGCTGGAATTTGGATCAAGACTGCAAGACTGGATCAAGATTACTTTTACCCTTCCCCCCACATCTTCAAATTGTGTCCCCACAGTGTTTGAAAAGTAGGGCATGTTTGTGTTAAAAATGTTATAAAAATGCAACAGCTTGGAAGAGTGCAAGTAATCAGTTATAATAGCAATAACAGGTTAACTCTTCAGCATTGCCACAGGGGGAAGGAACAAAAACAGGCTGTCTTGCCTGTACAGAAGTTTCTGTTTCATCTCAGGGATATTTATCTCTGGAGATTGCCCTCTCACTGGGTGCTACTTCTGGGGCAGCGAAGGGAAAACCCCTTTTTGTTTGAAAACCCTGGAAGGTTGCCTTCTCCGAACGCTCTGAAATACGCTGACGTTGCCATCAAATCTGGCACGCTTCACAAGATTGCAGAGGGTGGTGACTCCGTGATCCAGATGGGGGGTCACCAGAACTGGGGGTTCTTGCCTGACTCCTCCCTTCACCCCAACACTTCCTAAAGGCAAAAATTTCAATGACTATGTTACTTGTTCATTCTCGTGTACCCAGCTATGGCTCTCCAGAGCTTTGACATTTATCCCAAGCAGCATGGTAGTCAGAAAAATAAAGAAAAATAAAAGAAATAAAAATTCATTATTGAAAAATAAAGAGTGAAAATGAAAAGCCTTGAAAATAGGAGTTTAATTCTGCACAGGCATAGCCAGTTGATCACAGTTGCCTGTGTGGACAAAGTAATGGCGCCTGTGTTGCCATTTTCTCTTTATGGAAGTTAACTTACGTGCAGCAAAAAGTCATATGGCTGCTGTTGAATTCAATCTCTATTATTATAAATTTGAAATTCTACCCTTGGCCAAAATGGGAGAAAACCCTGCGGGTTCCATGTTAAAGCCTTTGGGATATTTGTTTTCATTTATGCAGAGAAAATGTAGTTTCAGCACAAGAGCTCAAAGGACATTGGAAATAATTTTGAAATTAATCAAATGCATGTAGATAGATGTGTGGTAGAAAAGCAGCAGCATAATAAGGCATTACAAGAGAACGAGTTCTGTCAGTGAGGGAAGAAAGGCTATAACTTGGCATAAATGAGGACTATGGATGGGGACTATGGGGGAAGGTCAAAGAAATAGGTGGCACAGGTCAGGAGGAATATAACAAAGGGATGGGGCACTGGAAGCAGCAATTTTAGGGCCCGGGGTATGGAGAGTAAATGGGCTGACGCTTTTCTCTCACCTGCGTCTGGCTTTTAGATGCATCCATCTCCCCTGCCCTGTGTATATATTGGGGTGTCTCTTGAAAAGTTCTGAACCTTACCCCTTGGAAGTCAGTTATGATAGCTGTCTTGGGGACCAAAGGATTATTTTACCAACATATGACAGAAGATATAGATACATATTAAAGCAAACGATCTTATCTGCGATCTACTTTATGGGAAGGTGGATGGGTAATTAACCCATTAACTGCCATATGGATAAGTAAATTTAGGGAACCTTTCCCTGAAAAGGGCAGTCCCTTATCATTAAATTGGTGAAGGAGACTGAGAAATGAAGAAAGGAAAATGATACAAATGGTACAGAGCATCACCCTGCAGATGTGAACAGACCTTGCAGGCTTTGGGATCTGTAGGTGCTGAAGAGCATAAACAGTATGGTTCATGCATATGTGGCCTGTATAATACTTTTTTCCTCTTGCCCTAAAATATACAGCTCAGTGCTTTGGGAAAGGCACTTACTAACTCTGCCATGGTACCTGAGGGAAAGCAGGCCTTGTAGGGACGGAACCAGTCTGGGACCTGGTAATGAATTAAAAAAGGAATATAAACCATAAGACCCTCTCAAAGAGCAGTGTAAACTCTTACCTTAAATCGCTTGGAACACAACCAGGTTGGAAATGTATAGCTAACCACTGAACTATCACTGAACGTGCAGAAAGGCACCATCCTACAAGCAGGAGGCTGAGGAGTTTTGGGCACATGCAGCAAGCAGGCTGTACTTGTGACAGGCTCTCAAACAGTAGACCCGGCCTGGCAAATTAGATAAAAAGCCTTGGTTCCTGAGCTACGAACTGCATTTTTATCTTCCTGGCATGTCCTCCTGCCAGCAACCAGCCCAGGTCAGACCTCTTAGACTTCCTGATCTCTGAGCAAACAATCCTTAAACTCTAATTGTTTGGGTTTTTTGAGTTATGTTTGGCAGAGTCGTTTCTAGTCCTCCAGGAGACCAAGTGGGGTATGTTGTGGTTATTGAGGCTGTGCTACATATTTGCTAGGTCAATCCATACCATGTTGACAGGAGAAATCTCAAGAGAATTATTGCATCTTGTAAAACTCTAGCTGTCCTTTAGAAAAAAATACATTCTCTCTTGGAGGAAATGTACCCTGAACACACCAGATAAAAGTGGCATACTCAAATTGATTTTTCAGGTGAAAAAAACTACATGTATGAACATCTGCGGGGAAGTGAGGGAAACTGAGAATGATGGAATGCGTTTAGGGGGAAATACAAGAAAAGAGAAACTTGCAGCTGCAGTGAAGGGTAAAGAAAACAGATAATCAGGCAAGGTGATGGGAAGGCTCGAGGTCTTAAGGAGGACTGGATGGTGGTAGGGAGGGACTGGCTCACTCATAAACTTCACCTTCTGTCCTCCTCTAGGAAGATCCTCTCTCTTGGGAAAGACTGGGCCTCTTTCTGTCTTCCAGGATCTAATGAGAGCCTAAAGATAAAGCAAATGTAAACTCAGGAAATTATGAGGATACTGTGCACGCCCATGGCCCTCTCAGCCAGCTGCTGGCTGCAGCATGTTTCCACAGCAGTGGAGAGCAGCAGCCAACAAGCAGAAACTTTTGACTTATCAGCCTTCCCACTGCTGGCTGCAGGGAGAGGATAGAGAGGTTGAGCTGAAAATGACAGTGGTACGTATAGATTATATATTGTATCAAAGGGTCAAAAACAGGGGTGGAGAAAAGTATAATAGTCATCTTTCATGTGCAAATTACTAAAGCTATCATGTCGCAAAACTGTACACAACACAAAACCTAAACGCAGCCCGATTTATCTCACCAGCCCTATCAATGACTACAAATGCCAAACATTTCAAAGCAGAACATATTCATTGCATTTTAACATACTAGACAGTGGGATGAGGGAGACTTGCAGATCACACAGCAACCGTGCGTACTAGCAAAGGAAAAACCTGGCTGGAGCTCCAGAAACTGTGGTTCTCTTCCTGGGCTAGTGAACAGCCTGCTGAGTGATCTTAAGCAAGCTAGTTCACTTCTGTATGCCTGTTTTTCCAGCTGTAATACATGAAGGCTGGTATCACGCGCGTACATACTTTATCTGACCACTTGTAAAAACCTGTGGAAACCTGAGAGCAGTAAGCGCTTGTACAGCATTTTGTGATACCTAAAGCAGTGCTAGCCATTAAGAATGCTGTGCCAAGGTGCAATTTCTAGTAATAAATAACAGGTAGTGATCAGACAGAGAAAAAGCCAGTTACAAGACTTGCCAGCTCATATTGTATTTCCCCAGATTGTCCCAGTCAAGAATTGGTAGCAAATTGCATTTCACCTAGTCATTAAAATCCCCTAACTTTGCAGTGACATCAGGTACTTCGGGAGATAATTTTTTCTTGCAGTGTCTTTCCTTCCCACATAATTCAATGGCGACATCTATGCTGCTTCTCTCTTATCTCTTGGTTGACCTTGTTTTTCAGGTTTTTTTCCCACCTGTCTCATCAATTATTTTTTCCTTATCACTCCTAGTCCAGAGCACAAAAATGTATCAGCACTTTCTTTAGTGCTTGCATACAAAGAATGTCTAAAATTTGGACAAGGTCTATCAATTTACTACTCCATTAATTCCTACAATGACCTAGGGATATTCTAAATATGACAACATGCAATTTCTGAATATTCTGATGCTAGGAATAAAACTTACAAAAGCTTCATGCTATATATATATATGTGTATATATATATAAAAGCAAATTACAGATCTCAAGGTATATATTAAGTAAGGGCACACCTTATTCTTTCTCGTGCAGCTGTGTCACCAGGCAGTAAAGAACACGAGATTCAGGTGATGAGAGAACACAAGAGAAAGGCCTGACTCTATATGCTAAGCCCTTTATTGAATGTAGCTCTAGGTCTTGTTTCAGGGAATAAAAACCAAAGTAAATTGTATTTTGATGGCCATTGCCATCACCATTTACAAGGACATTTGCAAATTAAGGTTCATAGACGTACCTGAGGAAAGCACACCGCTTCATTAAAGGAGCAAATGACATCTTTCATAGAAATAGCATCTCCTCAAAACTTTATGCTTCATGACCTTAAGAATGGCAAAATGGCAATGATGATTACACCGCTCCTTGAAATACATACAGCCATAGACTGAACTACAACTAAAGACTTAGCAAAGTCCTATAAATACAAGAGAAGTCCTCGATCCCCAAATACTTCCTCTTTCAGGTATAAATTACAGAAATCACACCAGTTCGCTCACCAGTGGCAAGCTACAGCGTAAGTACACATAACCAGAGTAATTCTCAAACTGAAGACAAGGGTTTATGAACCACTCGGACTAAATGACCGCATCTGCCACACACAAGCCTGAATATGTGTAACTTGTAGCAATGTCACTAGACTAACGTTAAATAGAAGTAACAATGCAGCGCTTCCAACAGAGTCAGGGCTTTGTAAAATCTAAAGGCCTATTTTCTGGGAGTTGAATAGATGAGATTAATGGGCTGAGAGGAACCTGATGAAATTCACCAAGAGCAAGTGTAAGGTCCTGCACCTGGGGAGGAACAACCCCACGCACCAGTACAGGTTGGGGGCTGACCTGCTGGAAAGTAGCTCTGCTGAGAAGGACCTGGGAGTGCTGGTGGACAGCAAGTTGACCACGAGCCAGCACTGTGCCCTTGTGGCCAAGAAGGCCAATGGCATCCTGGGGTGCGTCCAAAGGAGTGTGGCCAGCCGGTCGAGGGAGGTTATCCTCCCCCTCTACTCCGCCCTGGTGAGGCCACATCTGGAGTACTGTGTCCAGTTCTGGGCTCCCCAGTTCAAGAAGGACAGGGAACTGCTGGAGCAAGTCCAGCAGAGAGCCACAAAGATNAGGGTGACAGAGCACTGGAACAGGCTGCCCAGAGATGTTGTGGAATCTCCTTCTCTGGAAATATTCAAAACCTGCCTGGACGCAGTCCTGTGCACCCTGCTCTAGGTGAACCTGCTCAAGCAGGGGGGTTGGACAAGATGATGTCCAGAGGTCCCTTCCAACCCCAACCATTCTGTGATTCTGTGAGTTCATCACCTCGTGGGGAAAAAAGTTAGAGAAGAATGCTGATTTCAACACAGGGGAAAGAGTACCTCTGCTAGGACGTGTTCACTGTGCAAATTAATTCCTGAGGACTTTTTTTCAAATTCAGCTGAATTATTGACCTTCCCGTCTTAGCTCTGATAACATTATTCCACACTCTCAACGCAAAAAAAAAAATGTTCACAGCCTCTACATTGCTGATAACATTCTGTTGCTCAACTTCAGTAGTTAGGCCCTTTTATTGGATAATGTATTTCTCCTTAATTGATGGATGTTCCCTTCATTAATCTTTTCTATTGAATCAGCAACTAAACATTTCCTGCCATCAAAAATATTTAACACTGTAGTTGTTCCTGTTCAACAAGGTAGCATCAATTTTTCACAGTATATGTTAACATTTTGCAACCTTTATCTCTTACTTGCTTACCTCCTAGCCTCTTTAGGGTACGGACCAGCCTATTCATAACATAAAACCTTCCTAGAAATTACAACAGAAAATAATTTCCCTTAAATAGTTCAGTTAGGCATATATTACAAAAGAAAAAAAAAATTGAAGAACACGTTGTGAAATCAAAATTCAAAGAGTACAAGGGGTTGTAGAAGAAAATAAGGAATGTGTTTAACTGCATGATGGAAGTGTCAAGACTTTCTGTGCAGAAATAAAGGTAAACTTATTTCCAAAATTACAATGAAAACCAATCTATAATCTTCAGGCTTCATATAATCTATAGGCTTCATATTTGATCTCAAAACTGGGTAAAGCAGAAAAAAATCCTGAAATGTGGCAGGCATCAAATGCTTTATAATGCAAAAGCTTAAAAAATACCCTCTGAAAATAATTATAAGAACTGCTTAAAATGACACTACTTGGATAAAATATTAATCAGGTGAAATAAAATTCAATTTATGGAAAAAGTTACAGCCTCATATACAGACTACTGAATTATTTAGCAGCATGTCTGAAGAGATACTGGTGTAACAGAGTTCAAATGCACACGGGATTTCTATCTCCTGTTGCATTAGGAGACAGAAGCATTTCAGCTTTAGTAGAGCACCAAGCCAGCCGTTATTAATGAAGCCGTCTAATGGGCTGAACCTTAGCCACGCATGAAAACGCAACAACATACTTCTGCGCTCCATGAAAGCTAATTTTTTAGGACCATCACCACATGACATTTAACTTTTAAAAGTAAGCTGGTAGTTAACTCACACAGTTGATTGCCCTGCAGTTCTGCACAGCATTGCACTGAAGATTTTAAACAGAAAAGATTTTCATTATCCAACCAAAATGCAGTACGTTCAGTTTCCTTACTCTGCCTGAACTCACAAGATTTAATAAGCAACTTATTTAGTTCCTGTCCAGCAGACACATGACCAGTTGATGATAACACATCCACTAGGTTCATTCATCTTCTTCCTGAAAGGCTGTTAACTTCAAAAGACTTTATGCTATGTTGCAAAGAAGTCCTCCAACCATGACACTAATGTTTTTCTTTTGTTTACTGGCTCTAAACTTAAACAATAGTATGTTCATGCAATGCAATGCTTCGCCTTCAGGGAACTGTGATGAGAAACCTGTCAAAGTGAAGGAAACCTTGAAACTGAAAATCCCTGTAAGAAAATACTGTAGAAAGATAAAGGAAAAAATGTGGGAAAGTGACAAATTAGGTGCAGAAAATGGTCCTATGAGATCACGATGTACTCATTTTTCAGGCAATCTTCTTGAAGTGTATATTGCATGTAGGCCTAGTTTGATAATCCAGTCTATTGGCCAGGGACTCAACCCAAAGATCTTAAGAAGACAGAAACACAAAGTGCCTCAACACGTTTGCCAGATCACAGCAGGACCAGCGATGCTGACACAGAAGTAAGCTAAATAAGGTTTTTTTTTTGCACTGTTTGGAAAGACCAGATGAAACATTGTTATCTTACCCTGAAAACCTCTGTGGTCCAACAAGGCATGGAAAGTTTTAAATTTTCAAGACTTCAGAAGTCTTGTCCAACAGCTTTAAAAGAACTGGCTGAGGAGCCAAGAACTATCGGCGCTTATATTTAATGAATTTTGTAATCCCCAGGCATGTGTCAGCAAATCAGGGAAGAAACAAAGAGGCATGTTACGTTGGTAAATTTCACGTAGGAAAGCGTTAGCATTCAAACTACATAATTTGATGTCAGCTCCAAGGGGCAGGAAAGAAAAGAGACTGATGGTAACAGAGACGATAATCAGGGAAAAAAAAAGGATACCTCCTTTTAAATAATGCCAAGCTACATGGCTGACGGAAACCAGCTCTTGTCAAGCAAGTTATCAAGATTCGAGACGATCACAAGTTCAGCTGACAAAATTAATCATTGCCTAAAGCTATGGGGAATTACTAAAGGCATTTTCCTTTGTGCTTGATGATGTTCAGGCTAAAGAAAAAAAAAAAAGCACAACGGCAGATCAATACAGCATATACCAAATACAGTAAACTGGGACTTAACGGTCTACTTGAGTCATCCTTAGTGAGATTCTACTAGAATTTTTCTTTGCCCTAATAGTGTTTATTAAAATTTTTGAAAAAGAAGGATTTTTATTCATTTTTAGAAAACAAGCTAGGACACGCTAAATTATGGGATATTTAGATTAGGCACCAAACTGGGCTGTTGAAGCCATTCATTTACCTCAAGCATGTACCATCATTAATCAAGTAATGCAGGTCTATTTTGCAAGACAGTGAACCTGGAAGTCTTTGGGGTGGACCAAAAATTTTGTGTGAACTCTTAGTTTAGAACATATAAATAGCCTAATAGCATTATAATGAAAAATTTTGCAATTGTGTAATTAATTTCTATAAACAAAGCAAGGAAATTCTCCCTTCATTTTTGACTAATCTCATGTCAGGGCTACATTAACAAATACTGCCAATTCACACGCATGGAACAAAGTGACAATATATCTGGGAAGCAGTAGTGCACGTGGCGTGAATGAGTTAGTGTTGCCCACTCCAAATCTCTGAACACACCATTCACGCTAAGGAACCACCTCAGCTGGGACCCTGCTGCTAGCATTTCCTTCCTGCATAGCCCTCCGAGTACACTAGCGCCCAGAGGATACTTTCATTCAGTGGATCTGAAAACTTAAAAATGCTTTTCTATCTCATGCAAATTTCACGTGTCCTGCTTTATTCATCTTATTTAAATACTAGATGAGTAAAATAACTGCAAATCTATGTTATCTCCTCAACATGCCTGTCCGACTAATCTACAGTCCCATCCCTTAAGAATTTTAGATCAGAGGAATGTAATTTCCAGCATAGCTATTAGCAAGAGACAAATCCGGTGAAAAATATGAAGTTTAACATGCCCCATCCATACCTTTCTGTCATTGCTGCTTTTTCAGTGTCAACTAGTTTAATAACCACTTACTATGAAAATAGTTACGGAGCATTGCAGCATGAATTTGAATGTGTAATTGCCCAACTTTCATGAAATCTGAGTTTTCAAGAAGCAAAAGGGTAAGGAACCTAAAATGACATATCACAAAGGAAACATTTTTTAAAAACACAAGGAATGCTTAATGAGCTATCGACTCTCTTAATTATTTGGGTAGTTAGAAGCTGAGAAGGACAAAATATTCCCACTGATGCACTAGAAGCAAATCAAGTAATTTAAGTTCACATACTTGAATTAACAGACATACACGCACACAAAAGAAGAACAGAGACATGCTTAAGGGGAGGCCAAATTGTTTTATTTAATTTTTTAGTGACCAATTGGATTCTTGGCAGAAAGCTCTGCTTTTTTTTTTTTTTTTTTTTTTTAGATTTTTTTTTCCTTTAAAGAAATCAGCAGTGCTCAAATTGATGGGTTGGAATTTTACTCAAATTCCAGTTAATTTTAAAAACAAACAGATGAACAGGAATTCCAGATACTGTTTCCAGAGCAGAGAGCAAAACTTCACATTTGTATGAAAATTCCATGTTTATACTTAACTGGGACACAGAATGTAAAACTATTGTCAGTAGTGCATGAATAAAACATTCACATTTGATCTGGAACCTTAAAATCAGAAAGCTGTACTCTCCTTCCAAAATTTTCATTACCTTGTGCAAATGAAGTCAAGTCTTCATGTGTCAAGCACACACTTAAAATTGTCCATATTTTATATACAAGACATCTACCATTCAGGCAGTGCAAAATACATCCTTTCATAACAAAACTAAAATGTACCTCTCAAAGTATGAACAAGAATATACACATAATACATGATGTACACTATTTACACAACCATAAAAAATATAATACAAGGATTTTTTTTTAATGTGATCATAAGACTTGACAGTCTTTTGCAATTTTTGTTGCAACAAGGCATGTTTAAGTTTCCTGGATGGAGTTTTCTTTGCCAATTACTCAAGAGATCTTGGAAACTATGCTTGAACTTTTAGGAGAGTTTTCAAATGGACTGCCATCAACTCCCTATTTTGGTCAGACGGTTCAGCTGTGCCACCCACCCAGTGGCTGGGAGGCTTTGGAAGGACACTAGGAGATGGTGGGTCACTAAATTTTGCCCCAGCGTAATTTTCTTTTTGGCTCGCTTCAGTTAGGGTGATGGGTTTCTTGGACTTGGCATTTCTGAAGTTCTCTGTGTTTTTAAGTGGCTTTTTCTCCTGCTTCTGAATTATTTCTGGCGATACAGAATCTTGCCAAAAGTTCTCTATCTTTTTTGCTGAGGTGATCTTTGTCAGTGGCATGTTACATTTACTCTTCTGTCTGTTAATCTTTGGTTGTTCACACAGATGTAAACTGTGAACAGGCTGGCTGTAGGAGACGGCAGCCTTCTCAGTCTTTCCCATCTTGTTCTTTAAGAACTGCAGAAACAAAGAATTCACGTCAACACACGACCACTCTCCTCAGGAGGTGCAGCCGGCAGCGCACGCCGGCACACTACCACCACCGGGGCATCTGCTAGCCGGACTCGAAGACGTGTTCCCGCACCGCCCCTCCGCCGGGCTCCCGAAGCACAGCACCGCAGACGCGGAGCGAGGCGCCGGGGGCCGCCTCACGCCGGGGGCGTGGGGTGGGAAACGGCCGCGCGGGTAACGAGCCGCCCTCCTCCTAGCTATCCCACGTCTTCTACAACTCCTCCGTTAGCACGGAGGCGCCCGCTGGCAGCGCCCACCATCCGCGGGGCGGGCGGAACA
>WAAD01040852.1:15926-33652 GCA_013389945.1 Fregata magnificens | reverse complement strand
GCCGGGGCCGCCGCTGCTCTCCCGCTCCGGTAGCCCCGCCACCGGGCCCGCACACGGCGTCTTCAGCCCTCCGCCTATACGTCCTTCCCCTCCCTCTCTGCCCCTGTACGTGCCCAGCCGACGTCTGTGGCCAGTTGGCTGGCATTAATCTGGAGGAAGTGAAATTTTTGCAGCCGGTGAAGGAAAAGGTCCCAGTTGAAATCGCGGGGTAAATGGCAGACGGTGCTTCTTAGCTTCAGCTCCATTAAAGAATTTGGATTCCACATGCCTTACGCTTTCTATTTATTGAGGGCTAGGAAGAACTAACTGATCTTAATTGAAAGCAGCTGTTAATATTTTTTTTTAACCAAATTTGAAATTGTTGCGAATACTTGCTTGATGCTTACAGGCGTATGTGCTTCTTTGTAGTTGACTTAGTGCCTGACAAATAATTCTCACTTCTGCCGTTACAGCAAATAAACACGCAGAACACTGCTGTCTCTTACAGGACACAGTTGTAAGCAAAGATAAGAGGAAATTTAATATATATAGCAAAGATGCTTTCTGAGAAGCGTATAAAATCCATGGAATATAATTGAGGTTCAGATAAGAACAAATCTATATGCAAAGTTCTAAATAAAAGCCTTCAGATAAAATATGCTTTGCCTCTATCAGTCTCTACAGTTTTCACAGTGTACAAGTTTAAATGGCATCACTGTGAAACGGTCCTGTGATTTTGTTGGGGTTTTTTTTTCAATTGGGAGAATACCTATTAGATGAGGAACATGAACATGTGATGACATTACACGGGTGTATGACTGACGTAAAATGGGTACTTTGGGAGAATTTATTTGTATAACTTGAAGCTTTTGTATATGCATCACTGTATGCAGAAGTGATTTTGCTGTATCAGTAAGTATTTCCTCTGAGGCCTGAGAGTAGCCGAGTTCTCTGCTCGCTGTGGTTCCTATGCAACTAGCCTCTTGGATGATGCTCTTAGCAATCCATTTAGGTCACAAATGTCGTCGTAAAAAGATTTCAGCAGAGAAATGATCACTGTGATCTTACGTATGTGTAATGGTGCTTTAGGTCACCAGCGGCTCCTAAAAACCTTGGAGCAAAGGTAGCCAGAAATACTACGCAAGTCCTGTAACTTTCGGTTGAAGGTTTGATAGGTTTATGATGGGTGCAGCTGCTACCCTACCATAATCTCATTAAAAACACGGAGTGAGGGGCGGACACTGTGATATACTGTGCTTCTGCATGTAGACAATACTGAATTGTAACAAAATAATTCATTTTAATGCCACCCTGGTTCACATAATACCATTCTCTGGCCTATTTTGGGCTTCTCAACATGGCCATGTCTTTCCCTCAGCACAGGGATGTATTTCACCTGTGGCCTTCCAGCCCCAGCAATGGGAGAAGGCTGGAAGTGGGCTGTGCCAAGGTTGCACTCTTTGTGGTCACCGTTCTCCTGGTACTGTCTTCTGGGGAGTAGCTGTGGCTCCAGAAAGGGACCAGAGATCTAACAGAGGTTAGCAGAGAGAAAAAGGAGAACTTAACTGCCTTGCCCATGGGCCTAGAAGACACGAAAGATTTTGTAACACCACAGCAACTGCTGTTCTCTTAATACTTCTGGTGTGTTATTCTTGGGAAAGTTTGAGCTTGTCTATCATGGAGATGCAGTAGTTTTGCTAAGTATGTTTTGTATATGTCAAGTGAAAACCAAAGTTTGATCTTGCTTAACTTGAGAGTATTGTTGAAATGTACAGGAAAGACCTGCAAGCTTAGTTGTATAGCCACATATGTACAGCTGCGCTTTATTCATACAGGCTACGGTGAAGCCTTTAAAGCATACGTGTTTCAGTACGCTATTGGTTTTCGATAGCATTTCATTTGCAGTTACCTCCGTTCAATGCTAATTCCCTGCTAAAATTGTCAAGTCTGTAGAATAAAATGATTACTTTTATGTTTTTAATTGTTAGTGATTAGTTGTTGTTGAAGTGTTTCACTTCTTAATTATTGCTTTTCTTATTTGGTAAAATAATTTGAAAGCTAATTTAAACTCTGCTCCTGCATCTGCACAGAGACCCATTAATGTGATTGCAGAGCTGGTTTCAGTCTAGGTCCTCAGGCAGTAATTTCTGACAGTGATGTCATTCATGTGATGAAAAAGGGATGACTAGTGAATTACAAGCATGAAAGAAGCGGTAATTACACCGGTTGGGTTTGTTTTTTAATATCTGTCTGAAAGCTTCAGCTTGTTTGAAGGGCAGACTTCACCGAGCTTGGTGAAGTGGCTCCTGTTCCCAGGTGTCTGCCTTTTACGTTTGCCGTCCCTGGGGCAGGCATGGCTGAAACGATGTGAGCCTGTTGTGTGCCACCACAGTTGATATGTTATTGCATAGCTGCTATGGTTTCCAGCCCCCCGTTCGTACTGGCCTCCGTTGCTGCAGGAATGGTGATGCTTGCCAGCATCTCTATCAGCACCAGCCCTGCCCTTGAAGTCCCATGTGAAGCACTTGTGAGCTACGTGCAGCTCAGTAGCCATGGGTGAACCTGGTCCTTCTGCAGCCGGAGACTTTCGTACTGCCTTTTTGATCCCAGTCCAGGCTTTCTTGTGCATATTCTGTGTTAACTCTGGCACTTCCCAGCTTTTGGATGTTGAGCGTGAAAACTTTCAGGTTCTTTTAGCCTTTTTTTGCTTAACCAGTCAGTGAGCAGAGTAAAACCATGTTTGGATTTTCCAAGACCTTCGAATGGGTTTGCATATATTTTCTTGCTTAGTCATTCAGTTTTCAATTGGTCTTGTTTTCCTTTCCTCATCAGCTGCCAAGTGAACTTTCATTGTAACAAGACAGGCAAGGTCAAATAAGAAAACTAACAAAATAAAATGACGTGCAGAGCACTAAGCAAAGCCAGATACAGCATTAGCTGTGCGCCAGCAATGACTTTCCTGCTCTGATAACCACCAGTGACTCTGTTAGGAATTAGATTACTCTGTTTGGAATTAGGTTAGTTTGAGAATTGTATTTTCTTCAGGACAAGTGTTGGATCTGACTATGGAAATCCTTTTTCTGATGAAGGTATGGTTGGTTCTGATTCATTCAGGGCTTTTTTTTCCTTCCCTCCTTTGTGAGGTTTTATGTTCCCTGACTCTGAACTGGTTCCATATCCATGCTATTTAAAGGAGCTTTACCAGATAAAATCTTATTACAGCTGAAAAAACCAACCACTCACCCAAAGCAGGAATGAACATCAGTGACATTTCACCTTTAAGGCTTTTTTTTCAGTGCTACTTAATTGCATCAGGTATTCAATAAGTAAATAGATCAACTTTTTGTATGTCTTGCTGCCAGCCAGACATTAAAATACGTCTTTTGGCTGGAATGTCCAGATTTATGGTGGTACTTAGTCCCATGAGTAAGGTCTTGACTGGGTTACCAACAACAGCATGTGAGTTGAATCCAAGAGCATACCTCTTAGCATTAAAGATGCAACTATTTTGAAATGGTTTCAAATAGCATGGCTGTAGTACCAGCAGACAAAAAACTTACTTTTAAAGCTTCAAAATTAGCAGCAGCTTTCCAGAGGAGTTAGTATATCAGCTCTTGCAGCAAACTGCGTTAGCTGAAACTGAAAAGTCTTTAAGATAGAGGCTTCTTGCAATAGGTGTCATCCAACATAAGATAGGTCCTTGCTGTCAGATGCCACGCTACCTTGTCCTCATCAACACGGGTGTGTACACCTGAAAAAAACCCTTTACAAGATCAGCAGATTGTGTTTATGTTGCTGTCACAACCTGCTTTTATTGCTAGGAAATTGCTTTGAGAAAAGGACGTTCCTCTAAAAATCATAAAGGGTCCAATTAGTACATTTTTTTGTGAATATTGTCTTCACTTCTGTCCCCACCCTGGCCCCATCCAGAAAACATGTCCTGGATCCTCTTGCCATGCATGTAAGAGCACACATGGAAGAGAGACAGATTCATGACATTTATCCTTTAGAAAGCTTAATGCAGTTATTGCATCAGATGCAGGAACTGCAACTCGGCTGGGTTTCACATTTGCTGCTCCAGCTTGGTGCCTGGGGAAAGCTTTTGTCATCGTTATTCTCTGCTGTTCAAAGCTCCAGAAGTAGAGACATGATCAATGGACTTGGGCCCTGAGCTTCCACGTTAGAAGTCAAGATCCTCCTGCCCCCTGTTATGACAATACTAACATTATGCCCTTATCTTTTAACAGGAAAAATTATAATCAACATTTCAAACCTTCTTCCAGTTCTGGTTTCCTCCTACTATTTATACACATTAGAAGCAATGCAAAAANGCAGTTTCATAAATAATAATAGTTATTGGCTGTCAAGGATAACATGGTTGAGATGGCTCTCGCAGTAGCTGAATTCTGATGAGACTTAAGAGAACCTGACTTTAAAGAAAATAAAATACTACATTTTAATTATAATATTGATAGGGTTGGAGATGGGGCAGTCTACACAACACTTGCAAAACTGGCATCTGTTGTTTGCTAGCAGGGTTGGACTGCCGTGTACGTCGGTCAGGATGCAGCGACATTCATTGACAGGGAGAGCAGAAAAGCAGAGTTAAAACTATCGTGATTATTTTGCTAGATTACAGCTAGAAAGTGCTGTCACTGTAATTGGTTCCAGAATTTCAGTTAATGTTGCTGTGATTAATTACTGTAAAGTACCTTTGTTGAAAGTTGATTTATTTCAGAGAAGGGTAATAATTTATGTAAAAAATTTTATTTTCATGAATGCTACTTAGAGAAGGAAGAATCGTAGAATTTCACCCAACATTGTATTTCTTACCTCAGTGTGACCAACTACGGTTTTTCCTCGTTTTCTTTATGGGCAGTGCTGGAAAAATTCCCAGCATTGAACTTGCCTGTAAGACAAAGAGCCATGCCAGTGAGTTGTTAGGAAGTGCTTTGTTAAGGACAGCTTGCTTGTCTGGAAGTACATGTAAATGAAGGGGAAAAAAATTCCACAAACTTGCCAGACAATCATTTCTAATTTTACAGTGATGTAATAATCCTGGGTATCTGGTTTGTCACTGGGATCGTTTGAGTACACTCAGTAGCAGAAAATCCAAAAAATCCCAAGTTGAAATCTTAGCTTTTTAATAAATGAGCTTTCTTTCCATGGCCTAATATCAGCAGTGACGTTTACCAGCCATTTTCACGCTAATGAGATTTTTCTTGTCTGAACTTGAACTGTTGCCATTCAAGGAAATGCTAACCTGAAAATAAACTCCTTTAAAGTCAAAGTATCATTTGACTTTGTTCCTCTTTCTGTTTTCACTGCCTACGCAATTTGTTGACTTGGTGGATTTTTTTTTTCCAGGCTGGGACTTTCCAGTGACGTGTCCTCAGCTGGAAGGAGAGGGGAGTTTGTCACCGCTGAGCAACATTGGGGTTTTCCATTTTCCAAAACTGTTCCCGCATGCCATTTGTAGTTGATGATACGGATCTAGTTTGGTGTTGTTCCCTCTTTAAAGAAAGAGATGTGCAATTACAAGCCTTTCATCTCTCCAGCTGCGATGTCATCAGCTTTCTTTTGTCTGCTGAGAGCAACTGGAAAGTTATAACTGTGTGTGCCCCCCATTCACCATTTTCCACAGCCACCACCTGTACCACATTTCCCCTGGCAAAACCTTGTCTGGCCCTCATCAGTTCTCAGTGTTATTATTTGATCCCACTTATCTTCTGTCTTCAGTTGCATGAGTTACTACATCAGTGGTGTTATCGTACTATCAAAGCACCAACCTTCTTCTTTAGCACAGTTATGTCCTCTTTCAACTGCCCGTGTTGTTTTTCATACCTATTAGCCTCAAATTCAAAATGGCCATCTGCAAGTCCTGGCCGAGGCTAGCTTCTGCTGCCTACCTGACCTATTATCTTCTGATGTCACCCATTCCTTCATCATGTATATTATGCTTTCTTTTGCTATGACTTCCTTGCTGCTGTCTTCTGCAATGCTCCTTGTATCCAGAATGCCCACCACCAATTGTCTTGTTTTTAAGTCGACCCTTGGGAGTAGGCAAGTCAGAAACTACATAGATAGTAGATTTCTACTTATTATACTAAACAGAAGGCATTACAGAAAAAATTAAACATCTGTAACCGAAGGGAACTAGGTCTTATTATTTGGTTCTGATCTAATTTAATGATATGCCAACAAATGCAAATAAAACTGAACAAACTACTTCCAGAATAATACTAGTGTAACTGTGTGTGCTGTGGTGTATCTGGCAAGAGATGGGAAAATCAATCAGCTGCTGCTTGCATAGGCTCTTGAGGACGGGGTTATAGAATACCAAATACCATGTGACAAGGTGAGGTGATGCAATATTTATAAAATACATGCAATTCCCCAAAGCCAACTATGTTGTTTTTCCTTTTAATCATAGAAAGATTAAGTAAATACTGGAGTAAGGCTACGGCTAAGTGGAATTCTGGTCTCCCTGCCTTCCTTTTGGCATGTACACACACAGGGCTCTCGCTGACTTTACAAAGAGCTTTATATATTTATGTGGATGTTACAAAACTTAACAGGATGTGTTATATTTATTACTTGCAAGAAACCTTGGAAAGGAACAGTGGTAAAGAAGGATGGGCTTGAATATTAGGAGTACAGGATATGCCAAACCAGTTCTTCCCATGTGTTCACCACGATTCACATGTACATACTTTAGTGTGGCAAATAAATTCCTTTTTAACAAGATTATTCTTCCCTTACTGTCAGTGATGCACAGTCAATGGACAAATGCAAGTCATAACCAAAGGACTAATTCTACATAAGCGTTAAAATGTCTGTTTTAAGACAAAAATTAACGTTGGGCTTACTGAGTTGAATAGCTGTAAAAAGTCAAGCTGAAAAGTTGTTAAAAATTCAAGTTTTAATAATGGTCAACTAGCCAGTTCTTAATAAGTATGTACAATCTTTTTATTAAAATACCTATCAGCAAAGACTGCAAAGACTTCAGTCCAACCAAATGCCAGGGTCTGTTTATTACACTTTAACTGAACCGTAAGTAGGTGAAGTAACTGATGTGGACATTCAGTAAAGTAAGAGTCATGGAACATGTTTCCCTTATGTGTTAATATAAACCAGAAAAATTGTGTAACTTGTTGATGACTACTAGAATTTACGTAGCACTGTAGAAATTTTTGTTTGCAGCATTCATTCATCAGCATTTATGGCTGTGAAATCAAATGCACATAGTCTTTGTCCTTGCTTATTTATGAGCTTTGCTTTGAGATAGGGATGAATACTTTGTCTCAGAAATAGTCAGGTTTTGCTAACAGAAAAAACAAAGGCTGGGACAAAACTTCATTTGTTTCTCCACAAATCTGTAAGTGAGACTTTGATTTAAATATCTTGCTGATAGCCATTTGCATAATACTTTGGAAACAAAAGTTTCTTGGGTTTAACATAGTCAATCAACTTCTCGTTACACAATGTACCTTCAGTGGCATGACTTGGCACTGCTGCCTGCTAGATAGCATATCTTTAACATTGTGTATTACTTCTGTAAAAAGGCAGCTGGATGATGCAAACACAGGGGAGTCATATCAAAAGGTTTCTCTATTACACCATTTTATTTATTAGGATTTTTTCTTCTGATTCCTTTTCATTTCTTATTATTTCCCTTGGGGAGTGCCACAGCTGAGCCCTTCTTTTCCATTCCCAGCAGTCCCTGGTTGTTAGATCGCTTTGCTAGGTAGCACTGCTGTTTTAAACCACCTCTAACAATGTAAATCAACAAATATGCTTTTTGTGCATACATCATGTTGGCACAGCCAGTGTGCTAGTAGGCTGAAATACTTCTATTTTGGAAACCTGCTCAGTACCAGGCATCGTTGAAAGTGAATTCTCACTGCAGAAGAAGAGCGTTTCTGTGAGTCACTGCAGAAGTGGCATGCCCCTCTGGCAGAAAAGGATCAGAGATACCACAGGGAGATCTGCAAGCATGGCTGCGGGTTGCTTCTCTAGAAGTAAGAAGAAAGGAAAAATAGGTCAGGTGTTAGATTGCCTGTATTGCCATAGATCTGCCAGGGTGGGTCTACGGGGCTGGCAAGTACTCACTGCAGCCACTATCTCCTTCAATGACAGAAATTACTTTATCTTTGAGGTGATTAATACTGTCGAAACTGGATACGCATTTATTTATCATGCTTTTGGATGCCATGGTTCACGTAGAAGAAAATAATATTTAGCATTAAACAGATGATGAATGTAATTGAACCATCCTTTGTAGCCCACACTCCATAAAAAAGAGAAAGCAATTGCAAATTTTTGTACGTGTGGTTTTGCCACCCAAAGGTAAAAAAACTTCTTTATGGTGACAGTGGGTGTCAGTAACAGATGGAAAAGAACATAGCTAGATCAGGAACAATGGTGGATGTAACCAGAGTTTGCTGACTGTGGTTATCCGAGAGCTGTCCTGCGTTTAACTTTGTCTTGGTCTTTTCCACATTGGAAAGATACAGCAATAAAACTCCCACACGGTTTTTTTATTAAAGGATGAGTGAAACGTTTGTTTCAAGATCTGGATTAATAATGTCAGTTGTGTACTTTCACTAGTTCTGCTTCACACGTTAAGCTGACCCAAATTTCCTTCAGAACCCTGGTAGATCACAAATCTTAAGAGAAACTGAAATCATGTTTTGATACTCAGCAGCAATGTCAGGCATGTGTTAAGGCAGCCTGAGCAGCTCCTCTCCTGCCCCAGCCATGCCAACTTGTTCCTGACCATCCACTGCATTCCCTCTGAGTTTATCCAAACTGCTGCTTATGCGGCCACAAAATGAACCAGAGCAGGAACTCGACCCAGCTGAGGCCAGCAAAGAGGGAGGGGGAGGCTGGTTTGCTTTTCAGCTTGCTTTTCAGCTGCATTGATCCCTCACTTGTTTCACTGCATGAGAGCACAGACAGTTGCTCAGCACAAGGGAGGAATCAACATGGAGAAGAAAGGGTGTGCGAGCCTGATGCTCACAGCTGAGATAAGGGAAGCGCTCAGGGAGGGCTTGCAGCTGCTCCCACTCAAATCATGTTGACCTACAGCCTACAAAAGGGCGTTGCTTGTACTAGTGGCTGGGTTGCTCCCAGGAAAGAGGCCCATAGCTAGAAGCAGGCTTGTACTGGAAGCAGTCATTAAACAATGCCTTAGATTTTAATTTTATGCTGTTAGATATATAAAAATTCTTTTTTGTGTGGCTGAAACTTCAGCTATTGAGTAGGTAAAAAAGATTACCTAGCAACAGCTCTACCTGTTTCAAACCTGGTACAAACTACAGTGTAGAGAAGAATAGAAAATAATTAAGTGGGTTGTGTTTCAGGACAAAATGCCTTGTCTTTTCAGTCTACCTGTTCTCTCTGTGGTAATCAAGCTTTGCATCTAAGATACAATCAATCAAAACAGGCTTCCTATTTTAAACCAGCATACCCTTATGTATAACCAGGACAGTGTCCATACTGTTTATACTAATTTGAGACTATCCCTGTGTCATTGTTCAATAATTTACATTTAATAAATCACTTTAGTTCTATTTATGACTCTTTGCTGTTGTGTACCAATGTTTGCTGGCACATTTTTCTAATTCTCTGTGTTAGAAAACATGTATAGGTAGGGCCTGAGTCACAGTCCACTGAAACTGATAAAAGTCTTTCGCTAAAGTTTAGAAAGCTTAGTATGTGTCACGTAGCCGGTATCTGACAAAACTTCCAATTATAGTAAAAAATACAATACTAAACTTATTTTAGCAGATATAACTCCCAGTACATGGAAGGATATGTGGAGATTTTTCTCTCCAAAGGGATTTTTGAAAAGTAGTTTCTGTAGAGCAGAGGTAGATATGGGGATTCACAAAGTGACTTTTCTGAAGAAGCTTTAACATTTTCCAGTAACAGCCTGCACCCTTTCAGTGCATTAAGATTGTTAGTCAAACTCCAAAACTTCAAACTACTGGAACATAGTGTGAGCCTCAGACATCCAGGAAATTAATTTCAGGCAAGTACAGAGTAATCTTCATACCTCCTTCGCTTTTTCAAGGACCTTAATCTCTCTGAGTAACTCCCTAAAAGTCCATCTGGACAAGGACCGTTTCATACCCATACTGAACAAAGGTTTGAGTACAATGATAATAGCTTTATTTGTGTTAATCTTGAGCTAGTTACAGTAGGTAAAACAGCAGTGGAAAGAAGTGGCATGGGCTTCAAATGTAGCTGTATGAACAAGAATGGACCGCAGGCATTATGTTTTCTGAGGCAAAGTCCATTCCATAACGTCCATCATAAGTTGTCACTGTGCTATGAAGCTTGAAGTGGTGAGAATGTGAAAAAGAGTATTTCTAGGGAATGACAAACATATTTCAAATGGAAAAAAAAAATTTTCCTTTCTCTAAGGAATGCTTGGAAGAGATGAATTTACAACCTATACAATGTCATTGTCTAAAATGACATTTGCCAACTTATTCTTAAGGTTCCCTAGATCAGTGATGCTGCAGATGTATATGCTAGGATATTCCTCTTGCTTTCTACTTCCTTTTGAGTGAAGCTTTTATGGGAAAGAGTAGCATGTGTTCTTTTAAAGCTTGTTCCACAATGCATACTGACAGAAAGCAAAACTAACCTCAGAAGGGCAACGTTTGAGCATCTGATTTTATATATACATATATGCATACATATGTTTTACCATAATTTAATTTGTATACAATATAAATATATATTCAGATTTGATTTTTAAAAAGCCTGTATGGCTGCCAGGCTGATCACTTTGCTTTACTCCATATTCCTTTCCTTTGCCTTTGGCCAGTTTCTTGGGGTATTTTCAGGACTGCAAACACCTCAAGAGAGAGACTGTGGTCTTCATTTATATTTGTACAGTATGTTATGTATATTTTGTATAATACAGCCATATAAATAAAAACAGGTCTGTATGTATTTTTTCAGGTACTATATTACAGCTCGTACATATCTTATTCTTCACAGGCTTTATATTCACATATATCCATAGTATACATATCTATAGGCACGAACTTATGATGCAGAAGGTCTGAGAGAGTGCCTGTGGGTAATAAACTTTTCTTTGTGTGACCGACCACGACAAAAAGATTTCTGCCAGTATAGCAACCCAGAACTTGATCATCATGTACGCAGGTTTGTAGGCTGAAACACTGAAACGCTCTTGTCTGTTTCAGGCTGTAGAGGAGTGATAACCCTCTAGCAGCTACTGACTGCCCTAGTCTGCCTCCCACACTAACCAGGACCTCAGTTACTCCATTAGTTTTAACCACAGCCTCCATTCAGGGCAAGATTTTTACTAAGGTGTCCATATTCAGGCAGTAGAGAAACTAGAAAGGGTAGCATGCTGTTTTACTTTGTGGAATCCAGTCACTCCCCAGCCCAGCTCCAAAGACTGAGTCATGTTTTCCGCTTACGTAAATTAGATGAGCTTCTCGTACATTATGTCATACTTTTCCCTACTGCTAGTCATCTTCCATCGTGAAATTTTAGTTGGTTGATTACTTTATCCATACTCAAAGCACACTACTACCATATGATTTCATTTTATGCAGTAGACCATATATTCTTAAATGTTACAGCTGGGTATTTTTTACAGTGTAGATTTCCACTGAAAATCATCCTTCACAGCTGATGCGAGTAAGGCCTCAGGTGTCTAGGTCAAACCGTAAGAACTCTAGGGTTAGTCCTCCAGGAATGACAGCACCTTGCTTATAAGCCTGTTGTCCAGCTGCCTGCCTATCTCCTCTGTTACATCAAGCACATCATCATTTCAGTTGCAGAGGAACAACAGCAAGCATCTTGTTTTTCAGGCCTGCAAGTCAGTGCTTGAAGTTGCAGCTGTTGTCCCTCTTCAAGAACGGCAACCCTCTGGACAGACAGACAGACACCTTCTTCCCTCCGTGCAGACACACATCTTTCCAATTCCTTTCCAGATAGATCTCTTAAGTAAATCACCTGCTAAGTAAATCATCTGCCATGTCTGCATCTCAGAGCTAATACTGTTAATGCCCCCTGTAGTGGCGTGAGATTTACACGTCATCATTACAGCACATGCATGTTTGGTGGTGTAGTCTGATATCTTATGGTGACCACCCCAAGCATGACACCCAATTCAGGAACCTGGATTTAAAGCAGCTCCATCCCAAGCTCGCTGTGCGCTCCCTGCCTCTACAGAGATTTACTCTACAGGTCGAACCAACACTGTAATACCTTAGAGGCGTGAACTGAAAATGTCGTATTCCCAGAATGAAACCCTGAAGGAAAATGTAAGATTGAAATAAAGACTTGAGAGCAAGCTGCTTATATTGCATCCATTAGTCTGTTAGTTTTATTACTCTTACATAAAGGAGAGTGTACTCTATGTTCTACTAAATGTCTGGGTTGTCATCTGTTGGACATTTTATTAAGAACTGTATCATGGGATGATACTAGGGAATGCACTAGGGATGGCACTAGGGAATGACTCCAGGAGTTGATTTTGCTATTTTATGCTGTTTCCTGTTTACTTTGGACAGGAAAAATAACTGTACTTTATCATTTTAAGTCTGTGAGGTCGTGGTGCCCCCTAATGTCTTGAAGACTAAACACTGGTAATTTTGTTGCTGACTTCCTCTCAAAGATCTCTATAGGAAGAACACTGTAAATGACATTTTATTTTCTCAAATATGTTGCAGCACTCAAAACTTTGTTTCAACATCCCTTTTTGGTATCGTATACACATAAGGAATAAAATCACTTTCTTTTAAAATCTTATTTTCATTTTCAAACCTAGGAAAATAATTTGTCTCAGAAGTTAGGTTCTTAATTATTTGTCGACACCAGACAAATAAGCATGAATTAAAAAATGTTGAGTTTCTAGCATTTTCTTTTGATTTTTAAAAGTCAGTGCATACTCAGCATTTTTAAATGTAAAAGCCTACATATGTATTAGAGAACTTAACCATAAGCAACCATAATATTAACTTTCACTTAAATCTAAAAGTATGTTTTCATTGTAGTATTTTTTAGGGGTTTTTTTGCTTCTGATACTATTAGAATCTCAGTACTATTGGCATAAAATACAACTACAGTAACAAAGAAGTTTAAAATATTTATTCAGATTTAGACAGTACTCACCCCTCCCCACGAAAGCTTCATGGATGCTGAGAGGAAATCAGTCATAAAGGAACATTGTACTAGTCATCCATTTTGTCTAAGTAAGTCAGTTTGCCATGAACATTAAAACCAATAAGCAAGGAATTAATTAACTGAATCAGTAAATAAAAAATAAAAATATATTTTGCTATGTTCCATATACAAAAACTTACAAATCTATGGCATCAAGTTTCTTTCCAGGTGAACATCTATACCATGAAGTGGAAAAATAATACTGTATGAATCATGTTTGCATACAGTTCGCTTCTTTCACAATTACTTTCACTTAAATAAATCCTGTTGTAGTCTCAGTTTAGCAAATAATCTGTTTGATCTTTGTTTTTTTAAGAAAATGTATTTACTAGATAGAGTCAGAAATGTCTGTTTCATAGAACATCCTGAGGGATCTTTTCATTTTCTTATTACATTCCTTATTACTTTATGAACACATGGAAAATAATGTTATACTGAAACAGAACAGTAACAGGGTTGTTGACCTATCTCAGTATAGAAGAGGGCAACACCATGTGTTCTTCCTTCAGGCAAAATACCTAATTTATCCACTTTGCGTAGAACAAGCAACTTAAATTATCCAGCCACTTACAATATTAATATATGACATTAAAAGTGTAAGATTATTCATCAGCAGCAATTTGGGCAAATGTTCAGTTTGTAATTACGCAAAAGAGTTGAAGTGTGCATGGGGGGTTTGGTGTGTGGGGGTTTTTTATGGTTTTAAGTCAAGGGAGAACACAAATGAAGCTCTCCACTACCTGAAACAATGTGGCTGGGCTGAAACCAAAGAAGTCAACATACCCATGGCACAAAGGATGAACCGCATCCTGGGAAAATGACTTCTTGATTGTAGTGTCCGCTCCGCCAGGAAAAGGATTTGAATTGGTGAGCAGAAACCTGACTAAGGATACAGGGATCTGAATGCCTCTAGATAAAAGAGAATCGATATACAGAAAAGACTATTAAAACACTTGCAGTTGCTTTCTCAAAGCAATCCTTGAAACAACCACTACGGCCACCTACGTGTTCCTTGTTCAAACACAGCTATGTCGGCTTTTGAAAGTCGCATGAAGACTCGAGGAACTCGGTGCCCTCTGCTGGTACATCAGGAAAAAGTCATCTTAATGTCACAACGTCAAGCAGGAAAGTATGCTCTTTCACAAAGACTGATGTCACACGCAAACATCACCCTATGCCTGTGTAAATTGTTTCAAAGTGTCTAACATGGCAAAGTCCAGTGTAAACTATATATGCACAACACGTAACATCAGCTGTAAATAACCAAGTTCTGCAGGCCAGAAGGACACCTCACCAAGGAAGCACTAGAGCAAGTTAAAGAGTAAACAGTCACCTGAAATCTGTGTTGTATCTGTGGGAGGCGAGGCAGCAGCAACACGTTCTCAAACATGTGAATACTCTATTAGTCTCCTGGAGAATACTGGTCTTTTGGGTAATTCAATTTTCCCCACATAAAATTCCCTAAGGAATACACTGAACAATGATGACAGCAACAGGGATTATTCCCTGCTTCTATATTCACTGTCCTATATTCCACCTCTTAATGTAACACTTATAGTATATTCACTCTTAAAATCTAGATGAAAACCACCATTCCCATGTCACCATGAACCGATCAACAGAGCACGACTCCTCTTGCTCAACAGCAGCTGCGACGCTGTTTTGTTGGGGAAAAAAAAGGAACAACCTGCTTCCTCCTTTCTCATTCAACAACTGGCTTCAAAGTGTCACCATTTTTGGTACCTGATGTGGAGCAAGACGGTATGTGGCAACCCCACCTAAGTGTCACAACTCAGGAAAAGCCCTCCAGCGTGGTGAAGGTGCTCTGCTGAATGGCTACTCACATTACGCTGGTTTGCCAGAGGGACTTCCTCAACTCTGCTCAGCCAACCCCAGAACCACCAAAAGGCTAAACTATGGATGATGCCTGGCTAAGCTAATTTTGGCCACATGTGTCATTTTAACTCCCTACCTTCTATTTAAAATTTCAAATATTTTATTTGCCTTGTGCATTGCTAAATAAAAAGATGTACATATCCTCCCAGTTTAACTATACATCTTTACATGGTATTTTTGCTCTGTAGCTGTTAAGTTTGTTTTAAAAGCATATCAGAATCTTAAAGCTAGATGATGAGAACAGAGATTATTGCTCATTCATGATATATTTTGTACTATTCTTCACCTCTGCAAAAGGTTTTGTTCCTAATTTTGCCATATTGCTGACATTGGTGCACGTTGCTCCCAATTTACTGAAATCAGAAACTGAGTATCTTGCAGTTGTTCTTTGCTTCTTGCTCTTTCTGAACACTGCTTGCACTCAAGTTTCACTTTCTTTTCTGGCTGGTCTTCGGCACCACCTGCTGTCTGACTGTTGCTTGTTTGTTCTGTAAAGGAAAAATCAGCACCTTATTTCAAACATCATAGAGTAACGTTTTAATGGAAGTGTATTTAACAGTTAGGGAAAATAATATAAATAGTCTTTCGCTGTAGCAAGGCTTTTAATTTTAGCTAGAATGAGAAGATTAATATCTGATGATGACAAAAGCCTTAGAGGACAAAAGTCAGAAACTTCTAATGTTGTATGGGAATCTACTGACTCACGTATGCAAACTACTTAACTGACTACCTCAATTACTATGAGAGGATATTCTAGGGAAGAAAGTATGTCTAATAAAATCTAGAGCGATAAAATGCAGCAGGAAACATAGTCACTGTATAGTGAAGTTTGTCATAAATTCTAGACAGATCAAATTATTTCCATTGTTTTCATGTGTTCACAGAACCTAAGGGCTTCCTATTGTATCTGTACATGCAACAGCGGTTAGTTCTGTAAGCTGTTGCACCTACTGACTTGCAAAGGCAGCACACCTGGCTTATAGAAAAACAGAAAGTCCAGACAGAACAGTACTGAAATGTAACTAATTGGAAAATAAGCTATGAAAATAAAAATAATCTATTGCTGTTGTTTCCTCATGCTTCACTAAAGCCACCTGTACTGGTTTTGGCTGGGATAGTTAATTTTCTTCAGAGTAGCTCAGAGGGTGCTGCCTTTTAGATTTGTGACCAAAACAGTGGTGATTGATTGATTGATTGATTGACTGATAACACAGGGATGTTTTAGCTAATGCTGAACAGTGCTTGAACAGCATCAAGACCTTTTCTGCTTCTCACACTGCCCTGCCAGCGAGTAGGCTGGGGGTGCACAAGAATTTGGGAGGGGACACAGCTGGGACAGCTGGCCCCAACTGACCAATGGGATATCCCATACCATATGATGTCATGCTCAGCAATAAAAACTGGGAGAAGGAGGAAGGGAGGGACGTTTGGAGTGATGGTGTTTGTCTTCCCAAGTAACCGTTGAGTGATGAAGCCCTGGCAATGGCTTGCCTGGAAATGGCTAAACACCTGCCTGCCGATGGGAAGTAGTGAATTAATTCTTTGTTTTTCCTTGTCTTTATCTCAACCCACCAGTTTTCTCACTTTGACCCTTCCAATTCTCTCCCCCATCCCGGTGCAGGGGCGACCAAGCAAGTGGCTGCGTGGGGCTTAGCTGCCTACTGGAGTTAAACCATACGACCACCTTAAATACTCCTTTCATGTAGGCAAACGCTACCAGGCTACAATTCTTCAACTGAGTCCACATAAGTAGACTGCTTTACGCCCATGAAGAATTTTCACTGGGATTCTGTATGGAAACACAGTTTTTGTTACGTGCACCTATCTGCAAGCCTAATCTTTCTGGCCACGCCTTTTTACAAAAGAGAGAGAAGGCCCAGTATAGAGGCATCTCTCCTACACTAGCAAACCTATTACATGCAGATTAGAAGAGCTGCACTACTAGCTGGAGCAAGGAGCCATCTATTTCCACCTCCAGTCCCAGCTATAAGGGAACATTCAGGGAAAATGAAAAGCAGGGCAAGCACGTCTGTCCAAGCCTCCAGCTATTTTCAGCTCAGGGCGTTTCCCGAGCCTGACGTAATCTGCTACTTTAGTAGCCTTCAATTACTTTCTCTTTCAAGTACCAGTCTCCCCTGAAGCCCACGTAAACTGTCACATACACAACAGCCTTTGCCAGCGAGCCCTGCAGCTCCGGCTTCCGTCGTGCAAGTGATCCCAACTGCTTCCAACCGAGCTGCTGCTGGTGTATCATTACTGGCCCCACAGCCCTGACTCGGAGGAGCCTGTGGCAGTTTGTGACCACCTTCCCTCCCAGGCCGAGGGGCCCTAGTTTAGGCTGCCCTCTTCGAGTGAAAAAGCCTCCTCACATTTCACTGGGAATCTTTTGCCGCCCCAATATGCCTTTTTCGGAGACGAGGGCAACAAGGCTCAGCCAACACCTCAGGCCTGTGTAGCTGCACAGCCCGGAACCGGCACAACGAAGCACTCTGTTTCGCCCTCCCTGCCTTTCCCGCTACCCTCAAGGAGTGACGGGTCCCGCGGCCTGAGACCTGCCGTGGAGCCCCTTCCCCGCTACCCTCAGCCCCTCCCGAAGGCCCCGGCCCCGGGGCAGCCCCTGGGCCGCAGGGCCG
>WAAD01040852.1:2695-15628 GCA_013389945.1 Fregata magnificens | reverse complement strand
CCGAGGCTCTTTGTCCCGGGGCCGCGGCCGTGCTGGTGCGGGGGCGCCGGGCGGCCGTTTCCCCCTGAGCTCCCTGGCCCGGTGTGTGTCCCGGAGCTGACTTCCCGTAGGGCGGCTGTTCTCCCTAAAGCCCAGCCCGCAGCAGGGCTTTGCCCTCAGCGCGGGGGCTCCCCCTCCCTTCGGCTGGGTCAGCCCCTGAGACCGATTCGCCCCAGCTCCCTCGCAGGGGTACAGGCCCCCTCCTGCCCGTGGGAGCATTAACGCTGGGTTCTCGCTTCGCACTGGTTAAGTTGAGGACTAAAACTTTTCTCCTCCGTCGCGTCTGATGAGAGAGACCGCAGCCGGGCGTGCAGAAGCTGCCATACTGGAGCATACCTCAGCCCTGACGAGTCCCCTGTGCAGCCTCTTCCTTGTTTGTTTTTTTTTGTTTGTTTTTTGTTTTTTTTTTTTCACCCTGACGGCTCTGTTGTTTATCAGTCTTGATCTGTTATTGGGCCGACTGACAGTGACCTGTCAGTCACTGATGTGTTCCTGAGCTTTGTAGCTGGAGGATGAGTTTAAGTGTTGTACTCCAAAGTTTCATTTGTATTTCAGGTTTTGTCAGTAATTGCTGTCATCTTGGATGTTCTTAACCGTAACATGCTGTCTGTCTCGGTTGTTGCTATAGATATCTAGTCTTGCTGGCATCTAGTGGCAAGGAATTAGGTATCATGTAAACACACATTTTTTGATTGTGAGTTAACTACTATACTGACTTCAGGTGAATGTTTCCCCTGCTGCCTGCTATGAGATAGAGTAAACAAACTTTGCTCTTTTCAGTTTTCTCAAGTTCTTCTTTCTTCTATAAGAAGATGTATGGTAACATCATCTACTGGTACATAAGGATGGAAGCAATTCCAACCCCCAGGTTTTGTTCCAGAATATTTTCTGGTTTTCACTCCTTTCGTCTTCCTATCTGTGATAATTTAAAGGTATTTTTTCAAAACACAGCACTTGCTACTCAGCGTGCTATTCTAGGTGGCACTGTGCCATGATTTGCTTAATAGTTACAACTCCTGCGTTTTCTATCCCATGTTTCCACATCATCTTCTTACGTTTTTTTGACGGCAGTTGGTTGTGGAACTGAAGACACTGATGACTGTTTACAGGTTTATTTAGAACCTGGTGAGACATCTCAGTAGGCTTAATCTTCCCATCAATATGCATTATTTGGCATTTATCAGTATTTAATTTCAGTGGTTCATTTTGTGGGTTACTGGTTTCCCTCAAGTTCCTTATATTTCTCTAAACGTGACTCAATTAAATAACAGCATTGGCGTATTGCTCATCTCCACCATCTCTTTTTCCTGATCGCTGGCAAATGCATTGCTTTGTATCTAATAAGAGATAAGACAGCCCAGGTTGTTAGCCTTTGACCACGACAAAAATAGACTAATGACTCTTTATTCTGTTTTTCTTCTCAGCAAGTTCTTGATCTCTAGAAGTTGTCGCTTTTGTTTGTTTGTCTGTCTTTTAAGCCATGGCTTCTCAAAAATAGCAACATAGAGTAAGTAAGAATGCAGGTCATCAGCATGTCATCTGCTGTGCCATCATTGCTTGTGTGTTTGTTTATTCAGTAACTGCAAGGTAATTCTTTTCCATCCAGTGCGATCATGCACAAGAAGTTACTGCACACACACACAAAAAAAAAAAGTGCTTGGTTCATTTCTTTGGCTGCTTTATCATAATGTATTCTTATATTAGTTCACCTGATTTTTAGGTTTTTTGTGTGTACAACTTACCAAAAGTCATAGTATGCCATCAATCTTCTCTCCTTTTTTCCTATTTTACATTCAAAGGCGTCTAACAGTTTTATTGAGAGATAATTTTTAGAGTTTATTGATGTTGGTACCATCTCTCAGATGTGTTGTATTCTAGTTTTAATTAGCAATTCAATCAAATTTCTAAGCATCTGTGCATGACTTTATTCCCATCTGAGAGTGTAATGGTAATAATGTTGTTGAGCGAGGTTTGTCTGGCTTCTGTGGACTAATATTAATAAAGTGTTTGGTCATGAACCTCTTGTCTTATGGTTGTGGCATCTAGAATTTCTAGGTGACCTCAAATACAAGTACTAATGAGGGCTGGAGCTCTTCTGTTGGTGTGATTGGGTTCATTCAGGTTAACAGGAGCCTTCATTCTGAATGAGTTGAATTGATCTACGCCTCGTTATTTTCCAGTTTACTTCTTTAAATATTGGTGGTTTTTCTGCCACTTTCTGGTTTTATGGTACAGCAGTTCTTCAGAATGGCACATTTTCACATTTATTGCATTGTGGTAGCACCTCAATCATGTACTTGATGAAAAGAGCTTTCTCTGAACTCTTAGATCTGAAGTGATCGGGTTGCTTCAGCCTTACTGCCTTGGCATCGCCATCTCTGCAGGTTCCTACTTTTTATAACCACCGAAAAGCCAGTCCGTTTTGGTTTTGCCATGGAAAGTGCTAGCAAGATATTGAAGAAAAGACATAAGAAGTGTCTCAGCAGTGTCTTTCAGTCTCCTCCTAGTAATTCATGTTAGTTAATCCTGTTCTAGACATACATGCAGCATGCCGAATGGTGAGATATTTTTAAAAACAACCATATTGCATAGGGTTATAGAGATAGCACCTTAAATAGGAGAGTAACGCCTCTGGTTCAGGAAGTTGCTGAGCTATAGCTTGTTGTAGTTGGGGAGAATAATCTGATGATGAATTGTCATTGTTTTACACTCTTTCCTAGGTATCTGTTAATGACTTGTTTTGGTGGTGAGATACTAGATGAAATGGATGCTTTGGCCCAACATAGCTGTACTTGAAACAGAAGACTTACTTTTTAGGGTGTTGGGGTTTTTTTTTTTAATTGCAGATTTTACTATTTCATTTTATTAAAATTTCCCTTTCTTAACCTTAGTCACTTTACACAGTTTAGCCTTCCTAATCAATGCTCAGTCTAAACATACTATGGTCGTAAATAATTCGTGGCTACTGTCACATATTGATAGCTTCATGTCACAGAAAAGTAGTCTAAATTAAGCATAGCTTTTTCACTGGTGTGCTCTGGAATTAAAGTTTTAAGAAAGATAAATATGTGCCAAAATTTGAGCATGTGTATGTAGGAAATTTGAAGTCTTATATTGTTCACTTTGATTTCTCTCAGGTTTATCCACTTACTGTGTATGCTCTGACATACTGGACTCTTATTTTTAGAATTTTTACCTATCTTTCAACCTAAAGAAATGCCATCTGTTATACAGGTAACTAATTTGGAAAATGGTTTTTAATTTCCACTTTCCAAAACTGTTTGACAAACTTGAACTTAATTGTGGAAGTAGGTAATCATCAAGTGTCAAGGTTCCAGTAACATTTTGAAGTTAATTTGAAAGTTCTGTTGAGGAGTTACAACTATTATCGTAATTTTACATGGATATCAAAGCACCCCAAGTCATTAGTGTATTGCAGAGAAATGTAATTTATTTAAAAAAAAAAAAAAAAAAAAAAAAAAAAGAAGAAAATCCCCCCACCCCCAAAACCCCCAGAGCCATTGTTTTCATAATCTGATTACAAAATTTCCCTAAATTGGAACCAAATTACAGGCATTCACTACTCTCTTCTAACCTTGGCAGGCAGCTTGTTTGCTGCTATATAAGCTCTGTCTCTCAATGATACCACCAAACTGCAATTTGTAGAAGCTGGACACCTAAATACTTCCAAAGATCTGGGTTTGATCTTTGGATGTGATAGTAAATGGGCTCTATTAAAATACTCATCACTTCCATAGCTGTGTAAAGGTGTTCAAATGCTGCAGGGGATGCTGACCAGACTACTTGGTCTGTGTTTTCCTGGTGAAGAACAGGAATGTATTGTGGTTGCTCAGAAGGAAATCAGAGTGAAAATCAGACACTAAATCAAGGTCCGCTACTGGGAAGAGAATGAACATGTTTGTTCTCTGTTCTAGAAGATGGAGAACAGGAGAGTCTTCACTGCGATTGTACAGTCTCTAATCAGATGCTACAGGAAAATCTTAACCTCCAGGCACTGTTTTTCAACTCCATTCTCTTTCTTCCCGGCATCTCGTAAAGGATGGTAGTTTCCTTATGTATCCATTGACTCTTTTGTCAGTGCAGCTCCTTTCCTTAATTGAGTGCCTTGGCTAAAAAAAGTTTAGTTACATTCTTCGAGGTCTGTAATGGGTGAGTGGAGGTATTAGGATGGGAGTGGCAAGTGACAAAGTTAAACTTTCAAGCATGCTTGGTGTTTTGCAAAACTTATGGTGATGATAGATTTTTGCATTAAGATCATCCAAAATTAGGATTTGCGTAATCAGTCTGTACAGAGGAAGATTACAAGTTAATGTGGAAGGGTTAATAGTGAGTGAGAGAGGCTGAATGATAGTGTTGAAGGTGACAAGGAACACAAAGAAGCAAGAACATTGAAGTAGATAGATCAAGAAATGAGGAAATGGAGGGGAGGTAGCCAACCCAACAGCTGTGACCAGGGAGGAGGATATATAACTGGTGGAGTGAAAAGGCAAAGGGAAGTAAAGTGAAGTTAGGAGTTTTTTTAAGAGTCAAATAAGTTGAAGTGACTATAAATTTATTACCATTTAAGGTGTATATTGACTATATGACTGAATAACTTTCCTTTTAGCTGTGAAGTTTGGAATGGTCTCAGACAAGTGTAACAGTGAGGGTGTTTCTCATGCTGCTGATTAACCTCAAACCTGAGCTAACAAGTTGTGTAAAGCTTCTCAGTTTCCATAACTGTGTGTCTTCTGTGGTTTATAATGTCTCTTTCCCAGAAGTTAAATCCTTGAGACTGTATAAGACGTTTTGATAGAATTTTAAGGCTGCAGAGCACTCTATGAACTTTAATTTATTGTATGGAGAAACCTCTCAGCAGCATTCATTTAGTAAAAATGGTATGCATTTTTCTATTTTTACAAAGATTAGTGAGCTTCTCTCTCAAAACTTGATTTCTAGCTGAATACAATGGGTGTTTTAGTATCTTTTCATTCCATGTGGTTTTGTTTTGCTGAAAACAAGAGGATTTTGTTTCTTTTATTATGAGGAAATGTTCTGTCTTGATGAGAAAGCAGTATTTTCATGAGTAATTTAGAAGAATTTTTTAGGATTAGTGCTGGGTGTGCTGATTCACTTGAGGATCTGAAACTGAACATTTAAATACGGTGTAAAGACTATTGAATGGTGGCTGTTACTCTACATTACACAGCTGAACAGATGCATCACACGGTTCAAGGAATAGTATAGAAAGGGGTTATATTTTTCCTTAGTTCAAAATATCAGGTGGGTATTTGCATTTCTAAATAGGAAAAGCTTTTTAAAAGTTACTGAAGTTAAAAAAAAAGTAATCATATATAGAATGAACTGTCTTTTTTTTTTTTCCCCTCTAGGAAATAGGTAGGTTAACTGCTATTAGAAGCATTTTAGAAATAAAATTCCACAACATCAGGATCTAGCAGCACATTTTTCCTGGAAGATTTATGTCTGGTGCTCCAATCTGGAGTTCTTCCTGCATTAAAAAAACCATTTCTGCTGCTCTTCTGTGCCATACAATTATATGGTTGCATTTCCTTTGGTTTTAGAAGGGCTGTCTTTTTAACAGCATGGAAACAGATTTATTTAAAAAAAAAAAGAGGAAAGTTCTAGGGCAATAGTTTTTTTGTGTTTTCTTGGGAGAGGGTTTATTTGATCAGTCTTGGAATATAATTAATGTAAATATTTTCATAGCTATTTAGAAATGCTGAGGTTCTCCAAGTTTTACTCCCTGCCTATATCATTAACCTTGGTGTGGCTGGGCAGATATGCCAGGTCTCTTTCTTACTATCAATTTGCATTCATTTTCCACAACTAACTGCAGTGCAGGGTCCCAGGTGTGCGCGGGAGGAGGTGTGCTGCTTCCCAGGCAGATGTGGTGGCAGTGACCTGGGCTCTAAGTTATTGTCTGTTTGGAAGCGCAGGAAGAGCTGTTGAGTCAGTATGTGTCTCTCAAATGCCTGTTCCTGCTGCACTTGGAAGGAAAGGCATGCCTGTAGCTTGCTTCAGAAAGAAAGAGCTAGAGATTTCAAATTAGATTATTTCATATATTCTGTGGTGGACATGATGGATGAAAAATAAAATCAGTATTAAAAAACATTTGGGGTTTCTAGGGAGTGATGGATGTAGTCCATAAAGTACTGATTCCGGTGAAGTTTTTGTTGCAGTTTTGTAACTTCCCTGATGTCTGAACCGCACGTAGATGTTGTGTTTTGGAGGGAAGGTTGAACACTGCCACAGAACACTTCCAACAAGCCTTAAGGAGCACGTTAGAAAGATCTGTAGTGCATAGATGTTCTGGACCAAATGCTTTTTTTTTTTCCCCAGCAATCTTTACTGTTTTATGTTTGCAGGTAATCAAAGCTGATGTTTACATGGTTGGGTAACAAACCGTCATTTAAAATGCTATTGTCATGTTTTTAACTGTACTGAGTTTAAATTTTCTCTATTCTGTTGTGCACTGTAGCTCCATAGCTTAAATCACACTAAATGCTAGCTAAAAATGTTAAATTACTTTATTTTAGATGAGCTGACCTGTATTTCTGTTAAACTTAGAAACTTATTTGTGAATTCTGAGAACTCATAACTAAAAAATATTCTGATTCCACTCTTATTGATACTTTTCCTGTGATTATTTTTCATTGAAGGTGAAGCTCTAAATCTGCTCAGCATGTTCCTTTGAAATCGCTAAGTTGTAAGTGTACATATACATGAGTATAAATAAAATACTGCAAAATTTGATTATCTTTCATAGGGAAGTTTTTACCTTTGAAGACAATGTTAGGACCAAGATATGATGAACAGGTTGCTGAAGAAAATCGTTTTCACCCGAGTATGTTATCCAACTACTTAAAGAGTCTGAAGGTAAAGTTAAATTTTCTAGTAATTGAAACATTACTTTCATTATTAATGTTTATTCAAATGTTGCTTTTCAGATTTAAGAAAAAAGTGGTTGATGGCTTCCTTTGGGACATCTGTACAGAAAACTTATTTTTTTGTTTACATTTTCAGGTTTTCTCTGCAATGCCTAAATTTCCAAAAGTACTTTCTTATAGGCAAGAATTGTGCAAAATCCTCTAGGTCATTCACTGTATTAGCAGCAAGAATGTCACTCTTCTCTCTTACTGCTGTTGCATCTTGGAGAGATGTCATTGTCAAAATTCACATAGTCTGATTTTGTAGTTTTACAAATGACTCTTGCAAATGGGTGTATTAAGTTGCAGTTTTGCTTATAGGAGTGAAAGCATTTAAAAGTGAAAGGACAATTTCATAGAATTCTTCTGTAGTTTCAATGTATAATTTTATTCTTTTGATGCATAGAATGCTTTATGGTATCTAACCAGTCATACCCAATATGGAAGAAAACAATTTATGGATTTTATCTAGTAACTTCTTAGTGAAAAAAATGCATAAATAGAAAAAAATTTTAGGAGCATGGATTGGGATCCAGGAAGGTGGGTGGATGCCTTTATCATTGGGTTACAGAGTTGTGCTTCTGCCCTATTTTTTTATGCTCTGTTTCGCCCATTTCTGTCTGTCTACTTCAGCTTGTACGTTGTTCTGCACCATAGCACAACTATGACGGTAAAGGTGGGGAACAGGACATTTCCAGCCTTTCACATAGTCTGTGAAGTGTTGTGCCTAGTCCAGTGCATCTGGAGTTGTAGGAAATGGGGTTTTGAACCTCCCAGACAAAGAAAGGCCTAGAACCTAATTCTTTTAATCTGTTTATTAAACTGTTATATAGAAGGTTAGCACCAGTTTTTTGACTGTGTGTTTTATAAAACTAATCATGCTAGTGACATTTTTTCTGGGTTTTTTGAGGGGGGGTTTTTTGCTGTTCATCTAAGTTAAATTAATTCTGAACTTGTTCAACAGTATCAGAGCTTAAACATCAGAAGAATCAGATGACTAAAATATGGGAATCTGCATTTTATGAATCTTATTTCGGCTGACGTAGGAAATAGATGGTGAGCTACTCAGTGTAGCAGCAATAGAAGTACCTGTGGGCTAATGTGATGAGAAAGTACTATCAGTGAAGCATATGTGCCTGTTCTCAGGTGTTTGAACTGGTAGGATTTTTCTTGTTTGAATTCTTGGATCTACGCATCTAAATTCTACTTGAGTTCCTCTTTTATGCATTATGTTGTTTTTGACTCTGACTGGCTTTAATGGACATACCTAGAAATTTTCCAAAACCAATCTTATTCATGGTTTAAAGTAATTTAAAATTCTGCATATATTTTGAAGTTATAGAGAACTTCAGAGACTTACTCAGAATTTCTGACTATTTGCTTGTTAGTGATTTGTCACTAAAAAAGAAGTCATGGTGAGCCTTCATAGTCTTTCTACTAGGCACATCAAGCAGTTGTATTGCAATACTACAAATTCCTAATGTCTTGAGTGACATCAGATGATTAGACACTGATAGTACAATTACTAGCATGGGGATCCCCACTTATATTTTGGTAATTTTGGTTAACAAGCAGAACATATAATTTCTCTCAAACTCCCTTTTCTCATCAAATCTATTATATTGTCTTGAACCCTGGTATGGTTGCTAGATGTTTGCTATTTGAAAACATATGATTTTTTAATTTGCTGAGATATGCAGTGGGTTACTGGAGTGCTATATTTGTTGAACAGCAGTTTACCAACAATCTGGCAATGAAATGAATGTGCAATTGAGGAGACCTTGAAAAGTGGATTTTCCCAAGACAAAAGTAGCTCACTGTGGATGGTTCTCATCATTTTACTGCAGTGTGTTTTACTGCTAATACTTTGCAGAATGAATAATTTCTGAGGCCTGGTCATTACTTAAGTCCATATAATTTATCTCCCAAATAAGAGACTTCAGCAGAAACTTTTACATCTGGATTTTGGTAATAGTGAGATATTGCTGCTACCACAGATTTTTGAAGGTACCGATTCAGCATTAAGACAACATCTGTCTGGGAGGAACTTTCTCTAACAAGCTTCCTGTGCAATTATTTTTTCTCATGGAGCTGGTTGCTGAAAATCTGAATGTTAGAAACCGATTTGATAAGGGATAGCAACTCCACTTTTCTTCTGATTGCCAATATTGACATAGTATCTTACTGGTCTCATAAAAAAAATGCGCAGGAGCAGTGGTGACAGTGTGAATAATTTTATTTTTTTTATTTCTTTCTTGACTAGGTAGGTTAGTACTGTTTATGCTTTATAAAAGGTAGTTTTATTGCTGTTATGAAGAGTTAGGATATTCATTAACTCAGAAGAATGTTTGGGCAATTAGTATGCTCAAGCTACAGTACTCCTATTAGGAAAATTAGTTATCAGTTTTCAGCCACATTATTGTTTTCACAGATAAATTCAATCACTGATTTAAACTATTTTCCTCAAATAAGAAATGCAAGAAAAAAATCCTGGTACTGGAGACAATTCAGTGTATTGTAATATGCTCTCGCCCTCCTGGGGAGGATATTTTCAAGTTCCAGTGTCTAATGAGAAGCTTCTGGGGTCATACAAGGGGAACCTAGCTAACCCCATTTAATTGCACAGGAGCAGAAGAGCGCATGCATAAGGCATTAATAGCTGGAGATAGCTGGAATGTGAGAAAGTGAGGAGGAGGGCTTTTTATAACCATAGGAGGACATGGAGAGCCTGGCCAAAATAAGTAGGAGCAGAATGGAGGTGGTATGAAGATCTTGGTATTATTGTATTTAGAAGATGAGAATTTCAAGCTATCGATGAGCTTTTTTTCCTTCTATCCAGTCATCTTTTACAATTAGAAGCAAGAAAAAGAACTATTTTCAGTTGTGTTTCAATGTGGTGTCTAAGATTGTAGTGTTGTAACAGTCCTTGTAAGAAATAAATGTATGTTTTAGGGAGAAGTTGCTCAACAATTTAAAATTATTCTTTCTTCCAAAGCTGTGCCATTCAATGGGCGTGGTGGACTGAAAGATGTGATTCATGCAAAACATTGGCTGGAAAAACAGTTTTTTCCAGTGGGTGACTATCTGTTTTAGCTTAGATAGTCTTTCAAAAATCAGCTCCTATTAAGAACTTTCTAGGAGCAAACTTATGAGAGCATGACTGTGATGACTGGTGTGATGTCAGGGTTTCAGAGCAAAGCACCTGCGTGATGAATGTATGTGTACTAGAATCTATTCTATAGGTGAGAATTGTGGTTGGTCAGGACAAGCATATTATAACCCCGGTTCAGTGACTGAAATGTTTTGATTCCTGTGGTACCAGTGGTTTTTTGCATGGATTTTTGGAACATCAGAATTGTATACTTTGATATGTTACATAATCCCCCCGCTTTTTAAAAATTTCTTTATCCTTTTCTTTTGCCATGCACTCTCTAAATTGTAGTGTGTTACGTGCAGCTAATCGCGTGAACTGAGAGAGCAAATGTTTATGCTTTCTGTAAAGCAAGGAAACTGCTTTCAGGCCTTAAACGCTCTATATGCCATGCATGCTTTTATAGCTTTGGCTAAATTATATTGGATGCCTATTTGGTTTACTGCTCCATGAAATGTGTGAGGAACAGTGTTGCTTCACAAGATCTTCACTTGTATATGATTGAAGTGATTCGTGATAATTGCAGAGGAATAGCAGGCCAGAAGTCCTAGAGTCCGGTAGTTCAGAATTTCCTCTCTAGCAGATACTTTGCTATATTTCATTCTCCTATTCAAATTAAATGCAACATCTGAAACGCTTGGTGACACACTGGGTCTGAAGTACATTGTGGTGTTCTCCTGGCTTCTACATGTCAGTGAGGAAACTGAAATCTGTAAGTGAGTATGTTCACAAGAGTAATTTTGAAAAGTTGAGGGGAAAAGCATGCAAGTATTTTTTGAGCTTAAAAGCTTTGACATAAAATTAGTTTTTGTGCTTTCATGCATCTTTGCAGTGGTAATTCTTCATTGTAGCAGGAGTTTGGGAAAGTTTGGAGGCTTCTGGTGGGAACATTTGAAGCTGCTGGTATTTGAAAACAGCGGGGTTGGGAATTGGCTTTGAGTTTTCAGTGCTAAAATGGAATTGTATCTCTCCTACTTTTGGATGGGAGGATATGAAACTATGTTCTACAAATCACTGGCATTTCTTCTTGTAGCTTCTCCTTCAACAATTTGATATATTAAACAGTGTTACCTTTTAATCTGTCTTCGTGCTTTTATTAAAGGTTGTTTTCCTCACGATTCTTTTTCTCTTTCTTCAGACTGCCAGACAATACAGCATTTTTTTCAAGAGTAATTCACATTTTGGAGTGTCTTCTTTCTTACTAGACTGGAACTGAATGCAAAACCCTTTACTTTAAAATGACGTTTTCATTGAATCTTAATCTTCCTTTGAACATAACTTTTTTCCCCCTTAGCAGAGGACATCTTGGGAACGTTACACCTAACCCCATATTGTACATAAAAGAATAGGTTATCAAGCTGAGCTATGTAGAAGTTGGGGAGGAGCATAGTTAGGGGGCCATTTATGTGGCTTCATTGTCTAGAGCTCTCTGGTGAAAACACACCTGATTCTCGTATCAGTCTTTTTGCCAACTCTAACCATGCTGTTGATAGGATGCAGAACACAAAGGGAGATTCTTATGCTTTTTTGGGGGCATGGCATGTTACTGGGAGATACTCTGGGGATTCCCTCCATGGAGCCATTGCTTGTGTAGAATGGTAGAAAAATATCTAGATAGTTTTCATAGAACTAGCTCATTTTAGATGTACTTTTCTATCCTAGCATGTAGTCCTGTACAATTACCTAGAAGTACTGGTGCGGGAATATGTCATTCTCTTCTGAATAGTTATTTTGAACTGGCTTATGTCAGTGTCATAGTGTTATGGACCTACAGTGTGTAGCACCTGGAAATTTTGTGTGGTCTTACTTGTGAATTAAGTAGTCTCTGAGTTTTATTTGCTAAATGCTGTTTAGAATGGAGGGGGAGGAAAGTAATCATTGAATTAATTGCCTTTTGTATACTTCCTACAAAATTAATCACTGGTTAGTATGCTGTCAGTCTGTATGTTTAGCAGCTTGGTTGCCATTAACTATTTGAAGTTTCAGGTGATGTAACATTGTTTTCAGGTGGACCCCTACTGAAGTAGCTTGTATTTCTGCAAAACACAGTAATAAAAGTAAACAAAGCATTCTGAATACAATATACAAAGTTGAAGTAAACAAGGAGAAGTTCAAACCTGATTTGGATATTACACTACAAATGGTTAATGCTGGTGAAATAACAGTATGATGCTTTTTAACATCTGATAAATAAAAGTATTATGAAAGTATAAAAGTATTGTAAAAGTATTCTGAAAGTATATCATCAGAACTTTGAATACCATGGATAACTACCTCTGTAGATAATTGAAAATTTGTCTTTGGGGTCTATTGAACTACATATCCATGTGAAGCAACTGTTTCTGAACTGTGTTCCAGTTATAATTGGAATTATCTTTTCTGAATTATCTGGAAGCAGTGTTTTAATTTGTAATTCTTCCAACTGCACTGCTAAATTATTGCTAGTCTGTTGACCGTAAGGTAAATAAAACCTGATCAAAATCCTGTTTATGAGCATGTGCTGGAGTTTTAAATATATTGAAGATGCAGTGTTCTTCTGTGTTTTCGTATGCGTAATGTGCTTCAGTGTTAATGTATTTTTAAGTGCACTCTTGATGTATCTTTAAAAAAGGCAAAGCTATGGAACAAGGATTTTGCTAAACTACCACTCTTAAAATGCCTTTAAAAAAACCCATCTGGTTTCATGGTGGGAATCCTACTTGAAAGCATGACATTCAGCATTTTGACCAAAAGTGAGTACTTGCACTTGTAAGGCGGGAAACCAGGAATACTTTCAGTACACAGGTGTGTTAGTGA
>WAAD01040851.1:260798-272620 GCA_013389945.1 Fregata magnificens | reverse complement strand
CATAAGTTTTTTCTCAACCTTTTGTCTCTGATTTAAATTTTGCTTGCAGTCCTTTATAATTAAATGGTAATTCCAAACCAAGCTTAGTTTTGGTAAATTCTGTATTTTGGTATAGAAGGGTTCAATCTTTCCAGTGAACAACTGAAATATAAGAAACTTAAACTCTCTTCCTGCCCAGAGACAACAAAAATGCACTCAGCTCCTGGGGAACCTCCAAACCTGTGAAACGTGGCAGAAGATGCAACACGCTCACCAGGCTGTTTAGTCCTGGGGGAGCCAATTCAGCCTTAAGTTTTGGAGAAGGTACTTATGGGTGCCTAACAAGTATAATTTAACTTCAGAGACTTCTGAGTCACTTCAGATCTATATATTTCAGTTCCTCCAGAAAAGCTGACACCAACACAGCAGGATTTTCTTTGATGGTTACATTTTGTCTGGATAATAAAAGAGACTCTGGGTATTTCTTCAAGCCTTTTGGATGCCCTATTGCTGTTGACTCAATCAGGTTGTCTGATGCCCTAAGTTCAGAAATGTTCTCCAAAACTGAAGGCACATACTTGAGGAGTGAAATGTTTGGTTTACTTTTTCTTATTTTGGACATTTGAGATGCAGCTTAAAACGGTGAGAAGAGTGCAGTGTGAAAGGCTTCAGAGGGTAACTTTTTCTGTGAGGAAGCAGCTGGACAGGTTTGTCAGTTTTACCCAGATTANTTGTATCAAGTTATGATTTTGCTGGCTAAACTGAAGAACACATGCAAAATTTCTGCTTGGTAGGTAGTTACAAAATGGCTGTGATCAAATCATTCTATATATTTTCTTTAACAGGCCCAATAAATAGAGTTCTGGAGTCTCCCACTACCAGCCATTGTTTCCAGGTCTTAAGTCATACCTGTGGTTCTTTGAAATCCCATTCTTTTTTTCCTAATAGTCTTCTTGAAGTTTGGACACAATGTTCTGAAATCAGTTTTACCTGCACCAAATACAAAGATATTATTACATCTTCATCCTACTGTATTTTCTNTATATATTTCAGTTCCTCCAGAAAAGCTGACACCAACACAGCAGGATTTTCTTTGATGGTTACATTTTGTCTGGATAATAAAAGAGACTCTGGGTATTTCTTCAAGCCTTTTGGATGCCCTATTGCTGTTGACTCAATCAGGTTGTCTGATGCCCTAAGTTCAGAAATGTTCTCCAAAACTGAAGGCACATACTTGAGGAGTGAAATGTTTGGTTTACTTTTTCTTATTTTGGACATTTGAGATGCAGCTTAAAACGGTGAGAAGAGTGCAGTGTGAAAGGCTTCAGAGGGTAACTTTTTCTGTGAGGAAGCAGCTGGACAGGTTTGTCAGTTTTACCCAGATTAGATAAGATTGGTAAGAAAGAATCACCTTGACCAGCTACTTTGACTTTCTCTGCAAAAGACATAAATGTTCGTTAAAATAATAATTCTTTGAGCTACAGCAGACAACTCCAACAAAACCATGCCAAAACAAGCTATTTCCCCAAAATACTTATTTTAATGTTCCTCTTGCCAAAGGACTTGTGACAATTTTTTGTTAACTGATTCCAAAAGTTAAATATCCTCATGGCAAAATCAGTGCATTAATTTTTAAATTAGGGTGTGTTTAACTTCAGTATCCATCCATTGTATCAAGTTATGATTTTGCTGGCTAAACTGAAGAACACATGCAAAATTTCTGCTTGGTAGGTAGTTACAAAATGGCTGTGATCAAATCATTCTATATATTTTCTTTAACAGGCCCAATAAATAGAGTTCTGGAGTCTCCCACTACCAGCCATGGTTTCCAGGTCTTAAGTCATACCTGTGGTTCTTTGAAATCCCATTCTTTTTTTCCTAATAGTCTTCTTGAAGTTTGGACACAATGTTCTGAAATCAGTTTTACCTGCACCAAATACAAAGATATTATTACATCTTCATCCTACTGTATTTTCTACTATACCTAAATCTAAGGGGCTTTTTTTCTATGACATTATATCAAAACTTAGTCTTAATGAATTGTGTGCTGTGACCTCTAAGTGCTTTTCAGTCATTTCTTCATGGGATAGCACACCCAACCTTTCAGGGAAGAAAACTGCTTCTAGATATACGCTTTCCTCTGCCATTTATCAGGAGTTTACTCTGAACAGCACTCTATCTTTGTTATTTTCTGGTACTTAATATTTGTTTCATCTGAAAAATTACTCATTTATTAATTCATTGAGGTTACAAGTGAAACTGTTCAATAGTGTAAGCCAGAAAAACCAAAAAAAAGGATGCCTGCCAAATCTCTCAGTGAAATTAACTCATGTAATGACAATTCCTCACCTAAATTACATTTTGGGATCTGCCAATGTTCTTAAGAGGTGCATTGACATTTCCACTATCGACTTAGTTTCTTAACCAAAATGTTGCATGATATCAAATCTTATGCTTTATAGACATCTAGAGATAGTTCGTAATAATTTTTATCCTTATGATTCAACTTTGTTAACCATAAAATAGTGTTGGTATTAATTAGAATCATAGAATCATTTAGGTTGGAAAAGACCTTTAAAACCTTTAAGATCATTGAGTCCAACTAGGTTGTCTTCCTCTATTCTTTATAAGTTGAATTCTAATATCAACTGTGTCACAGTTTTGCCCATTATCAATGCCAGGCTAGAAATCCTAAAAGTTTCAGATGTGCTGAGATTCCAAGATGATTATTAAATACCAAATGGGCAAAGATAAAAGACCTCATAATTCAGGCTTTGGATGCTGATATGAGCTTAACCCAGTCTTGACCCTTTAGTAAACTTCCAGTTGGCTTGCAGGTTGAGCCATGACATCCTGCAGAATATTCTTCAAGCAAATCCTCAACTACCAAAATTTTTAGAAGATCTTCAAATTATGATTCTGTCATAATTTAGGAAAGATGGATATTTTTTCCTGTAAGAATTAGAATCCTTTTAATAGGTGATCAGCCATGCCATTCCTTTGCCCAGTAATCTCAGGGGAAGGATGATGAACCATCAGTTTTTCAGGGTGACTGGCTGATGAACCGTTCTTCTTAATGTGGCAGGACCCGGAAAAGCAATGGCAGTTCTGCTCACTGACACTCAGAGATTAGCAATGTATGGAAGTCTGAACTTCTTTCAATCCCTTTGAAAAACAGGTTCACTACCCCATGCCATTGTCTCACATCTGGAAAAGGGCTCACAAAGAGCCAAAGCGCATTTTGAGTTCATCTCACAGAAGCACAATGTCCAGATCAGAGTGGTTATCTGTTAATGTTTATGAGAAATAGTTTGTTTGCTGGGTGACTGGGGATGGCTATAGGAACTCATTTCAGGAGGCTCTGCATAGAGTCATAGTGTTATTAACCACACATTGTCCCCTATCATGTAAAAAGCTCAGGAGCCCACCCCCCAAAATTATCAGCCGGAATTGCTAGCCCATACCCTGATGCTCTTTGCAGAAAAGCATACCATTTCATGTACTCGTTTCATGGCTGCTGATGGTCACAGACATTTTAATCTCTCCCTCCCTTGCTTATTTCCTGATGTCGATGTTTTTCAACACTTGAGTTCTGCCAAGTGGGATGATCTTCAGAGAGGAAGATGATATTGCAGAAATACAGCTGGTCCTGTTGACAGCCACATTGGCTTTTCCCTTCTTTTTTTCTATGAAAGGTTAGTTGTTCTACTTAGTTCCTTATTTTATTTATTTCCTTAGTTTATTTATTTACTTCTGGCTCTGAGCTGTTCTTGAAATTAGACTCATTGTAACAACATAATGTGCAGACTGTCTGCTGACTGTGTCAGATCAAGCTTTATAATATTTTATGTGTATTGAAAGAGCATACACACTGCCAGTAATAAGTAAGCACTGCCCTTGGGCCCAGCTCCTGCTATGTATTACAAATCTCAGAAATGTGGTCATTACTTTGTCTTAGCTGCAAAATTACTTTTATTGAATTGCAGTTAAGGTATCCTGGTATTTGCAGTTGTTTTTTTAAAGAGTTCTTCCACATTCCTCTCCCTACCTTTTGTCCTCCATTTGTGGAAACATAATACTGCTGTTTGATCCCTGCAATACTCTGTGGCTGAATTTTCAACCAGGTTCACAATCTGTTTGACACCATACAATCTGTGAAAATGCAGAGTAGTACTTGCCCAACTATGTTTTATGATTTTTACCAGTGTCTGGATTAATACATCATTCATGAGCTAATGCACATTTTTTCTATCATGTTTGTAATTTACAGCTTTTCATTATTTAATGTGAATGAACCATTTGTAGCCCATAGGTGGTTTGCAGTGCATTAGTATAACCATTTCTTCAATCACATATTATGTGATTGACCACATAGTGTATTGTTGTAGTGTTGTTTATACTCCATTATTGGCTGTTCCTTTGGGTTTAAATCAAAACTTCCTAATTCAAAGCTGCCTAAGAAATATTAACTCAAGACTTTTGCAACTTGTGTCTTGCATTCATAAGAAAAATGTCAAGAGCATGTGGGATCCGAATACTGCTATTTCATCTGGTCATGACCAGTATAAGCAAGTGTGACATAAAGGGAAAAACAAAACAAAACAAACCCCCAAAAACCCTTGGTAACAGTTTATGGGAATGTTTTCCAAACTCTTCCCCACACCCAGGTTTCATCCACGGAGCAGATAGTTGTTTACAGTACAGGAGAAATAGCGTATTGAAAGTAGATATGTAAAGATCCTCTTGTCTGTGTATGTCTGGTGAACGCCCTTTTATGTAGATGATAAGACCAAACCTGTTTTTCATGAGCTGAGATTTAAGTGATGGAGAAGTCTGCAGATATAGTTTAAGTATGAATTTACTGTATAAAAATAGATATTGATGCAAGCCTTCACTTGAAAATAAATCCTTTCAGAATGGTAAATCCTATTTTGAGGGCTTTCTGGCATTGTGTTTTGGGTATGGCATCTTATTTGAACAATTATTCTAGCTGATTGCTTTATCCACTATATGGCTGTTTTTAATAGTATCTTTAAAAAGATTGATTCCCATAATAAAACTGAGTTGGAATGCCGAGGTAGTACTCAGTAACTTTTCCAAACCAGGAATCTGTTTCTAAATTTGACCCAAAGGAGCTATAACTTAATTATGATACAAATAATCCATCTTTCAATAGGGAAACTGCTTTTTATTTTCTTTTTAGACAAACAAAATAAACAAAGGAAAAATAAAGGCAAAAAAAATCCTATTGTTAAAATGGAAAAGGTTGAATTTCAAATCACAGTAGAAAGAGTTAGAAGGAATCTTGAGAGGACATATCATCCATGCTCTTGCTACAGTGACATTAACTGTAATTATCTGAGGCAAGTTTGTCCTTCTTGTTCTTAAAAATGTCTCATGATGGAGATTCCATATCCACTTTGGTGTCTCATGAGGTCTACTACTAGAACGATTTTTTAAATGTCTAACCTGAATCTGTTATTGCATTTTAAACCCCTTTACTTCTTGTCTTAATCTCATGGACAGGAAGAGAGATAATACCCTTTGTCTCTGGAGCATCCTCTTGCATATTTGCAGTCTGTTTCCATATTTCCTCTCATCATTGCCTTACCTAGACAATCTTTCCTCTCAGTCTTCCTTATAGGTTATTATTTCTAGACCTCTGACAATTACTGTTGCTTTCTCTGTCTCTCTCCAATATGGCTACACCTCTTTTAAAGGGTATCCTATAACTGTAATCCATTTTTGTTTAACACCTTCTGTTATGAACTTTTAAAATTGGCATTAATGTGTATATTTCTTAATGATTGGAGCACAAAGGAGCTGCTATTAATAATATATCAAAGATCATAATTTTTCAGAGTACTATAGTAATGAATAATTATTTTCTATGTCTATGGCACTATTGAATTCATGGGTCTTCAGAGAGTTTTCTGGATTATGAACTTGTTGCTGGAACAAAAATCCAAATAAATCAGAACAGAGATTTTCACTGAGTTAATGAACAGGACTTTGATTATAATATAATTTATGTCAGGTTTAGGCTAGCATGACACTAGTAACATCATGGAAGCTTTTCAGTGGTGTGAAATGAACCTGAACTTCTGTTTATTTTAGGAACATCTCACCTGCTGTCCCACAGCACCCAGCAGTGAAAGATGCTTGTGTCAGTCAGCATAACAGGGAGAGCCTATGTGTGATTTAGCCACTGAGTGGGCTAGTGTTGGATTAGCGGCAGAAATTTGTCTTTTTTCTGAAGGGAAAAAAAGAATCAAGAAAATTATTTATACAGGATATCATACAAGTCCTTTCCATTCTCTGCTGCATTTGAAATCTTCATCTCTAGTTCTCTGGTGGTGCATCTTGCTTTTTTTTCCTCCTTATCACCTTGACAGTGGCTTTTGAAGAGGCCAGGGTCATAACCTTGAAATGAAAAGAATAGCTCTGGTTTAGGCCCTCTTGCCATTATAATACGTACATAGTCCTTTTAATGAGGCATAAACAGTAACTGTAGGTTGTAATGGAGGGCTGCTGTGCTGCTGCACTTTAACCTCTTTTTTTAATTTATACCCACGTGACTAAGAATTTCAATTTGTTTGCAATTCTGTTCCTCTTCCCGAGTGTTTATGGACCCTTGCTAGCTATTAAAAGCAAGAAGGGAGCATAAGAGTCAGCCAGTTAAATGCCTAGTGCTTTAATTAAACAGTATTTATATTGTACTCAGTAGAATAGATTTCTTGGAGTGAGCCTTACTACAGACACTTGATATAGGTCCCACTTGCCCAGGTTACAATATAAAGCTCATGGCCTCTTCAACTGCAGGAGGAAAAGAGAGAGATTTCCTGGGAGCATTGTTAATAATACGTGTGGAGATCTAGTGAATAAATGGTGTACTGGACACAGCTTATATGGCATGCCCCATTGTGTCCTACTGCTTACTGGCAACAGATTGCTCTTGGCCAGCTCTATTCTTTGCTGTATTGTGTTTCCCACAGGCTGTTCCTGTCACAGATGCACACAAAGTCAAATTAGGCAGGTGATGTAACCCAAAATATTTATTCTAACCAAAAGTGTTTTGGTACTCCAACCAACATTAGTAAACCACAGGTTCAGGATGTCAATAGGAAATAATACCACACAACTGACCTGAGAATTCTTAAGCTTTAGAATGATGACTTAGGATGCGTAATCACTCACCTAATAAGGCGAGGGCTCTCAGCCTTGGGCAGTGTCCCGACCCAAGGGGAGAGTCCTCAACTGCAGACCCGCTGCTCTGAGGAGGACTGATTCAATTTGCCCCCCAGCAGGACTCCAGTTATACCCTAGTTGAATCTGACCTGTGGTCATATATAGCCATGTCCGTTCCTAATCACTGAGGGCTCCGTCTACCGGTGACTGTGTACGGGACAACAGTCACAATGGACAGTAAAGGCGTGAAAAGTAAAGGTGCGAAAAGTAAGGGCATGAAAAGAATCACCGGCCGCTTTCTTTCCACAGTCAGAAAGCCCCTGGTCTTTATCAGGGCGGGTGCATCCGCCACAGCTCCCATTCCAGGTTTCCTCTTGTAAATAAATCAAAATGGGATTAGTAGAAGCTATTTTGTTCATGTTTCACATTGCTGAAAGGGCCTTATTCCTAAAGCACATCGTAAGACAAAAATGAAATCATGTTTTGTCATGACCTTGTCAGATTAGGCACCATATCTTCATTAGAAATGCACAAGAGGTATTTCTCCACTCTAACATATGACTGCTTTTGAGGGCAGGTTGCTTGGGCTTAGGTGTGTTATCCTGAGCTAACCGTGGTGTTCAATAAGATACAGTCAGGCCTGCTATCTGTGCCTTTTCTTCAACTCTGGCAGTATGAAGTATTATGGCAAAGCATTACGGCTCCAATTCTGTAGAATTATGACAAATTCTAACATGAAATTGAAGGCATTTCTCCAGGAAATAAGGAGTGCTGTATGGCTCCCCATGAGGGTAATTCACTCCTCTCCAGCTGTGGCATAAGTAGGGATCTAGTGATCCAAGTGCAGGTGACACAAGCCCCTGCAACAGTAGTTACTTAACAAATGCAGTTTTCTTTTCCTTTCTTATCCACTAACTGCCTGCAGGCAGACCTGGTCAAAAAAAGGCCATTCTGAATTTGTTCTCATTTGCTGAATTTCAAAGAAGCTTTTACCAGCTTCCCCCACTGAGTGCCAGTGCTGCTCTGGGTAGAGTGGTTGTCATTATGTGGGACCCTGGAGCACACTGGAGGTCAGGGACAGAGCCAGGGGTTTACTTTGAACCCTTTTACTTCTTGTCTATGTGTTAATCGCTGCACTGGTCTGTCTCTCAGAGCCATAAAATGCTATGTACACAATCTCTCGCACTCACACCCACACACTCCTCCTACTCCTCTGCCTCCTGTTTTCATACATTTGCCTGGGTAATGGATAATCCCCTTCCTGTCACCCCACATTGCCTCTCAGTTGCAGAATGTATTGCTTAATTGTAAAAAAAAATAAATCCCCTTCTATAGCATTTGTTTGGGCGGAAAGTTTTCTCCAGTCTCTGCGGCTCCTTTATCGTATGCAGTGGAGTTAAAATGTTCATACTTTTAAAAAGCTTTCTCAGTAGTAATTATTTACTCTCCTGCCAGAGGGACTGCAAACGCCTTTCTCCTCTTAGGCTCATGCTTAATCTGCTATTTGTTACCTATATTAGAACTGACCCAAGGCTCCTGTCTTAAAATGACTTGGGCATGATTTGCACATATATCAGCTTCACATACCCAGCACAGAGGAATCATGTGTCTTTCATGGAGTTTTCTGGTTTGGGATTTTTTTAACCACCCTTATTTAGTGTGATCTATATATTTTGCATAGATATTATGGATATGATTTTCTAGGATCCTAACATGGCTTTGTATCNGATCTCTGCTTCCAAGAATTAGACCTACATTTTTACAACTTAGAGTTGCTCTGTCTCCAAGGCTCTGTGAGTCAAAAAGTGATTCCTCCATCTCCATTTGAAGGAAAGAAAAGCAAGCAGCATGAAACAAATCTGAGTGCTTTGCTAATGCATTGGCACCTAGATAGTCTTATGATTATGATAAACTGCATAGTGAACATCATATACTTGATGGTTTAACTCAAATTCTCAAAAGTCCTAATCCAAGTGTCCCATTCTTCTTCCCAGTAGTAAATAGGAAAAATTCATACAGAGCTGGACTGTTAATCACTGTACAGCAGCTTTACATGTCTTTCCTCAGCAAAAGGCTCTTGAAATGGGTGTAAACATAATTTAAGACAATTTTATTGTCTATATATGTTCCCAAAGAGGTATTAAGGGGTATTAGTATTCATTAATCATTACATTCAGACCTACTGACATGAATGAGAGTAGGTCTGAGGTTCCTTTCCAAGAAAATGTATTTTTCCTAGTTTTTCTTACTTTTCTGTAAAGTTTGTGAAAAGGATTTTCTCCCCAGGAGCATTAATACTCTTTGCTTCCAGCCAGACCAAATTTGTTGTTATTTTTCAGTTCTTCTGCCTCTCTGTCCTGCTGAAAAACAAGGGTCACAATACTGCAATAAATAATAGAAGTGGGACTGCCTTTTGGCCAAGGAAGACCTACCTCAAATGAAAAAGCCTCTGAGAAATGTAATTGTGAAACAGCTAAGTTGACTGCATTATCTAATAGCTCTTTGCCCTCTTCCCTAGTTTGCATGAAGAGAAAGAGAGCAACCAATCTTTGGTCTTTTTTTCTTTCTTTTAACCTTAAAAGACAGTTTATCTGGAATATTAAACCCAGTTTCATTTGTGGTTCTTTTATCTTCTCCAGATGGATTCATCTAACACATATTGACAGCCTGTAATTTTATGCAGCCAGCTATGGGTAATAAGCTTTAGGTGTTTCTTGCATGAAATAGGATATTTGTCAGAACTAAATGGTCCTGGCTGCAGGCAATGACCATGTGAACGACAGGACAGTCATCTCTGAACAATGTGTTGGATGAAATAAAACGGAGCTTCAATAGGAGTGAAAACAACCGCCATAATGTCTCTGATTTGTCACAAATTTAGTGTTCTATCCATACTCCAGGTGAGCACTACAGAATGTAGTTCAGTGTTCAATGTTCAGTGGACCTCTGACAGCTTGGACCACTCTTCCACCTTCCATTGCCTGCAGAGTTTTCCCAGGTAGCAATTTCTCAGATATGCAGCAAGGCAGCAATCACCACAAAAGGGAAATGCTAAGAAGCTGAGCTAAAAGGCAGCATTTGTGATAGGCCAGAAGCTGCAAACAAACTAAAAGTTTTGAATTCTGGATTTAACCCATGCTTTACCATGATGACAGCCAGCACATAGCTAGCACAAGTGCAAGAAATTCAGTTCCTTGGAAATATGATTTATTGCCTATAAGTTATCTTGGCTTTCAGCCAAGGTGTGAGGGTGTCAGAGCAATTTGTTACACATATTTACTTTTTTTTTTTCTTTTTTTTTTTTTTTTTTTTTATGGTGCTTGTCCTCAGCTAGCATGTGGGTGGCAGGAACACTTCGTTCAATACTTCCCTTTTCAGTATTGTACCACTGGGCTCTTTTCATCTGCCAATATTTTATCTGTTCCCTTTGTTTGCACTCATCCTTCACAAAAGCTGTTCACTTCATCACAGCCCATGCACTGAGACGTATCCCCTTGATAAATCTGGGGGAGTTCTATAAATAATTTCATTAACACCTTGTCATTCTTGAGGAGAATCACATCAGACCATCCATAGGCCAAGCTAGGAACAGAAGGCCTGATCCCAAACTGCCAGTTGACTTTGTAGTGCTTACCACAGGGCCAATCCTTCCTCCAGCAGAGTGAGTCAGGGATGGAAGAGCCCTACGCAATGAGAGTAAGATAAACCCTGGAGAGATTCTTCCATTCCCCTTATGCTCAATAGTTTATAGTGTCAGTCTACATCAGCTTGAATCATATCAGCAACTCAGTGGGTAGCTGTATTTTTATGAATTTCAGTGCTTTGGGATAAGAAATAGCATGGACAAACAAGATCATCACTGGTTGGCATGTAAGTTCTCCACCCCAAATAGCTTTATTGCTGACAGCACATCATCTGTCACTGACATCAGGGGTGTATCATTAGGCAGTGGCATCATCTGGCAGTGAGACTAATCCTAACATTTAATTAATTGTTATAAACCAATGTTTCATGCAGGTGCCTGTTTAGTGGATTTGCCCAAATGACGCCTTCCCTTTAGACCTTGGAAAAATAAGGAGGTGTGGCAAGATAGTCCTTAAAGAAGAAAGCACAAAGGATCATGTTAATGGTAAAAAGCACCAGTAGTGTTCTGTTTATTGAAACTTGTAAGTGGGCAAGGAGAGAGAACAGAGGGAGAGAGAGAGGTAGTTTGGAGGGGGCTGAGTTAATTTGTTCCCTGGCCCCAAAGTAGATTTTGGTTCCTGAGATGCAGTACCATTCACCAGGTAACAAAGAAAATCTTGGCTTATAATACTTCCTATGCCATGTGGTAGGTACGTATGCTGCTTCTCACTTGGACAGCATCAGATACCTGCTCTTGTGCTGCTTGCTTTATAGTAATTTTAGACAGGGATAAGTATACACACACAGACAAACACACACTTGTATATGTATAGACTATGTATATATCTTTCTAAGAAATTGATAAAATATCTGAAGCCACAAGGTGTGTGGACTATATTTGTCTACCAACGTTTTTTCTCCTGTGGTGGTGCTTCTAGGAGGTCCTTTGTTGAACTATGGCAAAACACACAGATGCATATTTTAAGCTGTTTAATTGCCCTGCTAAATGGGAGCCCAGATGCTTAAAGAAG
>WAAD01040851.1:211372-260224 GCA_013389945.1 Fregata magnificens | reverse complement strand
TCAAAATTAAAATGAAAGCTGATGACAGATATCACAGATGTAGACACTGAGATCCACATCATGGTCTCTCTCCTGGGGACTGCCACAGCTAGACTTATATAAATATGTTTGCAATCCCAGTCACAATCTGTCTTTTGTTGTAGGGTTTCATGTGCTAGACAGATTTACTGTGTTAGTGGTAGAGGTGGCAGTGCTACTTAATAAGGGCCAATGGTTTAAAAAATCCATCTGCTGGCAAACTCTTCAGCTGCTATCTTATACCAGGCTTCTTCCCCCTCCCTGAAGATGCATCTGTGATAAGCAGGTAAAGCTTGCCTCACCATGTGTAAATGAAGGTTTTTGGAAGGACTAAAAGAACAAAACAGTAAAGAATTGCTTGAGTAGGGAAGTATTTGTGAAATGCTGGCACCTAGGTATTGCACTGTGACATGATAGGAGCCTCTGCTTGCCATTTGTAGTAAAAGAGAAATAGACAGTGGAGTGTCAGAATGCGTTGCAGGTACATTTTCTTTTTCTAAAATAAGGCCAAAGCTAGTAATCAGATTTATTCAGAGTTACAATGTCTTGGATTACATACAGCTGGTTTGGCTACCTCCCTTCTTTCTGTGCTAGATGAGCTGTGGAGATAATGATTTACAAATTAAAATATGCTCTCATTAATAGATTTTCAACAAATGAGCACAGAGGGCCAGTGGAGCCACACAGGCTGTTATTTGGTCCATGAGGAGCAATACACTTTATAATTAGTTTCATTTACATGTGTTCAGTGGCCACTGCACAAGTAATTTTTTATCCCTATCTTTAGACATCATTCTCAAATAACTATCTGTATATATGCAACACTGATGAAAATGGAATAATATGCTGCCAATGCTGGAGAACTTAATAAATTATTCCATCCACTGGAAGTCATCAACACAGATAAGGAAATTGCAAAGGCTGATAGGTCATTGTGATTATTTTCTTCTTTGTAATTAAATGTCCAGCCTACTCAGACATTCAACGAAATAAAGGGTTTTATAAGACAGGGGTTTGATTCTTGACAGCTAAGCTATTTCCTAAACCATTCCCATGCTGTCAGTGGAAAGGAACGTGTTGATGAAACTGGAGGCTTTTGTGCCCCATGTGGTGCTCAGAACTCTGCAGAGCTCCCACTGGTTTGATCAGGTTACCATGAGCAGACACAGGAAACAAAAAAGAGATTAAAAAAAGCCTGTAGAGAAACAAAACATTACATTAAAGCTACAGAAAGTTTATATTTTTCTCTCACACACACATATATACCTGACTTTCCTCTGTTCTACAGCCTTCCTCCTTCAGAAAGCCCCTGCATGGAAGAGTACTTGCCCAGCCCACAGGTCCTTGGTTATGTTTGTCATTTGGACCCCAGAAGGCATGAAGGAATTTTCAAATCCTGTTGAAGTCACTGAAGGTAACTTACCATGGCACAGGATTAGCCTTCTGAGGACAGACATTGTCATTCATTGTATGCTTTACAGTCTGAAACACAAAACCACCCACTTCTCAGTTGGCATTTAAGCATTACTGGAGTAAAAGAGAACAACAACAACTATCAAATGTTTTAATAAACCAGAACCAGTTACTTTTATTCATTTATTTTCTTGCCATGGCAGTGAATCAAAATGTCCATTATTTGCATATCACAAGAAGTCTTTTTCTGAAGCTGGGAAAACTGCCATTAACATTGATTTCCTGGGATTATTTTTTGCTGCGGCCTTTTGCCTTTTGAGCTACCACTCCCAGGATTGAGCTTGAGTGACAAGAGGCATCTTCTGTTCTTGTAAAGATAGAATTCAGGGAAATCCAGACAGAAAGGAACATTTCAAAAGGCAGCCTTCCCTCAGGATACTTCAACTAGGATTTGTTGCATGTTTAAAAATACTGTTGAGTTCAGTAGTCTGTGCACTCTAAAGAAAAATACATTCTCAAAAATTGCCATCAAAGTGTTAATGGCAAAAATTGGCCAAATGGAAAAAAGGATGGCTGAAAGCTTAGGAATCTCCCAATTTGTATAAGAAATACCAAAGGGAAGAAGGCATTGGATAAACAATTTTAATTATGACCAATGATATGTATGAAGACAAAGAGAAGATAGTTAATGGGAATAAGGGTTTGGAATTAGAAACTGAACTTGAGAGGAAACTAAACTCAAAGAGTTGAATGCTCTCAAGTGAAGGGGAGTAGATCATGTCCAGCCCAGAACTCTGACAGAACTTCCAAATGAAATCTTCATTCAGGAAGGAAAGAATTTAAATCTTCACTTCAAGTTGGCAATGGCACAGAACTGGAAAGAAGAAAATGCAATGCCTTTATGTAGAAAGAGAAGTGCACTGGGAAGCAAGAAATCCATGGGTCAGACCTTGGAATTATGTTAAGAATTCATAAGGAAAGAATCATTGAAGACACCGAGGAATAGGATATTACAAGGGCTTATTAAATGTAGATACTGCCAGGATAATCTGATTTCTTTCTGTGATTTTTTTTCCTATACAAAGGAAACACATCTGGTCTTCTCTAGCCTGAATTAGGTAAGTCATTTCAGTTATGAAACTGTGTGAGGAATTACTAGTTCTGTGCAGGAAGATGTAGATGAGCAAAAAGAATGAAATCGTTAAGAAGGTCGCTAAAGTCAGACCAAAAAAGAGGGTACTGTTAGAACAAGAATTGTTGGGCTGTAAAACAATCACTGGTGGATTTTCTCAAAAATGAGTCCTAAGAGCAATCGGATATGTTTGGTTTTGTAAATGATCATGATCCTGGAACAGGAAAAGAGGAACTGATGACACAAACACAAGAGATATCAGCTATATATATAAAAATCAACTTTGGAATATTACACATGAAGAATTAGATGTCAGAAGATTCAGGGTAATAGGAAAGGGGCAAAATGAGCTACTGTTTAAGTTTAACATCATGCACCTGGGGACTAATGACAAGAATTTCTGCAGTGCCCTGGGATCTCACTGGCCAGAGCAGAAAGAGAAGAAAAACTATCTGAATATATCTGTCAGTCCCAAAATGACTGTGAGCCACTGGTATGATGCCAACATTAAAAAGTCAAATGTTCTCTTTGGATACATCAGGAGACATATGGGAGTGTCAATAGCAAAGTCGTGGGGAGGTATTGTTTGGAATACTGTGAGTGAGTCTCACCACCTTTAAGATATATGAATTCAGATGAGACCAAAGGAAAAGGAAGACAGGTAAAATTATTAAGAAAATGGATATCCAGTTGTGAAAGAAGAGTAAAAGAGTCTAGGCTGCTCAGCCTAGCAAAACACAAGCTGAGGAGTCAGATGATTTCTACCTAAGAATAAAACAGAAGGATAAACACCAGTGAAGGAAGAGTCCTATTTAAACTACAGAACAGTGTTGACAAAAGGATAAATAGCTATTCATTTCCCACAATTAAATATATGCCGGTTCTGGGAAACTTTCCAGTCATGGCAGTAATAATGTTCTACAACACTGACGATTTTGGAAAGCCATAGTCAAGAAAGATTAAATCAACCTGAAACAGGTGCAAAAAGGAGCTACTAGATGAATAGCGGAATGATGAATTTATTGCTCAAGAGCCACTAGAAGAAAACTTGCCTTACCCAGCCTAGCAAAATAAAGACGGAGAGAGAATATTGCTATTCTCTATAAATATACCAAGGGAATAAAGATCAGGGAAGAAGAAGAGCCATTTTAAGTTAAAATAAAACATTGGTATGATAATAAATACATATGAACTGTCTATGAATAAATTTAATCTACAAATGAGAAAAGGGTTCCCAAAGATTGAAGTAGCAATGATAAGAATGGCAAAATGAGTGAAATCATTAGTGAAATTTAGTGCAATTATTGGGGGACACAAAAATTACTGCTGTTTGCTAGTTATAAGAGGTTACTACTTCTGATAGCTTGGAGTCAGTGACGTAGGTGACCTAAATGGACAACTTAGATGAATCAATTTTCAATAAGTTCAGCCACAAAGGTCAATGAGATGAAAGAGGCATTAATTTTACATTTTTCTGCATGTTGCATTTTCTTGATCTTCACTTGCCCTAAGTTCCTATTTCTATTCCATATACAGTCAGCAAAGAATCAGAAGAATCTCCAGACTCGGAGGACAGATAATGGTTTTCTACACAGGTCAGGTATGTAGGTCTTACACAAACTGCATAACCCCATCATATCTACTAGAAACTACAATGAAGGTCCAAAGCAAATGTTTTTCCTTACTTTTCTGACTCCAGGGAAGGTAATAAATTTTAGGTCACTTTTAATTCTTTCTCTGCATCATCTACTTTGGTCTAAAAATATTTAGAGCAGAGGTGGAAAGAAGGATAAGTACAGAATCCAGTTTATGTTTTGCAACTGTTTGCTCTTCCAATGGTTTATGACACAAAATGGTGCAACAAAATTAGCAGATTCTTAGTTTTTGATGCTGGCATAATATCCACAGTCTAACTAAGAACCTTGTAATGTTTACAAATAACTATGGATCTCTCTCTTACATCGTTGTCATATTTACATGGCAAAAGCTTTTAATATATCAATTCTAATCCAGCAGAGGGTTCAATGTTGAGATTGCATAAACACACAGGAGCAGGGTGTTTCCATTCATTTCTTGGATCTCTCTGGAAATATTCCTAAAGTTGTCTTTCTCTGAGATTTTCAGACCTTTGTGAGTCAGCTCAAGCTATAAATACAGAGATTTTCTTCTTGTGGTTGGACACTTTATCTTTGTGAAAGCCAGAACAACACATTAAAAATAACTGTGAAGAGAAAGAAACAAAAGGTTTCAATACTTTTAAAAGTAATGTTTTGATGCCATGTTGAGTTTTCAGATAGAAGTTCATGCAGATCTCATTCTTCTAACTAATTTTCTCTCTACAGGCACACTGGGCATGATGATAAATTTCTCTTTCAGTTGCTTCCAATTGCTATACTTTATTTACCTTAAGAAGGAAGGGAAAAAGGCTGCTTCATGAAAACGTACGGCCCACAGCTCTGTTGCTGCCAGCTGCTGGATGTGTAGAAAGAGACCTGAGGAGACAGTCAAGTGATGTCAGTGGCAGGATGATTCACTGGGAACCAGTGTTTTTTAAAGGTCAGGCAACAGCCTGATTTATTTCCCTTTTCTTGAGTGATAAGACAGAGTGAATAGATTGAATAGAAAACCATTGCTCTAATGGCTGTACAGGGACACAATTGTTCATTGGGGCCATACTTAGGGCATATTTTTTTCTTCCGATTGACCTTTTCTTGTGCTTTTTTCCCCCTCTGGTTTATTCTTCAGCAATAGTAGCAAATTATAATTATCCCATTCAAGCCACCTGCTTTTTTCCCCTGTGAATTCTCAGAAATTTCTATTGTTCTTTCTCTTTCTTTGTTTCAACAGGAATTTTGATTGTTTTGTTAGTACTATAACTATATGTGGGGGTATAGTCCCAGATATATCTTATATCTTTCATCCTAAAAAACCCAGGAACCCAAGGAATCATTTTACCTATTCTCAAATTCCATAATCTCTGGAATGTCAGGTACTGTCCAGGCATGCTTGGTGCAGTCTTCCTGCACCTATGGGCAGGAATGGAAGGACAGTATCCATCCTGCCTTCTACCTAAGATCTATCTAGAATTGTTTTTTTTCTGTTCTTAAATCCCACAGGTTTTTTTTGGTTTTGGGTTCTCTTTTTTTTTTCCCCACAAACGTGAATCTGCTTTTCATGCTACTTTTAGTCCTTTTCAGATTATTTCAGGGTGTTTCTTTCAAAACACCAGGCACACTTACTGTTTTCCTTTGCTCTGAACAGTCTAAACTGGTTGTCTTGTAATCACTAGAGCATTGGAAGAAGTCAGACTCAAGCTTTATATATCCTTTTAGTCAGGGGTACACTGAACAAGAGCTGTTTGTATCCAGATTAGGCTTGGGTTAGAGCGTGGGTATGTGGCTGGATCACATCAGGGTTTCAAGTTTAACAGAAATTGTATGATATTGACTCATCCCTTTGAATGCTTCTTCACAAGAAGAGAATGGTAAATTTTTGTAAAGCGATTTCTACCATCTCCTTCCCGAGACTATTTTGAAAATAGTTTGTCCCATAGGATTTTTATTGCATGGCTGAGGAATAAAAAATGCATCTTCTTCACTCGTTCAGCCTAGTTACCCTGAATAGGGGATGGAAAGCTTGAAGCCACAGTTGTCAAAACTAATTTTGATACTAGGACATTGTGTAAGTAGCAACTGGGTAGAACCCTATACCATTTCTGGTCTTATGACTTTCTCTGGAGAGAGCCTAGTGAATTCTGTCAAGTTCACTACAGTCCATAGCCTTGCAATAGAAATAAAATACACAAATTAGGATTTACGAGGCAATGTGCTGCAAAAATTGCTCCTAACCTTTTCTTGCAGGAAATAAACGAGACTGGAGTGAAACAAAAATTGCATTCATCATTTGATTAAAACATTTCACAGCCCATGTAATCTAAATGGCTTTATGAATTACTGTCATTGGGACTGAATTTTGGAGGAAGGATTACCAGAAGTTAAAAAAAGTGATAGTAAAAGAGAGAGAATCAATGGTAAATATAATGCTTACACGAAAAAGAATTCAAGTTATCATCGCACTTTGAGACAGTCGTGTTTTGAAAAAAAAAATCTGCTCTGTGGTTCAAAATCCCCGCCTTCTACCTCCTGCCTGACTTTGATCTGGCACCTTCACCTGTTTTCCTTTGTCTACATTGCTTTACTGAGATATCAAGTCTTCAGTGAAGGGACTGACTGTTTTACCAATGTGTATTTCTTACCTATCACCAGGATATCTAGCTAGGAATTTCAGAAAGGAAGAGAGAGAAAAGTACACAAGGTCACAGAAAAAATATTTAGTGGGATCACGAACAGGTCTCTGAGCCCACAGAGCTCAACCCTGTCCTTCAAGCGTGATATTATTTCCTGCTATTCTCCCCAGTGCTAAAAATTGTACCAAAGGAAAAAATTATAACAAAACCAGACATTTGTGAAAAAATACGGAAGGTTAATGCCATAATCCCCAAGCCATATACATTGGCCTTGATTCATAGGCTTGATGTCTTCTCTCTTCTAATGCAGAGCATTTATTTTGCAGCGCAGGTACATTTCTGTTCCTTTCATGCTCACAAACTGTATATATAATATAATTTACATTACAGAGATTTCTTTTTTTCTTCCCAAAGTCTTTCGCCTCTCATGAAATGTTATTTGTCTCCATGCCAAAGAGGCACCTTCATCTATTGGCGCATTTACAACTCAAGCCCCACAGTCATCAGATACTGAGAACCCTTGTTGATTGGTAGCCAACCTTAATATGATTTTGGCTATGAGCATACGGTACCTAGCAAGCTTTATTTTTTATGTGAAATCTAAGCCATGTCTTGAATCTCACTGGTATCCAATGACTCATGTCTCTTCATCCAGTGCTACACAGATTCTTGGCTACTGATTTAAAAGGAAGCAGGAATTAGGTTACTTCTTGATATTTAGTTAGTGTCTTAAGTCTTCAGACTTAAGTGAATTAACACTGTCATTGATAATGGGAATGGACCCACTTCAGGAATCACTTCAGGACTGTATCCTAATCATAAAAAATAAAACTGTGAAGCAGATGGTCTAGGTTATAGTGATGCTACTACCACTAACTCATTGGGAAAAAGTCACAAAATTTTCTCATGCTTCGGTTTTCTTTTTGCAACATACCAGCTTTTCCTCCAAGTGTACTTAGAGATTCACTGTTCATGAAAAGATAGCTATTAAGGATTGGTTTACTATTTACAATGTCTTTTATTTTTAATAATCATCCTCAGCTAGGAGAGTCTCTCCAGGTGGGATGAAAATAATTAAAAAGCACAATACAGTAAAGATAAAAACTTCTTTAATTATTTTTTAGTAGGGCTTTGGTTGGATTACAGAATGTCACTGAAATAACAATAACATGAAATAAAAGATTTGTTTCTCTCTTCGATTTTCCAAAGCCAATGATCTGTAACTGCCTGTTAGCTGTTACACAACCATGTCTCTAGGTATGCATTTAATACTTTAAATATGCCCTTGATTATATGAAAGCATGATTATTCCAGCATCTTTCAGGTTCCGCATGATAATCAAGGCTGTGCTAGAAGGACCTGATCTAATGCCAGCTGATGTCAAAGCAAAACCCAGCACTAAATACTGCAGGCAATATTATGGGTCTTCTAAGTCAGTGTTTCCTGAAGGGAAGCCATGCAGCTCCAAAGTGGACAGTAGTGGGCCTCTGTCATGGTTTTTCTTTGATGTTTTCCATTACTTTGGAAAGAAGAATTTCTTTAACTTTTATGGTTGCAAAGAGCTATTTGGAAAATTTAAAGCAGGTGTAACTGACCTCATGAGAGAAACAATCTGTTGAAACTTCTCCTTAGCTCATTCCCATTGTTTAATCTCTCAATAATGGTCTTGTCTCCTCACGGTTCGCCTATCATGTGGTCTACAGGACAGAATCATGGGAGTCAGACACCAAGGTGAGACATTCTTTAAAAATCCTCTGCATAAGAAAGTATATAAATAGGCAAATATTAGAGAACTAGACAAATAAGTAGATAGACAGTGGATGAATAGGTAAATAGGCAAACAGTAGTGGAGATCTATTATGTCATCCTTATTTCCCTGCCAACGCAGAATAGGTTTTTTTTAAGATTCTTGCTAATGTTTCTGCCATTCTTAATTTAAAGTGCCAAGCAGAAGGACCTGGATGACAATGGTCATCAAGCACATTACATCAGCAGTTACAAAATTTCTCCCTCTCACTTCCTCCCTACCCTCTAGACAAAGTCTGAATGATCATGGTTTCTTTCCTCTTGTATTTCCCCAGCGCTGGATTCAGTTGTATTCTTATTGGATGTAATTAAAAATGGCCTGAACAGACACATGTAGAACTTTGGAGGGGGGTAGGGTGGCAGTGTCATAATCCATATACAGACCAGAGCATCTTGCCTAGGGTTTAATTTTCACTGTCTAGTGCCTGAAGCACTCCTCTCATCTCGTGGACGTCTGCAGCATAAGTGTCTGAGGTAACATCTGAATTAATCCAGCTAGGTTCCTTTTGTGGACAAAGAGAGAGATAGGAACTTCAATAACATCAGTCCTCTGACCTGAGTTAGACATCTGCTTTAGCTCAAATTGAATCACACCCTAGGAGTGCCTATTTTTCCCCATTGGATATAAAGCTAGGGTAATCAGTGAAATGGTCACACTGTAGGCATATGTAGTCAGATGAGATAAATCCCACCCTCATATGCTCCAACTTTTGGTATTACTTCTAGGAAAACTCAAAGTTTTACTAAACCTGGTTGGAAAACAAGGACCATGGTACCTAACCCAACAATGATAAACACTAAGATGTGTTATTGCTCAAATTATTTGTTTTTCCAATCTCATTTTGTAGTCAAGATCCTATCGCAGGATCCTATATCCCCCTCCTCCACAATAAATGCTTTCAGTTAGTCGTTAGTGTTCTAGGTGACTTTAGAAAAGTCATCTATTCCATTCTCTTCCTTTAAAATGGGGATAATACTTTCCTCTCATTGTACTGTCATGAGGGTGAAGTCCATCCATCAGTGTAAGGCACCAAATAGTGCAGGGCAAAAGAGATGTTATTAGCTCGATTCCACATCTTGTGCTTTGGCAGGCTCTTAGAGACAATTTCTAATCACATCTGCAACAAATTGATTTGAGCTGTAAGCATTTTGGAGTATTTTATACTGTAAATGGAAATCCTCCTATAGTTCCAAGCTCTAAAAGCTAGTTGCATCAAAAATTCCATTTGAAGTGGGGATTTTTCCTCAAATAATGCCAATCTGACATTGCTTCTGATTATTTCTCATCAAACGGCTCATCTTTATCTGAGGCCTCTGCTCCAGTTCCTTATTTTGCCCCCTTCTTCCTCTGTCTCTGCATACATTTTAAAGTCTAATTTAGGCTCCCAACACCACACTAAATGTTATCTGTTCCTTTAGATCCTTATTTAACTGTTCTTGTCATAATTTCATCTCTTGCAATTGTAACTCATTATTCAGGTTATTTCTCACAAGATTGATTTGAGTATTAGGGGATCATTTACTTTTTCATTATAACAGCCACTTCAGGTTATAAATTCCGACTGTAGGGAGAAAATGTGCTTATCAGTTTTGTCAGCATTTGTGTGAAACAGGACTGGGCTTGTGCTGTAGAGACTTTCATGACTGATACAATTTCTATCTTTGTATTTTCTGTGGATAATCGTGCTGTTGCATCTCCTGCATTTTGAAGTGCAGAGGAAAACACCTGATTTTTATTGCCATTTTCTGATGTGAATTGAGTGTATGCCTGAAGTGAGAGGATCTTTCGATCTCATGCCTGTGTTAAGAGCTGCTACTTAGGGGAGCAGATGGTTCAGGTGATTGCTAGCTGTGGTTTATGTTGCTGCTGTTGGGAACAATTATGGCTTTGTTTTCTGTGTTGCGTCCTTAAACTTCCAACTGTTTGCTGGAGGCTGCTGCCATTTTGTGTTCATTTCAGATAGCGTATGTTGCAGAAGGTGCTCTGCTCTCCACCATGGGGGCTTTTGTTCTTCCTTTTTGTTTGGCTTTCCCTTCATCCAAATTAAATTACTGACAGAATGAAGCATGAACTGATCTTTGTGCATGTAATGGCAATGCCTATGGAGACTCCCAAGCTAGGTTTCTGGCTTGAAACAGGCTTGATTCATAGCAATCAGTACCAAACTGTAAAGCTCCTTCCTAGTCTGGAGATGCGGACTCAGAAAATTATGATGTAAATTGCTTTCCTGCCCATGATATGTCTTATAGGCTATTTTAGGCGACTCTTCAAGTAACATGTGGTGTTGTTTGTCTGATGCTCAGTCTTCCAGGTCAGGCATTCTTCTAAGCACTAGCAGAAGGGGTTTGCAGGGGTTTGGTTTGACATCAGCATTGGATTTCAGGGGAGAGTCCCCAAATAAATGAATAGAGCCAACTTTGACTCCATGATTTTTAACATTGTAGCTGTTATTCGCCTGGCCCCCTCTTGGCTGAAATCAGGACAGTTTCATTAATTTTTATTACCAAAGAAACACAGGCTTTGGCCGAGCCTCTGCAAAGTGTCATGGCCTTGAAACAGTTTTGCAGCAGCACTGAGATGTTTACCTATCTGAGCTGTGGCTAGAAAATTTATTTTTAAAGTCCAGGTGCCCCTCATTGTAAAAGTCCTCCACAATTTCCAGAGTAGCCCCCTCTATCTGACAGACCCCTGGGGGCACCGCCAGCCCTGCCTGCCCTTGCCCAATCCTCCAGGGCTCCCCCCACCCTGCCCATGGCCCAGGACCCCATGTCAGCCCCCTGGGGCAGCCAGCCGCTGCCCCAGCGACACCCAGCAGGGCCGGGCTCCAGATCCCCACAGCCCTGCCCTGCCCTGCCTGGGCATGGGCCACCCCAAGCCAGGCCTACACACAGGCCCATGTGCTGGCCTGGCCTTGCCCTGCTCCATCCCCAGGGAGGTGCCTGATGTCCAGGGCTGGGGCTGCCCTGGTGCCCCTCAGGCTGCCCTGCTCCCTCCCTGCCAGTCTGGGGATCCCCCGCAGCTCCCAGCACCCCCGGCCCCAGGGAGCCGCCGGCCCACACGGCGCCATGGCACTGTCCGCCCTGGACTTAATTGAAGAGCTGCTCGCTGCTTGCGTGGTCCTCACTCATATCCCACAACAGTTAGGTTTTAGTGTTGGTATTGTATGAGTGACTGCTGGGGAACAGCCTCACCTGGCTCCCAGGTGCCAAAATGACATTGATTAACCGCAGTGCCTTAAACTGAAACTGCGCAGAGTGCGTTTACACTGCGGATGCATGTGGAAATCCACTGAATAAGAAACGTGACATATCTGGAGGGGAATGGCAAAGTGGCAGAAAACAGTTTGCCAACACACATCTCTCTTGTCAATTATTTACCAGGCCTCATCTGTGCAGCCCTCAAAATGCCAGCGGCAGCAAGGTGGCTTGAAGGGCTCCCCGTACTGCAAACGCTGCAAGGCTTGGACTGGTGTTAGCGCTGGGAGGAAAATACTGCAAGGCATCCCCGAAGCAGACAAGGCCTGAAAACGGGGGTTTCAGAAGCTACAGATTTTATTTTAAAGGCTCCAGATTAGCTCATTTGCTACTAATCTGCTGTTTTCTCAGAGAAAGTTCCCATCTATACTAAACCCCCCTGATGTTGTACTGGAAATGTCAGCTGCTTTAAAATATAAACTGAACATGATTCTCAGATTAAAAGTCCTTTACTCCTATGTCATGTAAGAGGAAGAGAAGGAAGTACCCACAGGCAGCTGTGGATAAAAAGGCTGAGTTGGGGTAGGAGCGCATCAGGTTTAACAGGCAAGATTTGGTAGCTTTTGATCAATTTGTGTCAAAACCTAAACATTCTCTCATTCCAATCTGAATATTAAGAGATTGTAAAATTGCTGGATTGGCACCTCTAGGAAACAGAAACCTGTTTTTTCAGCAAGTGGGAAAAAGGAGACTGTAGAGATTGCTTGCTTGGTTCACCAGCAGCAGACTTCAGCACTGAAACACACACCACTGCCTCGAGTCAAATGAGCTTACCTAGTCCCTAGCTTGGGAGGAATGGAAGTATTCTGAACATCTCTTCAAATCAGTTATTCAAGTCAGTAGAGGAAAAAAGGGATGTGTGTTATGCCGTCTCCTCTCTCTACCATCAAAAGATTGTCTTTAGAGATGTACCTGTCTTTGATCATTGGAAAATCTTCCTAAATTAGTGATGTAGGAGAGAAAACCTCTGGCCTGAACTCAGAAGTGCAGTTTATGTCCTAATTCGCCCACTCAAAATCTAATGGGAGACAAATGCCTAGAGGCATTAAGTACCAAATACATTTGTGGATCTGAGTTCTTCTTGCTTTTATTAGTACACTGACTATTTATAGTTATCTAGTTTATTAAGAAAAACAGGCTTTACATGGAACTTTATAAAACTACTATATTGTTTAAATAGTAGATTGGAACAGCACCTGAGGACCCATGCTGTTCTCTTGGGTGTAAAGAGGCATTCAGGCAGCTACTTAAAACCATATCATGTGCTCAGTTCAGAGCTGTTCCAATCTGTCAATCATCTGCATCTGCATTCATATGTACAGCATATGGTATTTAACTCTTACATTTGAACTGTTGCAGCTACGTTATTAAGATGAGTTCCTGAGATCATTTCCACCCTGTGGCAAATGAGAGATATGCAGGTTTCTGAGCATAACTCCATCCCAGATTCAGAGGTGTCTTCTGTTAAGCCAGTCTCTCTGACTCAGCGATTATCCTTTACACTCCCATTTGTACTGAGCCATAAGCTAATAAATACATGAGCCTTGTCTGGTGCAACTAATGCAGTGATGACCCAGGAAAATAAAATGTCTTTTAAACTAAGAATGTTCAAAGTAAACTGACTCATCAAATCTGTGGATGCTAAGCCTTGTCACAAAGCCAAATGAGCCCATTCAATGCCCTGTCAACTGAGATGGGCATTTAAGACCAGTACCTAATCCCCATCACCATGAGTGAGGTTTAGCTGCCTAAAGAGAGATGTCTATTACTGTTTTATCTAGCTGTATCCAAAACCAACTGAACAACTCAAGAGCATGGGAGGTAAAATGGGCTTATTTTTGCCTTCCAGTTGCCAATCCAGAAAGGAATGTAATCCCATAGGTCTCATCCTCTCTGCCAGCCCCATACAAATACTTAATATGCAACTGGGCATTCAAAACAGTTAGACATCTCTGTTGCCTGAACCCCACACTTTAGGGAATACTATTGCTGCACAAGAAAGGAAAGAAAAAACATTTCTAAGATACCAACCCTAACAGTGCTCCCTGAATTACCCATTTTCTTTCTGGCCCCATGAACAGTGAATAAATGACAAATCCTTAACAGGGGCAGAGCAGGGAAGGGGAGATGATGTGCATGATACTTGCCATTTCAGAATAACTAATTGCCTAGAAGTGGAGAGTTACTTTCCAAAAACCTTGTGTCAGTTGCTGAAGGTCAGGAGAAGACTGGAATGTAAATCTTTTCTCAGAGCTTCTCAGTTGTTGGCTACAGAGAGATTCTTAATCCCTGAGACATCTGATTCTCTCTGTCTACCACATAGACAGCATCATTGCCATATTTGGGGGAAAGCCAGATATCTGCTTCAGCATTAGCTCTACAACATCTTCTAGGTTTTTAACTATTTGATTCCAAGTTTCATGTTTGTTGAAATATTATTGAGTTATATGGTGAATATACATATACAGGATGTGCCTATAGTGTATATATTGTGGTTTTACATACACAGTGTGTATCTGTAAATAATGTGCTTATATATTGTGTGTATAAAGAGAAAAAGAGAGAGAGCACTATATAGTAATGATTGCATATATACTAATGATGATGTAATGGATTACAGCCCACTTTGATTTGTATTTGTTGACATATTCCTTTCTCAGCATGTGAGATAAAGGAAGATTAATTTCCTTAGACTCCACAAACAACATTCACAAGTCAGAAAACAAAGGTTTGGAAGTCAAAATATCATCATCTTAACTGCACCTGTCTCTCAAACTCAGACCAGATTTCTATAACCTGCAGAGTGTACCATCCCTGAGAGAAGGGATTCTTTTTAGCATCAAGTTCATTATTTCTTCATGGTTTTGACATGTTTGGAATTGTTCCTTTCACTTTCCATTTCTAGACACTCCTGGATGGGAACTATGTCAAAAGTTCAAGGACTTTGACAAGACAGGCTGTTCTCAGATGATCTTCAAGGTCTTCATCTGATCTCAGAGCTTCACATTAGGTTCTCTGAGGTGGCTGGAGTGCTTTCCCAAATGGTACAAAATTTTCTGAAGTTCATATGTTTTGGTCTGTCTCTGAAATGATATTGCAGTTAGCACTGCAATAATTGAGTTTTGAGCCACCAATAGCTAATGGCCAGGGCAACGAATTGTCATAGTATGACCTCATTATTGATTTTAAGGAAAACATGTGATACTCACTATGTAAACCAAACAATACTGGCCCACACATGACTCAAAAGAATTATTCTGTTCCTGCATGTAAAGCATTAACCAGTATCTTATTGAAATGCCCGATCCGTAGGATTATCCTTGAATTAAAAGTGATAAGATGGAAAACAAATAATGCAAATGTCCTATGGGAAATTTGTGTTAGTAAAGTGCATGATGATTTACTAGTGCTATTACTGTCTCTGGCAAAATCTAATTTCTTCTTTTGTAACTTTAAAAGACATAGTCCTATGTTTAAAAACTAAGAAATGTTGGTCATATAAAGACCTCTTATTTTCAGTCCCTCAGGTATTTACTTGCAATAGCCCTGAGAGTATCAACGCACTTGAAGTCTACAGTGATACAACCAAGGGCATCCATTGGTTCCATTTTTTGGAAATACTTGTGGACAGTAACCTCTAGTTGTGGGTAAGGGACCTGTGATGTGGACCAAGCTAAGTGCAAAGAAGTCTACAAAGCTTCTATCAAACTTGTTGTTTGGAGGAAATATTTCTATCATGGCTTTTCAATGCATGGAATATAACATTTTTACCAGCTTAGTCCAAAAGGCATTAGTGTGCTAAATCAGGTGGTGAGGCTGGGGTTCCATCTGGTTAACCAGATTTGTTTCTCTAACAGCAAGGCTAGATGTAGGAACCACTGAACTGAAACCTATGACAGGTTTGAGTGTTTGTGTATGTGTATTTGCATGTCTTTTACGGGTTTTTTGCTTTGTTTTGTGGTGTTGTGGGGGTTTTTTTAGCAGACCAGAGTAGATAAACTCTGATGTTTCCTTTTGTCCTTAAAAACTTCTCTCCTTCTTCCTTCCTGTCTTTTTGGAAGATATCTGTAATATTTGCATTTCTTCCAGAAATTAGACACCTCCCCTAACTGTCACAGCTCTTCAAAGATGATAGAGTGACCTTGCACTGCAAGCTCCTTCAGCACCCTAGTGATGTTCATTAGTAACAAATCAGTGAGAAGAATCCCTGTCAGAGTAACAGAGTATGTGATTGGATGCTCCAATTTACAGATCTCTCTTGGATATTGCATATCTTTACTCCACAGTTTGTGGGGACCTGTGATTGGCACTTCAATGATTTCTCAGAATGTAAAACTCAGTAAATGGATGTTAAAATAAAGCAGATATTAATATTTGAATGAAACAAATTGAAGTGTTGTGTGGCTTGCAAACCTCACAGAAGTGAAGTCAATGCACTTGAAATGGTGCATTGCCCACAGCAAACCCTGGCCTGGTTTTAAGAGGTATTGAGATGTGCATTGAAGAGGACTAATAAGGGAAAGATTACTTGAGTCCTCAGCCCAGGACCTGTGACCAGGATTAGTTAAAATGAAGGAGGTAGATTTTAGCTATCTAGGAGACAGCTATCCAGTGTGACTATATTAAAACACACTGATGTGACCACATGTGTTCTCCATGTGCTAAAAATATTAGTCACTGGTCTAGACAAGAGTGTGGTCAAAAAGCAAGAAATTGGCTGGTATGCAGAGCACCCCATTTTATGCGTACCATCAGTGAGATAAATCTGATCTTAGAGGGGGTGGCCTCAGTTGTGTTCCAGATGTATCTCTCTCTTCCTCCTCTCCTTCTGCCCCTCCTTGCGAGTTTTCACTTAGCTTTCTTAGGTAAATCTGAAAATTAGCTGGGAGAAGTCCAGGCTTGTGTCACTATGGGAAGTTATCAGGGCTGTGTTCTCTTCTTGTCTGTGTTGCTGTGTGTCTCTGGGTGCTCTGTTTTCCCATCTGTGAAATGAAAGTAATACTTGCAGAGCTTCCAAGGTGTTTGATGCTACGCAGGTGAATGGTGCAGTGCTGTCAAATGTTGTGACTGTACAGTAACATTTATGCTTGTGGAACAGCAACTACATAAAAATTTAGAGCCTTACCATCACCATGCAAGATAATATGTATGAAGCACAATGAATATAAACCATTTGTTTGACTGCCTGATAGAACCCTTGCTAATGTCACAGTTTAGACAATCTAAGTATTCCCTTTGGGTGGATACCAAGGATATTTTGTCTAATGCTTTTCTGCAGAAATGAACACTGGACCATTAAAATAATTGATTTTTTAATGAAATCTGATTTAATTTTTGGGTTGGTTTGTTTGTTTGGGTTTTTTAACAAAGAATGAAGGAGTAAGCATGTGTTCTACTGTTTTCTAGTATTGTCTTCTTATGTTCATAGTTTAAACCCTTCATCAGAAAGATTGACTGTTCAGGAGGCTGACAAAGGAAAGAACCAAAAGATTACCTTGTAAATAAATTATGGACTGAGGAGTTTTCATTCGTAGCAGTATTTAGCAAATCAATTACACCTGTTTACCTGAAAAATAAGGCTAACCAGTATTTAACTATCTCACAAGTATATCGGGAAAATTCAGCATTTATTAATCTTTCAAAAGCTTTCTAAAATTTCTGAATTGGAACACTTCAAATTGCAAAGATTTGTATTATTATAATAATTATTTATGGTGAAGGAATTCTTCAATTTTAGATGTCCTGTTCCTGTGTGTCTTTTCTAGTTTCAGTTGTCTGTAAACTTCCTGAACATAGAGGGGCATGTCTGCGCATGTTTTATGAATACCAGTAGTTCCTCAACTGTTGTGATGTAAATAAATCCCAGGTATTCTGATGTCATACCTGTGACCACTTTTCTGTGATTTGCACCTTGGCATTTCTAGGAGCTTGCTATCTATTGGAGGACATGACACTTTATGTTCTTTGTAGATGTAGCATGTTACAGAGGAAAAGCATGTGCTGTGCCTTTTCCTAAGAGATTTGTTTTTTTTTCTCCTTTTTTTTTTTTTTTTTCTTTTTGCCTTACCCCATAAGAGTCATTCAGGATATGAAAAGAAAAAGACAATTCTTTTTGTTTATAGCAAACACAGCAATAGTGTGTATCTTTCTCTTTCGCATTTTCTTTCTGATCTTCCACTGTGCAGAGCAATTTGCCTGCTAATTCATTTAAAGCTGCTTTTGTGAGCCTGTCTGAGCATCCAGTAGAATAGGAAAATTTCCAAGCATAAAAATGCAGAAGTGTTTCCTACGCTAGCCATTTGGAATGATAAAGTAGGCAACTCCAGCAGAAGGGTTACATGCATGTGTACCACTGTGACAGTGGCTGAGCAAGGGGCTCATGGGATCCTCTGGCTGCTCAGAGGTTAAATTGAGGGCAAGATCACACGTGCCCTTTTGGCTGGACCAGATCACCTGGAGACATCCTTCCCCCACATTAAAACCTTTCTTTCTTCCCTTCAACTCTTGCAGCTGTCTGATGAGTTACTGGGTACTAATTTCTAACCTCTTGTAGTCAAAGTGACTATTTCTATGGCTGGCTTTTGCTGATCTTCATCATTTTTCCTTACAGGAGTAGGTGAGCCAACATATCTGGTGATAAACCCTGGAGTGAAGAATCTGTTCATCTAGTATACCTATGAGTGAGGAGAACGACTGAGCAAGCTGCCACCATGGGGCAGAGACTCAGCACACAAACTGATACTGAGCCCTCAGTACAGGCATGATCCAAATTGTGGTACCTGACCCTGCAACATGCAAAGCATCCACTAAGAGGCACTGGTTTGCACTGCATTTTCTAGGATGTAATACACCTATGTACTATCATCAGGAGACAGTAACCTTACAGATGAATCATGCTTCTGTGTTGCCCTACTGTAGGTGTAGAGAGAAATTCTGCTTAATTTGGTACCACTGTCCTCATATACTTGCAGGCACTTCTCATTCACCTGCTCTCTTGATGGTTTCTCTGCAGGTTTATTTTCCCTCTTGCTCCAGGCAGTGATGATTGATTCATAAAGCACATAGCTGTGCTTTGCAAGGTCAGCATCAGCAATGTTATTATGTGCATAGTTTATAATCCCAACAAATTTATTTTAAACATTGAGCACAGAGGGTTACAGCATCTGCTAACTGGAAATCTCCAGGTCTCTCTTTTTTTTTTTAATGTATTACTAAAAAGCAAGCATTCTTTCTTGTATAAACTGAGGCAGGTTTTATTTTCATTGTGTCTTCACAATGGATTATGGCCAGTTAAGCTGAATCATGACTGATAATGACTGAGTGTTTTTTGTGGGAGTAGAAACACAGTTAAGGTCTTCTCCTCACACTCAGAGTCCAGCAAAAGGATTTGGGAAAACATGGCTGAAGAGCTAGAACCTTTGCAAAGTAACATGGAAGAAAAGCTGTTCTGGAAATGTGTGATCTTGGATCTGAGTCATGGGTTGGTTTTCAACTCTCTGTGAACAGGGTTTAACTGGCAAAGAGTACAAGTCATGCAATCTACTCAAACGTCAGGAGACTCACCTGTGCCATTGAATTTGGGTTCTGCCACTGGACAAAGTGGAATTTCTCATTCTGTGAAGTGTCCAAGAACTTAATTGTTCATTCAAGGTCAGAATAATTTGATTCAGTTATGATTTCCTGACCTACTTACTAACCAATGGCCACCTCTCTCTCCTCTGTCTAGGGATATTCTAGGGACAAAATCTGAAATATTCAGGTGAAGAATAACACACCTTTGCCACTTAGCTTCTGAAGGAAGACAGTAGGTCTGGTGACCTCAGCTCTGTACTGGGTGAGAAGGAACAAGTTTATTCCTATGAGCCAAAGGATTGTATTGAGCAGCATATTCCTCAAGGAGAGTAGACAACCTGCTCAGGTTTCTCATGGAATTTAGAAAGTCTTGATAGATCCCTATCTCCATGACACATGTAGATAGCCTTTTCTGAATTATGTATTCTAAGTGTTTTGCTTTGGACATGTTGAAAAGAGAAGAAGAGGGTGCGAGCACAACAAAAAAGGGGAAGGGAACTTGAAAAGAAGGTATGGAATGAAGGAAAGAGGACATCATCAGAAGAAAAAGAATAACATAGTAAAACCCAGGATGTGTATTTGTGAAGGTGCAAGTTAGTATCTGAAGGTCTAAGGCAGGTGGTTAAGGGGAAGCATGAAGTGAAAAATGTGCAAGTGGGAAAGACAAAAGAATAATCTTCAAAGAGATGTTTCAATATTTTCACATTATAACAACCTTCTCTACAGAAAATGTTGTTTCATTAAAGCTGATTTCAGCTCGATTTGATTTTTAAGTGTGGAAATGAAAATGACAAATATTTTTTCCAGTTTTCATTTTACTTTAAACAAATAGAAAATGTTCTAAAAATACACTTAAAATTTAATTTTGAGGGAAAGAAAATATGATACTTTTCTCAATTTAATTTAATTGAAAATATAAACATTTGTTGTTTGGAAACTTTGGAAGCCAGATTTCAGCATTTTTCAGAATTGTAAAACACAGTGTGTTTGGTATGGTGGGTTTTTTTTGCTCCAACTTGAGGGAAAAGTAATTCTGGAATATAGAAATCTCCAGCCAAAAGACATTCTGTTCTTGCACAGTGCTTTAAGTGCTGCAATCATGGAGAAGCTGAGCGCTTTCCATTTGGTGCTCTGCAGCCTGCTGTTGCTCACAGCTCACTGTAACTGTTCACCTGGGCTCTTGTGGCAGGGCTTTCCTGAGCTGCCAGGGCAGTATTTTTTCCCTTGTTTCACTTTGTTCATCTCACATGGTTTCCCTCATGGCCTTGTACCTGTAAGCCCACATACCGACTGTATAGATGGTTCTTAGAGGATGGAATTGCCATCAGCATGGAGAATTGCCCTTCCTGCCACTTTCCTACAACTCATCTTATGGCTTTTAGTTTAGATTAGGGAAACCCAAAACTTAGAGCATAGCAAAATAGACAGTGGTCATCATTATCCAATGAAACACATGCACAAAAGCTTAGCGCTAATCCGTGTGCAATGTGTGTGCCCAACTAAGCGTGCTACAGTCAGCATGAAGAGCTTCATGAATGGGAACAGCAAATAGGGTCTGGAGCAGCTCCTGATTGAAAGTACTAGGTGCTGGGAGGCGAGGATGGCAATGGCTAGCATCACTGTCATAACCTGCTGTGCTGGAGAGACCACAGAAGGGGATGCTCGTCTGGCAATGACGCCCAGCTAGTCACAGGGAGAGCCGAGCCTTTCCTTTTCTCTCTCTCTTTCTTTTCCCATTGTTTTTAATACCTTTTGTAACTTTGAAGTATATGCCTTCACCTCCAGACCCCACTAATAAAGCTTTGTGCATTAAGCCTGTCTCAATATCCTTCATGCAACACTTTTTCAAACAACTGTAATATTCAGTAAAGGCTGACTGTTGGTAAATGTGATTTATAGCAAGGCCCACTTACTCTGAGTAACAAAGACAAACACATCTCTCTCAAACTCTTCCTGACTTGACCAAAAAGAGAGTTTTCTTCTCCCAGGATGTAACAGGCGCCCAAGAATTTATCTGTGTCCTTCTGTGGATTCTGTGTCATGCATTCCTGTTGTTTTCTCCCTACACAGAGTGAATTTCAGCTTGAGAGCAGGATTGAGCAAACCTGTGCAGTCACAGCGTCAAGTGCCAATAGGTAGATTGCCAGGAAAGATCAAAGCTAAAATGGAGAGCCAAAAAACCCAAGTTGTTTCTTACTCTCCTCTCATCACTGCTTGCTTGCCCCCATACATTTCCACAGAACCTTCAGGTTTGAACATCTTTTGCATAAAGTAGTCCGTTCAGGTCCTCTGACAGTGTTAATATATTCCTTGGCTAATATGGACTAGTATATAACCAGTTAAATGCAATGGAAAGAGTATGGTGGTTGTTGACTAGCATGAGATTTTGGGTCATGCCCAAAAGGATTTCACTATCTTTGTTGCTGGTGACCACCCAGAGAGTTTACACGACCTATTTTTGGGAGACTACATCATCCTAATTCTGTGAACGACACCCCTATGTACTGCTGGTGCAGTGGAAAAGATTGATCAGCCTCTTGAAGTGCATCCGTCTCTCTGCACAATGGCTGCAGAGGGAGCCTAAATGACTAATATACACTAGGCACTTAAGTTTTAGATGGCTAAAGGTATGTAAGATGAATCCCAGCCTAAGTGCTCTGCTCCTCTTTACCATGTGCTTTTCCTAACAGTGCTCCTGCTCTAGCCTGTAGCATGTAGCAGCACTATGTCCTGGCAAAGCACTTGCTTCTGCTGTCCCTGAAATCAGTGGGAGTTTTTGATTGCTTTTCATAACTGCAGAATCAAGCCTAACACCCCTTCTTATTTGGTACAAATGCAAGTATTAAATAGCAAAGACAGATGCTGCTATCCCAGCAGCAGAGCATGTTAAAGGGCTCAGCCCGTGGATCTCCCTGTACTTCTCTTGGCTGCCCAATTCCCTCCCAACCCTGGCTATGCAGGAGATCACACAGGGTACTTATTCACCTTTCTTTATTTCCACTTCTTAACCTAACCAAGAATTGATCACTCTTACAAAGTAGTTACCACCCAGGGGATGGAAATGGAGCAGCATTTTTCTCCTGATTGGGTACACCTCGTTAGGTCCACGACAGCCTTCAGCTGAACTCCCTGCCAGGATAATTGGTAGTAACAGTGGTATCGTTTTGCCACATAGCACAGGAACAGCCAGATCAGAGAAATACGCAGGAGGAAGTGAATCAAAAAAACCACAGAGATGTCACGAGATTAGTAATTAAGTAAGACCTCCAGAAAGGCATGTCTTAATTTTATTAAGAGCTGTTGAGGACAATAATCTGTCTTAAGTAACAGATGACTGAGCATATAACTATGAAGTGCCAGTTAACAGAATTAGCAGCAGGCCACAAAAACTTCCAATATTGGCTGTAAACAGAGCTCAATGGAAGAGACAAACTGATCTTCCCTTTATTTTCCTCCTATATATCAGCCAGAAAGACTTGCATGTGTGGGCTTTTTTTTCCACTGTAAATAAACTTTAGTGAGCTGTTTACTGGTGAGTTCAGCCAGGCCTGTAAGACCTGTTGGAAAGAGTTTATTGTGAAGCCAAAGAAGGGGGCTATATTTAGCTTACAATGACGGAGCTACTGTGAAACCGCTGTTAAAATTGTCAGAGACTATATAGCAAGGCTAGACTGACATTGCTCTGATCCAGTCTGATGGTTGCTGTACTCTGTAAGCAATCTCATTTGACCTTACTTGTGCCACTTACATATGATCTTGGTGTCATGTAAGCAATTAAAATATCACAATGGGCAAATTGTTCACTACTTTCCATAAAATATGGGAAATTTTCTCAAAAAATTTGTTGTTTGATTTACAAGTAGAGATGCCAAGTGTGAACAGAATCCAGGAATATTTTGATCATCATTTCCAGGATTATTCTGAGAATTTGGCTGGAATGTGACAACAGCATTTTCTCCAAATTTTGTAAAGTAATACAGTTAACTTAATTATGTTGCAGCAATGTGCAGGAAAACCTCTGTAGTACTACTACTAGAGCCCATACAGAAGTAAAACAGAAGACAATGCCTGTCTGTCACAAGGATCATAAAATCTGAATATCATACTTAGAGGATTTGCCTGAATAACTTTTTACTAGCTTAATTATATTATCTACAGAGCTGTTCAAACAATGTGTGGACCAGCCAAAACATATGCTAAATATATAGTTTCTATTAAGCTTTGCAGCATAAACAAACGACATAGCACAGCAGACTGTCTGCCAAAAGCTGTCATGTGGCTGATATAGTCTTAAGGGACATATAAAATTAGAGCTTTTGGAAGTATGGCATTTTTTATGTCAAAGATGGTGGGATTGAAACAAATAAGATTGATTAGCCATGTAGATGTCTTTTTATTAATACTTCATAGGAAGTGGATTTCTTGTTTTACGGAAATTTAATACTGAAAAAAACCCCCATTCCTTTCCAACTGGAATACAAATTTAAAACATTCTTTAATTTATTTTTCATTGTTGAATTGTATTTTGTTTCATTTCATAGCAGAAAAAAACCTTTCTAAATGGAAAGCTGTGCCTTTGATTTCTGAAAAGGAGCTGAAATGCTCTGTTTTGACAGTTCTGCAATATTTTTCTGCAAAAATGTGTAAAAAACCTCAGGAGGAATGGCTTACATAAATTATTTTTTATTTTATTAATCAGTAATTTCTGACAAGAAATGTCAAAAAAATCCTTTCAGTTCTCGTCAATATAATGTATATAAGTCTGGGATAATTCCGTTGTCTTTATTTGCTTGTAATTTTCACTATCGTAAAAGAGCTCAGTATCATGTCTCCCAAAATTTCCTTGAAACTGTGTAAATCATTTAACTTTCTTGATATAACACTGATGTATCGTCTCTGATAAAAGTCTATTTTTGCCCAGAATCTGGAAAGAAAAAGCATTTTTCCTTCTTTTTATGACATTTTCTGAGTCTTTAGTCTCCGCCTTTGTCTCTAGTGCCTTTGTTCTCCGTTTTTATTTTCATTTGTTCCAACCTTGCTCCAGTCTCTTGCATGGCACCAGGTTCACCATTCCCCCTCCTTTGTTGCCAAACATTAGAAAAGCAAGGATAGCTTTCATTTTAAAAGAATTGAACTGTGGGTGCAAGTAACATGGAAAAGCATGCTCTCCTCTGTATATTATTTGAGGAGGCAGATACAGGGCTTGACTTCACTTGGAACTGTATTTCTTTAGTTTCTCTAAACTAAACATGGGAACAAACACGTTTGTTAGATATGCAGTGCCTAATTGTTCCCTTATGTTTTCCAGTGTCCTTCATTCACAAGGAAAAGCGGGCACCTTGAAGGCAGAGCCAGCAGCTGTTTAGAAAGGGAACAAGCAAAGATTACCTCCACCAAAGGGGCACTATATAGGTGTAAGTTAGCACACCTTCTGCCTCACAAACTTGAGTGCTGGGCAGCCATGGTAGGTAATGACAACTGGGTTCAGGACAGCCTCTCAGAGATTAATATGTATGCAGAAATAAATCAAAATAGAAATGAACTGGACAAAAAGTACAGGCTCCTGAAACCTTCTTAACAACAGGCTTGCTCTACAGCTTTTATTTTCTGTTGCTCCCACGCCAAGCCAACCACCCAGGAAAGTCAAGAAGGAAACAGATATTTGTCTTCTTTAGAGATGTGATGGGTGCTTAAGGACATATTGCCTCAGATTTGCACGTTCCCCTTATGTATCCTTCCTCTCCGTAAAGCGATTATGAATCCAGTGCTATTCGTACTGACTGCTTTGCCTGCCTGTGTCTTTCCTTGCCTGCAGAGAATCCTGCATGGAGCTTTTGATACTTGCTCTGATTTTTTGCCTTGTGCTGGGGCTATCAAAACAAAGACTTCCTGCCAAAGTGTCATCTCTCATTTGGGGGGGGGGGGTTTCTTTTACCTGGCTTTAGAAGCTCTTCTTGTTAACTGCCTTTCCCTAGCATGTGAAAAAGCCAGCCCTTGTCTCTAAGCCATATTTCACATCAGATAAACCTTTGTCACACAAACAGCAAGAAGGGATTTGCCTATGCTATGTCTTTAATCCAGTGTAATTCAGAGCAGATGGCTCTGAGAGCTGTGCATGGGGGTACCTGCATTACAAGCCTGTCCCTCTTCATGCCAGCACCTGCTCCCCATCAACAGGGAGGTCTCCAGCTGCCCATGCAACCGGAGGGACAGGAGGCTCCTCTGCTCTGTCCCCCACTTGCAGGAATCCAGAGCATCTTTTCACATTTCTGCCTCATCTTATTATTTGTAATCTTCAGGAAGAGGTTAGTTAACCTTAAACCTTCTTCTGTCCCTTAAAATCCCATGAACTCATTGTGGAGGAGGGATGCTATCCGGTTAGCGGCTTAGAGTGCACGGAGTCTGGAGCTGCAGGTGCCCATGCAATGCTCAGCTGAGAGGTGACATTGAATCGACAGTGAGAAGTAATGGGTTAACTCACCGTTTTCCTCTTTCAGAACTGGATTAAACACACCCTTGGAAAATACTCGGTGGTGGGTTTCCCTAGCAGGCCCTGAGAAGAACGAACTGCCCTAGTGGGTGTCTTGAAATCTCTAGTTTCAGTGTCCTATAGCTATCTGTCAGCTCTGCTAGATGCTATAAAAGACAAAGTCAACAGGCTGTACCTAAAATGGGCTTTATTCTGAAGGGAGAAAGGATGTGGTTTCCATCTGACCCAGTCTGGTACACAGGATGGATGGCCTCAGATTTTCAAAAATCATGAGCAAGACTTACTCCAACCCAATCACAAGATATTATAGTGTTAAAATGATAACTTTGGCATTTGTTTTACCTTCTAGTTTTCAAATTTAGTCAAGAGGTTTTTTGCTTCAGTCAGGAGGTGTAAAAACTTTTTTTTAATGGAAGCTGACAATCTGTCAGAATAATGTAAGTATAGGACCTTTATGGAAGACACCAGATAGAGCAGTGTCATGATAAAAATCACTGACACTGGATCTATTTTTTGCCCTGAAGCGTGCAGAGTGACAGCCCTTAGAATTGTTATGCCAGCAATAGTAGCTGCAATCCTATCATTATTTACCTAAATGAAATGTATAATCTTTTTACTGAAACATTTTCAGGTAGAAATCAGCCCTAATAATTTAGTGGACTCAGTCCAGGTACTTATTTTGTCTCCATGAACCCAGTATCTGAACAACTTGTAAAATTAAAATATACTAAGAATTTCAAGGTCACCGCCTGTTGGCAGTAATTAAAGCAGTCTCTCTTTTCCATGAAGAACTGATTGCTTTTTTTTACATAGGATTCTACATTTGGTTTTGCATGCGGTCTGTCAATGCTAGAAGATCATGGGAACAAAGAGATCAAATTTGAATCTGAAATCAGGCTAGTTTGTGATTTTAGTCCAGAGTAAGGTCAGCTATTCCACAAAATTTAAGTGTGTTTATGATCTCTGTCTTAGAGGGGAAAAAAAATCACTTGCTCCAACAGAACAGGAATGCTAACAGTGGCTAAAGACTAGGGAGGCAAGACAGTGTTTTTAGGTCTCCTATTCCTACAGCATTGAGGACATGAAAAATGAGACCAGGAGACAAATACACACAAACAATGAGATGTCTAAAGTGTTAAATAAATAATTCATGGGTTACCTCCTGGATTTAGAGATTTGAAAAGCAATCAGACTCAATAATCTAGATGCTTTTGTAAATCTTAATTTGTCTTCACAGTTAGGTGGCCTAGATGCCTTTGTAAAGGCCCTCTCTGTCCTAACAAGAATGTGATCATACTGCAAAGTTGAATACGGTTTGATTAGAGAGTTCCTCCTGTTAGGACAGTGAGCTTCTTGATTCGTGCACCAAGCCCGGCTTTTCAGATAGGTCTAAATATACTGGATGCAATACTATGAAACCACAAATATGACACGATAACATGGCCATTAACCCAAAGGATGGGGGAGAGTTCTCTGGGTAATCAATGTTTTGTGGTACTCTGGACAAAGAAATCTTGATATTTCTGCATGAATGGGTACTGCTGCATTAAATACAAGCTGTAAATGTATATCCTCTGTCACTAGTGTGCTGCAGGGCTGGGCATGGGCCGTCAGACTGTGTTTGTTGTCTTTCCTCAGCTAACCACTTCACAATGTTATGGACTGAAACATGGAAACTAACTGCATCTTCTGTCCCCTCTACCAGGTTCCCCTCCGTATGTGTTACCCAAATATCATTGTGTTCAACGGCTGTCCCAGCAATGGCAAAGGGAGTTTGCGCCTAAGGGGTTAACAAGAAAACACATTCAAATTCCCAGAGACTCAGCAAATCCACCTTTCTCTACTCTAGGAGTCAACCCCCACTGCTCCCCTGTGAGGTAATTTGCAAGTGATTGTGTTGGACAAACCTACTTTGTTTCCCTTGATTCAGAGATCAAAGTTGGGACTACAGTTCTTTGGTATTTAATACATAAATCCCTCCCGCTTCAGAGGCATCCACTTAAAAGAATACATTGGCCATATGTATGCGTAAGTATATATCAATTTAAGAGATTACATTTCCCACACAGCAGATGGAATGAAGAGCAGAATACCATGTTAAAAGGTGTATCTGAGAAAGGGATTAACTCAGGAATTAAATATTCAAATTCCAATGCACCAGGTGGGGATGAACTTAGAGACCCAACACTGACGCAATGCATTTATTGCTATTGAGTTTCATTTCACTCTTCTGCCCCACAGTGTGGAAGAGAAGAAAGTCATGGGAAATTCATGTAAACCAAGCCTGACACACAAGCAGACCCTTACTTGTACCTCTGTAAAGCACTCTCTAAGTCTGAACAGAATGTAACTTGGTAGGTGCTTCATGGCTGCACAGCAAGAGAGCTATTAGGGAGCAGCTGTCCTAAAAGGCACCCCTCTTTCCAAGTCACTCCGTTTTAGTTGAACATAGCAGAATTCCCCATTCCCTCCCTTCAGCTTCTTGGGTGTGCAGTGGGGGGAGCTGCAGCAAGGAGCCTGCAAAAAGCACTGCCGACTGCAGGTGGGCGATGACTTGTGGTAAGAGGGATGTATGAGATGTGAAGGTGAGGAGACCTATGCAAAGTGCCGCTGCTGCACCCACAAATCGATAAGCTCACCTCTCCTGCCCCACCTTGCTGTTTTCTTTTCTTCCTGTCTCAATCTGACCTGACTCATGCCGGTCTTGCAGCAAAAGTAGGATCCTGATCCCTGAAGCTTTTTAAGTACCCAGTCACCACTGAAATGAAGAAGGAAAAGATATCTAAAGTGCTGTTAGGGGCAGTGTCTGAAGTTCTTGTCTCTTCAAAAAAGAGGAATGCGTTTGGTGGGAATGAAGCAGTGGTGAATACAGTCCCTGGTATTTAGTAAGGAAGGATCAGCACAATCAGCACTGGAGAGAGCTGTTAGTGTAGTGTGTCTGCATTCAATCTCTTGCCTCTGACACTGTCCCCTTTTGTGACCTTGGCCATTTTACTTTTCTTTGATGCAGAAAAATGAAAATGCCGTGGAAATACTTTAGCAGACTGGCAATGGAGACTGACAGAATTATTTTACATGTATGTGTGTGTATGTATGTACATACGTACATATGAATGCACGCATAGTTTTATTTATCAAGGTTGGTTTTATTTCAGCCATTTCCAAAGGCATAGTGAAAGAAAGCAAACAAAACCCTGCACATATGTATAGTTTTTCGTTTCGCACCAAACCTACATAAAGGGTATCCTAAAAAGAAACATGTGGTTTGAAATCTGCCTTGGAACTAACAGTTGCACTGTCAGTATGTGGATCAACACAGGCCTGTCTGGTCTCTGAGCGTTCAGTCTCAGACAGAGAATATACAGTCTTATAAATATACCTGCCAGAGGTAAGGCACATAATAAATTGAAACAGAAAATCTGTATGCGTGTGAAAGAAAAAGGAAGAGAGATCAATGAAGTGGCAATGCCATAGTTCATTTCTGTCAGTTCTTACTGTGAGTTTAAGGAAATGCCCAAGTAAATCAGATGAAGTCTTTCTGTTGCTACCAGTGATCTGAGGACTATGTGTAAATCCAGCCCTCAGACAACACCAGAGCTGTGCAACGGTCAGACAGGAATGGAGATAGTGCTGTTTTACTTTCTTTTTGGTGCCTGAGATTTATAGACTCTGTAGGGCACTGTTTGTTTGATGTGCTGAATGCATATCATATATGAAGACTATTGAAGAAACATATTTTCACAGAAGTTAAAAATCTTGTGCCATGCAGTTGACTGCAAAGAAACAAGCCCCCTTTTTGCCTCCCCCCTATCCCCCACACATTGAGAAATTTCCATATGCTCTCACTCCAGATTTTCCTGCCAAGCTCAGTGCTGCCAGGCCATTGGCATCTTGCTATGATGGTGGCAGGGACCCTGAAGAAACTGGGGGAACTGTAAAAAAAGCGGATTATGTCCCAGAAATCTGGGTGATCTCCTACTTTTGCGGCCAGGGGAAGGTCCTAACAAAGTTTGTGTGGTTTGAATTTGCTCAAAAGGCTCCTATTTGAGTCATGTTTTTCTAAGTTTTCTAACACTTCTATGAGGTGTTGTAGGCTGTCTGTAGTGGTTCTTAAACACTGGGACTAGACGTCTCATGTAGCTTAAGAGGGGTCAAAATGTTGTGAATAGGAGACCAGGTCAATATAGAACTAGTGATTTGGTTTTGTTTGCTCACTTGAACAAATGATTATTTCTAGGCCAGCAATTTTTTTCATAGGCACTCTAGGCCAGATTCTTCACTTGGGATAAATTGGCAGAAGCGTCCTTGAGATTACACCCATATATACAAACTGAGAAGCTGCCCTGATGCCTCTTGCATTTCTTCACTATGTTTTAAGAGAACTCCGCCTCTGAGGGAGATGGCAATACAGCCAGAAAAAAGTGAGAGTGAAGTAAAACTTGAATACAGACTAATTTGGATGTTTTTATAAGGTCTTGCAGACTTCTCTCTACAAACCATTAAGTCCTAATTGCCACACTAATGTTATTTTATATTGTAAGTGCAGCTCCCGACTTCTGATATTATGGCACCCAGTGGAATTAAAGCAGACATTTAGCTTTACCACCTTCTCTGCTGTAACCTTTTCAATCCGTGATTATTATTCTGTCAATGCACGCTTGTTCATTATTACCTAAAGGTGTCATCCCTTCCACCAGGACGACATGCTGCTGTGTAAATTAGGGCCATAACTAACCTGGTTCGGTGCTGAAGCAAGTGCCTTTCTTCTGACAAGCCATAAATTAAGGGCTTCTTTCCTCCCAGTGGAAGGACCCTCTCTCCTTCGTTCCTAATAAGGGCAATGCTGAGGTGGATTTAAAAGGTTCTTTTCTGTTAAACGGGTTTGAGCTGTGATAATCTCCTATAATCTGGAGTCTAGGAGCAAACTGAGCATTAGGCCTGGATTGCAAATCCACTCTCAGCCTTTTTAAAAATCATTTATTTATTTCAAAACTCGTTTAAATACAGTACCTTCCTTTCCCCTTCCATAAGCGGCATTAAGGAAATACCTTTCCAATTCGGATTCAAATTTGATTAATTATTATTAGTTAATCCCAGTTCCAGTAATTGCATTCCTCCTTCAGGAATTTCACAACCCTTTTAGAAATTATACATTGTTGGACTGCAAACTGCATGCTATAACTGTATGTTAGCCTCACAGTTGATTTTCTTGTTCTGAACATATACGGAGTAGATGCTGTGCAGTTCAGGAAACATCTTCATTTCCATTTTAACTCACTATTAAGACTCTTAGAGTTACATTTTCCAAATAAATCATCCAACGAATTATATTTGTTTTGGTTTTGTTGTGTTTTCATTTATGAATTGCTCCTGACCTACCCTAATGTTAGCAAATCTTGGTCTCATTTGCACATAATTTTGGAGAAAGATATTTTATTCTAGGATCTGTGATTATATTGCTAATTTCAGCTGTTATATTCCCTATATAGCTATTTGTAGTAGATCAAATGTTATTACTTCTACTCCCTTGCTGGACGAGAATAACTTTTTCTGTGGCCAAGTAACGAAGAAGACGTGATGAACCACAAATAATGAATGGAGAATACTTGTACTCATGTGGGAGTACTGTATGCTAACATCAGGCAGTGGTAGAAGGACCATTCCCCATGCAGTCATATGAATGAAAAATAACTGACATAAATATTTATGAGTTGAAGATAACATGGGATAGACAAACCACACTGGAACGAAACACATTTTGAATCTGGCCGGGTTTTCACCAACACAGGTGGTAAAGAGAGCCTCATTCCCTCATCATCTGCTTTGTATCAGGTAAAAAATAACAGGGAACAAAACAGCCAAGGGAGGCTCTTATCAGTGCAAGAAAAGACTATCCCCCAGCTGTTTCGGGAAGGGCTGCTAAACAAATCCTGCTGAGTGTGCTGAGGATGACCGAAAAGGAGACAAAAATTTAAACCTGTAGAAATGCTATAATTTATACAGGTATCTAGCACTGACTAGGTTATACTGGGGGTTATGAGGCAGGTTAAGACCAGAATAATGCAGATCCACCTCTGCTCAGCACATTTGGGGTTGAAGTTTTATGCAGAAAGCATATGTGAATATTTCTGTCAAGGGTTATTTCATATTTAGCTCTAATTGTCCCACTCCAGTTTGTGCTTGGAGTATAAATTCAAAATAAATCCATTCTTGAAAGCCTGGAGGTTTACCCTGGTGGATTTTGCAGAATATTTGGTCTAATATAAAGGGTTGCATTCTGAACAGCAATATGGCCCATCTATACCCACCACAAGTAGTACGCATAGTGGGAACATGCCACACTGCACTCTTTATATTTATAGGGGTGAAGTTATATAGATATATAAAATAAATACATACAATAATTAGCTCATTAATTAGATAGAGCAGATTCTCAAAAATATCCAGGAGAGGATGAGGCTTCTGAAGGGTATGAGATCCTCTCCTCACTAAAATGAGATCCAGGTCACCTGTCCTAGAGATTAATTCTGAAGTTCTTCACCAAGTGTAATCCATATTAATGCCAGATACAATTTAAACATAGTGGCATTAACAGTAAATCTAACATACCTGACATAGTAATACCTTTTAGCTGTTTGAAAACTGGGTCACCAGTTTGATATTCCCAAGGGCTATACCTTGTCTCCTGCTGGAACAGTGACAAACCAATGGGTGTGTTTAGTCAGTGTATTTATGGTCAATTAGTTTGTTTGCTTTATTGTTGTTCTGAAGAAATCATCCTGAAACAGCCATCCCCAAACTACTAATCAGGAGTGAGAAGGTAGCAAGGCCCCCAATATTGTTCTTGGGAGAACACTGAAGGATGACAGATACCTCTCAGTAAATTCGGGTCCTCAGTTTGTGAGTGATGAAGGAGTTCATTTCATCTGATTGTCTTGTTACACTGAATAATTCAAGCAACTGTAATTGTAATCATCAGTCACTGTAGTCAACAGTAAAGTTGCAGCAGGGTAACTGAGAAAGGAGTACGGCCAGAAAGCACATCAGCCATCGTCAGCCTGCCCGCTCTCCTGTGGTGTGCGGTTACTTCATAGCACCAGCTGGGCTGAGATGTATGGTAGATAAAAAATAGCCTCTTGTCTGAAATCAAATGATAAGTCAGTGAAGAAAGGGAATGGAGGAGGTATGAAACTTGGCAGGGGGGGCTGGGTGGAAGGTGGTGGGTCCCAGAAGGCCAGGCTACAGATGTACGATCCTTCCCTCCCAAATAAACTCAAGCTGTCACAGGCTGATCTAGATGGCAGAAGCAGGGGGTCTCCTTCTGGACTGAGGTCCTGGAGGGATCTGTAACCTACATTTCCCAAGGAGGGACAAATTCCTCAACCTCATTCAAGGTCATGCTTGGTGGTCTTTGTGGAGGAAGTCCAAGCCAGGTGGCTCTGACCCTCGGACTCTGAGCGGCCAAGGCCGGCAGCAGTGCAGTGATTTGGGCACCCAGCAGCGTGCAGATAACTGTAGCCCAGAAGTTACAACCAAAACTGTATCGCTCTCATCTGTATTCATGACTTCTAACCAATGCTAACCATTAGCCAACACTCAGCTTATTATAGGCAGTTACATTTCAATCATTTGAGTCTGTGTAGTTGTTTTGGATGTGTTTGTGTAGCAGCCCAAACGCATAGCAAGCTGAGGCTCTCTGGCAGCTGTTAAAAGTATTTGTACTAATGGCCCCAGGACTGTTTGCATTTTCATGCACCTGTTGAGCTTTGCACTGGCCTCGCAACCCAACTTTAAAAGTCCAGAATCCCACTGGGGTTTTTTCAATAGAAAGTCATCATCTTATGGCTTGCATTAAACAGGAAGACAGATAGGATAAAATCTTCTACTGACCTTAAATCTAGGGACAGCAGTTTCTTTGGATCAAATTTGTGCCATACCGAGTGTTTCCTGTCTCATCTCCAAATATTACTACACAACCTGGTACTGTGCGATGGTCTCTTGGAAGACGGGATCTTTTTTCTATACTAATTTCGTATTATATGCCTATCCAGAGGGGTATTTGAATGGAAGAGAGAATATCTGGTCTTTTGTTTCTCAAAACCATGTGAGAAAGGCACTTTCTGAGGTGATGGTGGGGTTTTTTTGCATTATGACACAGAGTTTCATCTTTGATAAAGTTGTTTACTGGTTTTAATGCTGTTGCTGTTGCTGTACACATTGGTATGTGTTTAGTGATGGTGAGACACAGAGGAGGTGCACTCTGGCCTTCTTGCAAATGAGGAATGTTCTCATCATCTCTGTAAATACTCACCTGCCCATTTCTAAGCTCCTCAGGCAACCCAGTCTCAGATGACAAGGACTGTCTTTTTTTTTAAGTCAGGCTTGACAGGCTCAGAGGCAGAAACTCCAAAACGGGACGAGTCATTCAGAGCTTGTTCTTGTCCCAGTTTTAGTTCTAAGTTGTGCTTTAATTGTTGGGGTGTGAATTTTGGAAGAAATTCTTTGCTTCCTTAGGGAGAATAGGATAAGGACTCCCAGCCCACCAGGCTTTGGGAAAGACCTCTCTGAAGTTTTCCCGAAGGTACTTTCTCTGAAGTAGCTAGTGTTGAACACTATCACAGGATACTAGGATGGGAACGATTTATTGGACTAGCCAGGTCTCACATGTTCCTACATTGCCATGCCTCCTGTCTGTGCTGTGACTTGTGCAGCGATCTCTCCTGGGGATGCTGCTTCACCAGGCCCAGCCTTTGTGCGTGACACCAGTTCCACCAGTGATCAGCATGCAACTGCTGCAATAACACTTGGATCACGTCAGTCATTTTTCTGTCATTTTCTGTCATTTTTCTGTCTATGGTACATCAGATTTATGAGCCTAATTATTTGAAGTTTCGCATCTCTGAGTCATGTTCAAAGGAAGGAAGATCTCTGGATTTCTGTTTAAGCCTCATTACCACAGGGTAAAAAGTAGACATTTCACCACATGCAGCCCTACCTGTACCTTCTCAGATCCTACATTTCATACCGATGTATCAGTAACATTGGCAAAGAGGACCAACTTCCCTAAAACAACAGAGTCTCTTTTTTCATGTGCAGACACCCATCTTGTGATTTGACTCATAAATGGTACAGGTGGTAATTAACTGCTCAGTATTAAAATATCCCTGCATTGTTCATTGCAGGGAAGAGGATAGCAGTATTAATACTTTTAAAATAAACTAGTCCCACAGAAGGAACTTGAAAAGTGTCACAAAAGACATCCATTCAGTCTTTCATTGCATGAAAAATATTATGGGCAAACATGGCTGAGCAACTTTAACAATAAGTTGATGCCTACTTCTGTAACTATACAGGTGACTAATGGAGCATTCTCCCCTCTTATTTCCAAACTAAGATTTACAGGTTTAAAAGTCAGGATTTACTTTCTCCGAGTACAGGCCATTGATTTTCAATGTTTCTGTTTCCCACCAGTTTCTGTAGCCTTGTGTCCAGATTCCTCATATGACTGAGTATAACATGTAATGCCGCCCTCTCCCAAAAAACAAACGAACAAACTAAAGCACAACATTGTCAGCACATTTAAGAGCACAAAGAGGAGCAGTGAATGCAGAACAGTAACTGCCTATGGCTGCTTGTCTCCAGGCAAAACATGAGTCCTCATTGACAGGAGATTTATCTGCAACATGTGATGGGAGAATCAGGTGAATAAATGCCCTAGCGTAGGAGTTGAGCCTTCACTGTGGTCATATGAAACGAATGAATCCTTTCACCTCCAGTTAAGTTCATTTGAAGGACTGAACTATCCCAGCTGGGATGAGATGCAGATTATCAACTAATCTGCTTCCAAGAAAGAGAAGGTTTCTGTTCTCTCTCTCTTTCTCCCATTAGTATTTTACAAAAAATATAAATGTTCCTTTATTACCAAACTGGGAAATCTGTACATCACAAACCATACAGTTAAAGAGCACAAGATGTACATGTGTGCATGTGTTCAGATGGACACATATGCATGAATACAAATGCACGCACTTACTGATATATCTATATCTGGATACATATTTATATCCCTGGCATTTGCCATCTGTTGGGAGTGTAATACCAGGAATAAACATCTGGCACTGTTTCGTATAGTAGGGCCTTTTGACAGCTGATGCTAGGGAATGCTGTACCTTTGGGGATTAGGACTAATTAAATAGGACAAGGAAAACATACTGCAGAACATAAAATTCCTATACTGAAAGCAAGAGTTTCAAGGTACTCCTTGATTTAGTTTTCATCTGGCCTACAGCCTAAAACCAAACCTAATTTAATATTTTCAGAGGGATACCCTCGTCATGCTTAGGGGAATTTAAAGGTGAAACTTGTAAGATGTTAATAATGTCACTTGTTAATTCCACATCCAGAATATTATGACACATCCAGAATTGTCCAAGTATTGAATTACAAACACTGAACACAGAGGGGAGAGTCACTGAGAAAAGGTTCCAGAGAAATAGGCTGCAAGGGGTATTAAGGGGGTGCTGCACGCACCATCTGGTGCGCTGTGTGTTACCCACGGGTTAATGGGTACAAAGCATTGCAAACAGATGTGACATTCAAGCTATTCAAAGACTAAAATGTTTTCTTGGTTATCAGGTGGAATTATTCATTGGCCTTGAGGTTAAAAAGTGCTTAAATTGTTGTTGCATTTATTGCACTCTCTCAGACACCTCCAAGGGCTCTTTTTTGTCATCCATCTTTGCAACCCTTTGCTGGGTGAAGAGTGAGAATGAAACAAGCAGAATCTTTTGGAATATTATTTTCTTCTGTTTCCAGAGTGAATCAATCCAATGGTGTGGGATATAACCAGTTTAGCAAGGAAAAGCTACCACCTTTTCAGTCTTGCATCATGCAGAGCAGAAGTACCTTACATTGCTTTGTTGTTATGCATTGCTTTATGAGTGAATTAATCCAAATTGTAACTAAGTACTGGGTATTGTTTAGAGACATATAAAAAGCTATCTTCCTCTGAGGGTAAGAGGAAAGAAAATTGGTTGCTGTTCTCTAGAGCTGGCAAACTCAGAAAAGACATTTGAAAGCAGAAATATATTCCAATTCATGAAATCTGTAAGGAGGATATAAATTGTAAGCAAATAGTATTGGCTGCTTTGCTACGCATATGTACATACGCAGACATACACATGCACACACACTTTCATTTTCATTTCATACAACCATTTGGTTCCTAGCAGACATCAAATGAAATCCACATCATCACTAATTTCAGAAATTTCCATTTCGTCATTTTGTTTAAATAGTCTCCAGGATGACATTTTGGGGATTTGGGTTGGTTTTTTTAGCAGGACTAACTGTGTGCAGAATTTCATAGTGGAATCATATCCTGTTCTTTCAAGTAAATGGCATATCATATTTTTAGGAAAAAAGCTTATTCCACTACTATAAAAGTTGTCAAAAAAATTAACTTACAGGGGTTGCATACTCATATGTAGTTGTTTTTAATTATTCCCACAGGCTTCACTTTAAATTCTGTAGAACATTTAATTTTGCAGGCTCCTGTTCCAGAAGGCTCTTGTTGATCTCTGTTGTCCTCCTTACTATCATCTGCTCTACCCGACACTTGCATCTAAGGCATAGTTGGTGCAGCTGCCTGTCACACTGCCACATGTCAATTTATGAGACTGCACTGTTACTCGAGGTCTGTATAAATTTCTCAGTGTAGGGTTGTGAGACCAGGGGACTAGGCCATTGGAGCTAGCTCAGGTCCTCAATGATATGTGAAAATATTTATTACTCCCAAGCCAGTGGATATCTATACATCATTTCACCAGCCATTGACGTGCAGTTGCACTCAGCAGTGGAGCAAGGAAGAATCCCTACCATGCAGCAGCACTGCAGAAAAATAATCAAATCTAGAGATGCTGAGTGAGGTGCACACATGAAAATGGAGGCAAAACAAAGGCAAGGTAGAGAATGGTCAGACTGTATGTGGAGGATCCTGGGGTCACACTTGTGCATTAGCAATTAGAGCATAGATTCAGGATGCAACCCAAAAGACAGAGCTGTCTTCAGCAGATCTCAAAGTGGTACAGGGGAAGCCACAGGATAATTTCAGAGGTCTGCTTGGCCAGCTGTGTAAGCAGGGCAGTGGCTGGTGGTACCTGAAGGATGATCAGAACCCAGCAGGTGCCCAGGCACTGGCACCACTGTACCAGGCTGGCTCCATCCCTCTCTCAGCGTTGGCCACTTGCTGACTCACTGTGGGGCTCCCTGCCTCATTTATGCCTATGAGTCCTCTTCCTCCCAAATGCTGTGAGCACCAAAGGTAATTGTTGGATGCTCGTTTCATTTTGCTCAGTATTTGCAAATTTGCTGATGTGGATTGAGCCTCATTCATTAAAGCTGAATGAATTAAAATCACAGTTAACAGTAATAAATGCAGCTGTTAGATTGTGGACTTTATTACCTGGGTTCTTTGGCAACTATCCATTATTTTAAAACAGCATCTGTTGGCTTACTTCCTCTAATCTTGTATGAGAAAGTGAAAGAGATGTTTTCCTTTTTAACAAAGAAAATAGTATAGGATATTGCTTTTGAAAATTCACAGCTGCATATGCTACTAATATTGATGATGAACTCAATGGCTAAATTAAAAACAACCCAGATGTCATGTTCAAAGTGAAGCAGCAACATAATAAAAAAGTCCAACCACGCCACAGCGTAACAAGGAAAAGAAAATAATTACATAAATGTGTTTAAGAGTCTTCAGTACAACATAAATGTAAAAGTCATTAATGGTTAATATGAAGGTGCCATCTGGACAGTTGGATGATGTAGATTCTGGCACTAGAAAGATGTTGCAAATGAAGTTTGACTGGATCTCTTTTGAATATATTAATGTTGGCTGTGAGAAATAATCTGAACAAAACCCTACAAAGTCAGGTCCTAAGCCTAAAAAGGCTTCCTGCTATTTCTGTGGATTTTGGATCAGGGTTTAAAATACATTAGTGATATAGATCTGTACAAATGCAACCACTGAAAAAGAGGTGAAATGTCTTTTTACAAGATCATTTCTCATGCATTCCAAGAAGGTTTGTATTTCTTGATTCCTACTTTATGCCTAAAATCCTGAAGTCAAAGGTAGTTTGAGGGAAAGAGAAAGCAAACCTCTAAATTTTCAAGATAATTTAAAAAATTATTACTGCTCCTTACTTAGGTTTTAAAGCAGACCACGGACCAGCAAATAAATGAAAAGCAGGTACTTTTCTTTTCCCCAAGAATGTTTTTTACTATACATTTTGTAGCAAAAAAAAGAAAATAAAGGAAAAAATATTCTGATCACAGGGATGTCATTTTCTAAAACTCCAAGTAGGAAACGTGACGAATACAAGATCAAGTACACAGCCATGTCACAATATATCTCTGCACCTTTAAAAAAAATATACATAGAGTTTTTTCATGTGTTATTTTCTCTGTGCCTTGCACCCTTTCTCCACATGTCTTTTACAAAATCATAGTAACAATGTGCAATTTCGGAATGTTTCCCAGCAGCTGATCATTGGAAGCCAACAAATAAACGAATGAAAGGACAGTTGCAGTAGCCACCAGAATGCTGGAAATCACAGTAAAGTCATTAGGGACAATGAAGTCAGCTGGGTGGGCCATGTGCATTTCCACAACCACAGCAATGCTCCCCAAAAATTAATTTGAGCAGCAGTTTACAAGCCCTGAAGAGCTCCTGTTCTTAGTTAGCAAGTACCTTAGTGAGGGTGACAGAGAGGGGGGCAAGAGTACACCAGGGACTGGGGAAGTGCTGTCTGTAATGGAGGGGACACATAGGAGACCCCCTGGTCTGAGACACCCAAATTTAACTCAGTGTCTGTGGTTGTTGGGAACATACCCAATCCCCTGAAATACTCAGAAACTTACATTTCCTGGGATGCTACTGATACAGTCAAGCCATGTCATGGCAACTGTACAGACAAAGAGCTTTTGTCACAATAGGGTGAAAGTCTGTTTTCTTTGTCAGTTGAATGGAGTGACAATGCGACCTTTGCCAGAAGCCATTGGTATTCATAATGTGGAGAGTTCACGGGAGCTACTTTTGGTTTCCCTTTCTTTATCTTTTAATAGGAAATCTTGATTACTATTTTTCCCATCTTTGATAGCAACACCCCTACAGATATCAATAGCTGCTGCAATCTGCCTTAAGCATTGACAAGCAGAGACTATGAAGAAGATGGAAGAAAGAGGATGGGTTTTTAAAAATTTATTAGCCCCTAGATTTAATTTTTCCTAGGACATAAAGGGGTGGTATTGGAGGTGGGTTATACAGTACATCAGAAATTTGACCTTTGTACATATCCTCCTTTTCATCTGGGGGATTTGATGAGACTGAAAACAAAACCAAAAACTGCATGGAAACGTGCTTTCTACTGTGGGGAAAAAACAAAAGCAGTATCAAGGCAAAACAGAACAGAAATCATTAAATCCCAACCAAAAGCCCACTCAACAACAAGTATTTTTTTCCCAGATGTCACAGTTAACACCATGAGATTATGCTGAACAATTTGCTCTGATCTGTCCCTGTGGATGCCCTGCCTGCACTTTTGAGAAAGTCACTTGCAATGACAACCAGATGAATCCTAGCACCAGTCTTATATCCACAGAAGTGTATTTTTGCGTTTAAAAGAAAAGAAAGAGGTGCCCTTAAAAAAACAAACAAACAAACAAAAGAAACCCTGTAAAATTAAATTTGTGCTGTTAAACCCCTTTTCATCCTCCTTGTTTAATCTTGTGTGACGGTTCACCAGGAGTCTGAGTAACTTTTGGAAAGCAATACTAAATACAACTAGCAAATTCCTTGAAACATTCACGCATGGTTTAGTTGGGGCCAGACAAGAATGGTGCCATATGTGCCTATTCACATTTCATGACCTTCTTTCTCTTATAGTATCCCTGTTACTTATTTGTTTACCTATCTTTTTGGCCAGTACAACTGAAAATGTTTCCTCCCCTCTCTTTCCAAATGCATGGCCCTGCAGCAAACCACGCTTTATAACACACGAGGGGAGAAGAGGAGGGGGGAGACACTGATATTTACACTGTGCTTTCCATTACCCACTCTGAGCTCCCGAAAGTCCCTTTTGCCCCTGTTAGGTCATTGTCATCGTACTGCAAAAGCATGCCGTTCACCGAGAGGCTCCTCTTTGTCCAAATGTTTGTTATCTTTTTTGGGTAGGTGCAACACTGAGATGTGGCAAAGTCCCCCATGTCAAAAGAATGGCTACGTTTAGTTTTGCCCTCCAGAGGCAACATGAGGAGGCTGCGAAATTTGGACTCTGGCTGGCCCAGCAGTGGCTCTTTGTCCGAGTGGCGGGCCACCGTGGAAGTTCTGGAGTCTGTCATCTCCTCCTTTTTCTGACATTTCAGTTCCAGGGAGGCAAAAGCTCCCATTAGCCGGTCAATATTGTGTTTTGACCTGGAAGGAGGCCTCCACTTACTGGACAATGTGCCCTGTTCACTTTGGAGGCTATAGTCATCACAGTCGTGGCTATTTGCAGAGCTGGAGGAAGAGGAGATGCTGCTCCGTGCAGACTGACAGTTAAACTCCATAAGTTCGTTTCTCACCACCACTTTGGGGTTGACTTGGGGCAAGACTCCGTTCTGAACTGGTTGTGCTCCATTTGTCTGTGAGTAGACGTTGCTGACGTTAGACATCTTCCCCTGGGAATTGTTGCAGACCTTATAGCGGACCATGAGTATTACAATGAATACCAACAGAGTTGCCACAATGATGCCTCCAATGATCAGAATCATGGTCCCACCCAGGAACTGGCTGTGCATCGACTGGCACTGAGGGTAGTCTTCTTTGGTGAAGAACTGGGCGCATCCCACAATATTGGTGGCAGTAAGGGTTGTGGCTGTGTCATCCCACATTGCCAGGACACAGAGGTCATAGCCTGTTCCAGAAACAAGGTTGTTTACAACAAAGGCTTTGTTTGTAGCTGGAATCATCCTTCAAAAAAAAAAGAAAAAAAAAAAAAAAAAAAAAAAGAAAAAAAAATTGGTTACTGTTGACACTAAGGGAAAAGAGAGGAGAACAGACATAAGAACAGTGTGGTGTTTACTGTGCTGGGTACTGGCAGAGAGGAGTCAGAGCCATAAATTTTAAACAAGCATTCAAGCTTCCCAGCTCCTGTGGGTCCACCGTCCCAGCATTCAGTAACACACGAGTTTTGAGGACCATCTCTCAAATGTGCAAGAAAGGGAATAAGAAAAAGCAGACCAAGCTAGTCTGGGTTTTTTTTCTCCTCACTTGCGTGTGTCCTAATCTTAAGTGTATTCAAACCTGAACAAATAACTCAGAATAAAAATATGTGCCTAGAAAGAGCAGTTCTTTCTGAGTGTGCAAATGACCCTTGCACTTGGTGAGTCTGAACCTGGCAATTGTCACATCACTTCACATGTGCCTGAACGTTTACTGTGTAACATCAGCAGGTTGCTTACCTTGTGAAGACAAGAGGCTACATTTAGTTTTCTCATTCCCTGAGAATGCAAGGCAGGCAGCCACTTCTTTCTCTTTCTCCACTCCCCCACCTACTTTCCCCATCCTCCTACTCCCCACTGTGGGAAATATCTCCTAGAAATGCAGCTATCATCTTCTTTGTCAGAAATTTCTCCCTGCAACCACTTCCCTCTGTGTGAGTGAAAAAGAAATACTGGCATTGGCAGTATGGGCTGTGGAAGTGTGAGGAGAGGTAGGAAGATGCAGGGATGGAAACAAGATGGTTTCTTTAAAATAAAAAATTCTACTCAAATACAAATCCATTTTCAAAAACCAAATAGCTAGGCCCAAGTTGTGCTCTAAGTTTGGTCATTTATGGATATAATTCTTTGCTGCCACAAAACTTAAGCAGTCATGCAATATCAGAGCATCACTAGCATTCAAAATTAGCAGATGGGAATGAACATAGTCCACCCCCACTTCAAACTGGTGAAAATTGCAGCACATGAGCGGAATACACTGGAGAACCCCAGATTCGGTGCCTGGTGGGTAGCCAAGAATAAAACCAAAGAGATACCCCATGCATGTTTCTTTTTACTTCCACATAACAGGCTTGAGTGAGAGAAAAAAGTTGAAAATAAAACCAGCTCATTCTGACTTAGAGCTGCAGATCTTTCGCACCAGCCACAAGGGAGCCCTACAGGCACTTACACCACACAGCAAGCTGGTGTGACCGTAATTGGGACGGTAAGGCCTGGCTAGAGGAAAAAGGCATACTCCTTGTGGGAGTGCCAGGCTTTCTTAGCCTCAAATCGTCATCGCAGCTAGCTGCAACTCTGCACAGGCCCTTCTGTGCAGTGGGAGGCAACAGGCCTGCACAGAGAAGCAGCAGCATCAAGGCACTGCAAAGATGAACTTCTCATCATCTTTGCATTTAGGCGTTCACACCACTTACACAATGCTTCAGTCTGGCCACAGACGAGGATGTGGCTCCTTTTTAAAAAGCAAACAAGCACACAAAAAAATTCTGTAAGGAAAAGAAATATTGGTGAGAGACACCTGGAATATAAACATCACCTGGCAGGTTATATTTAAGATTCTTGGCTCATTTCTCATCCTAATGGAGATGCTCTGCACAGTCATAGATGAGCTATTCAGAACGAGCCAAGAGGTCATAAAGCAGCCCTCCTGAAAAACTCCAGATACAGTTGCTAAAATGGTTTCTAATAGTCCAAATGGTTGGTCTCAAGTTATTTCTAATTGTTCTCCTCTCCCTGTGGCTCTGAGAACAACACACCACTGGCCACAGCAGCTGGGGCAATGCCTGCACTCTGTTGAATTCTTCAAGGAATTTCATATGCACACACCGAGGATGATATATGGAATAACAGAATACTATTGATCTTCAAACGTATGATCTTCAAACTCCTGATCAGTTTCACTAATTGCTTCATATCTCCTTCCGTATCACCTAGTGCTATACTCCACTTTCCACCATCAGTCCCAGCCACGTGCTTAAAAAATTCTGCAGTGCGTAAGTCCTTCAGAAATTATTTCACTGTGAAATCTCATTACAAACACATAGCACTGTTAGCAGAAAGAATAGTCAGCCCTATAAACTGGGTCTTGGACTTGGGTCATAACTCTTGAAAAACAGAGCTATAGCACCATCTGTTAGAGTGGTTCCTTTTGCTTTGCACTGATGAAACACAGAGAGACCTCTATATTCTCTCCAAGCAAACAACAAACAACTGGGTTTACATAGTATATAGCTTTGCACATCTCTTACGCATATAGAAATACAGTCTTTCAGCCTAACACACTACGCCAATTTATATAGAGTGAACAGTGATAACTTCAGTCATTTACAACTTGTTTTCTTCAAATATGATTACACACAAGCTTCCAAGGAAATGTAACTGCCTGAAATATTTCAAGGACTGGCAGGTAGTGACAGTGGCACAAAATGTAAAGCCAGTCCTTTTTAAAATGTACAGCAGTGAGGCCATAACCAGTCCTAAAGCTTGGCCAGGTTAACTGTATAGAAATTTGCCATAAAAGCTCATCTTAACCTTTAAAAGAAACTGAGTCATTTCTAAACTCAGTCAGTCCTGGAAGCTACAGCTGTGATAATATTGGGACTAATAATAGCTTTATAAAATATCACAGTTGCAATCCCAATTATGGAAAAAGCAATCAACTCTCCATATACATCTAAAATGAAGAATTTTGGATGTTTCCGTAAATAAACTTCAAATGTTCTTGTAAAATATTCAGATTAATGTTATTGTAAAAGAACAGCTGAGTATAGGAATAAGCACCAAGTTCAAGAGTACTAGGACTTAAGTAATTAATCTCAGACTCAGTTTTCTGGCTTGCAGGGAAGATGATCTTGTTTTCATGAGGTTGCCAAATTGTGAGAGAATTTTGGCATTTCTCCATGCTTTAGCCCACTGTCCCCAAACATACTGCCAGTCAGCTATGATGGATGACATCTCTTAACATTCCCCACACCTAAAATCGATACAGACACATTTTCACTGTGGGATATTGATGACTCTTTGATTGTCCCCAGCACAGGTATTTGTAAGATGCCACTTCAATCTTTGCTTTGCTGCCTAACAGGGGGAGTCTCTTCATGGCTGCTCTGTACATCTAGCACCATTAATCATGGACGACCGTGCCCTGCCATTGGGACTCAATAGCTAGGACCTGCCACAAAACTAAAAGGGGTCATCAAAATTGTGTCTAGACAGAGATCCTGCAAGGCTTTGTTCAGCCAACTCATCAGCTAAACACAGAAGGTTGGTTCCAGGTAGCAAGAATCTGTAGCCTGGTTCACTGGACATCAAAAACAGCTTTTGGAAGTTGTTAGCTTTTGAAACTCAGAAGATCCTAGTGCTCACTTGTTAGCCCTCAGATAGCATACTTAACATATATATTTTATATATATATTATATATATAAAATATGTAACAATAGATAACATTTAATTGCAACAGTATTTTGAGGCAAGGAGGCTGATATTGCCCACCTGCTCTTCAGGGCAGTGTGATCTTGCAGAGATGCTTCTTATCACAAAAGAGGAATAGAGATCAAAATCTACTAGCCTTTCTTTAGGCAAAAAAAAAAAGAGTAACAGTTGACTAATTGCAAGAGGAGATCAACTAGCAAAACACTTAGTTATTTTTAAACTAATGATAGGTTATGATAGGTTTTAATGTGTACAGTTTAAGGAGCCTGGGAACAGTAAGGACTGGGAAAGCAAACAAATACTCAAATATGTTAACAGTGTAGGTGTAAATGTAGTCCTAGCTAGGACAACAAGAAATTTGAAAATCTCCTTACAGAAATTTCAGTGTCCAGACACATAAGACACAGTAATTTCTGTTTTTCTCCTCTGGTTTATTTTCCCTAGGGTAGGAGAAGCAGGCAAATCTCCTCCACATTGGTGCCAGGATTTTGTTACCTGATTCTTAAGCTAGTTTCTGAATCCTATCTGAAGATCAAAATACCCCAAGGAAAACTATTCATATAAGAACATGTTTCTCACCTCTCTGAAAATCTTGCCTCTAAGGAATGAAATGAGCATAGGGATCTTACAACTGACCTTCTTAATTTACAAAAAAAGCCCTCTTCTCTCACCCTTTGGCACAATAGCATCACTTACTGGAAGAGGAGGAGATTTATGGCCAGGATTGGGGCATGACCTAAGCATCTGAAATAGAACAGCAATAGAGAGGCTCCTATGAGAGTTTATGTGTGATGAAGAGCTATGAAGCTGAGATGAAAGTTTGCAGGGCTTTTGCAAACAATGCATTCCCTTCAATCCATGGAGATTTATGTCTCATTTTGTGAAAGCACCAAAATGAGACCATGAGACCCTTTTTAAAAGAAGGAAGGGTAGTGCTAGCACCCTTCTTTGAAGTCAACCTTATTTTCTACCACCACCATTAAAAAGTCCTTGTTATGTCCTTGTAGACACAACATATGGAAAGCAAGCAATTTTGCAATTACTCAATTCAGTTTGTAGTGATATTAAGAAAATTAGAAAATAAATTACTTAGAAATGCAGGAGAAAAAGGCTTGCTGCAGACTTCAGTCGTAATCCCAGATGCAGGCGAGCACTGAAGCTTGCAGAGAGTGAACTGTGCTGAGACTTTAGGAGACCTGAGTTTTATTCTCTACTTTATCAGTTACACTGATATCAGGCTCTACTTTATCAGTAAGTCTCAGTTCCTGAGAAATCATTTTGCTGTACTGTAAGTCTTCTCATTTATAAAGCGGGGATAAAGCCAGCAATCTCCTTTCAAAAGAGGCCTGTAGTATATGGAAGGAAATTAGTAGATATTATGATTACACTGTAATATACAAATGGGTTCTTTTCTTCTTTGTAGCACTGGGGATTAGCAGGAGTGAACTGCTGGTTAATACTGTGGTTATGCAAAACAGACAAATTAGAGAAAAGACAGATTAGGCTAATTGGCTAGGCAATTCTGTTCCTTTTCTCCATCACAAGAGGGGTATGATACCATCTAGTTTTAGCCTGAAACTGCTTTGATCACAGAACTTGCAGGGAGCTGTCAAGGCAATTCCTTTGGGAAAGCACTTGCAACTCCAAAGACTCAGTTTTATACTGACCTGATAGACTATGTTGCTTTTCTCGTGGTCCTTTTTTTGCATTATCCAGGTCTATATGCTATCTATATTGCAGTATGATTTCTCCTTTTGAAGTGAATGTTACGTTTTTAAAATGGAAAGTCATGCTAATTTATTACATGCTTGTGTCTGAGGAAAAAAAAAAAAAAGCCTAACTGCTTGGGTGTGAATTTTCTGTGCCTAAACTGCTCAACCCAAACTCTTCCTGTAAGATTCTATGTCTACATGCCATGTCCCAGGGCAGACACCTCACGAGAAATGGTCCATGTCTCTGCTGGTAAATTCTCTTTTCTTCCAGAGTGACTTCAGAAAGCAGTATATAAAAAATAACCCTTGGAATATTAACTCCTGAAACATGCTGCAAAGCACGTACTGTACCAAGACATTAGCAGTATAGATGATGGGGTTCTGGTGCATGGGAATGTTTCTAGGCCTTCATTAATTTACCAGCACAGCTGTGGCCTATACACTATGAAGTGACTGCTAAACAATACTGTTAAACATTGTCACTATGCACTATAGTTTGTAATGAAGAGGGGAAAAGGAAGAGGGGTGCCAGGGTGGAATACCTAGTGTTCTGTAAAATCATATTCCGGTTAGTTAGCACACTAACTTTCCTGTATAATAATGCGTGAGAGTGAAAATATCACTCTCACTGTACATTCCTATTCTTAAACTTCCTCTTACACAAAGTTGAATTCACATAAGTGCAAAATATTACCCTGATTGCTCTCAGAACTAAAAATTGATCCAGAAAAGGTTAATACTGGAATCTGACCAATTTTCATTTTTCAGTAAAAATCTCAAACCAAAAATGTTGATTTATTTCATCAATAAGTTTGTCCCCTATATTAAAATCTTTGGATTTTTTCCTTCGTTCCAGTTTCACAGGTAATTCTGAAAAAAAATGATGATTCCAGCTTCCTTTAAAGTATTGTAGAAGGGTCTGATAGAGTCCAACTTTTCAGGTGGAGTGTCCACCTTCAGTCCCAGTGGGATTAAAGTAGGAGGGTAGAGAAAGGGGAGAGGAAAAGTATCAGTGGAGACATACTGGAGAAACATTGGCTAAAAAGCACATAAAAAGAGTGGGTAATCAGAGGATGGAGTTCATTGCCTGAAGAAGAACCATGTAAAGTGTCCTTTAAAGCCTGGTAGATGTAGCTCAATGGCACGCAGATCTTGCTTCTTACCAGACATGGTAATGAGGTGTTATTTCATTGAAGGCAGGTAAGGAAAGAAGAAGGAAGAGAAGGTTGAAGTGAGAGAGAATGCAAGAAGAAAAGAGGATAATGAACATTGGTTCAGTGTCAGAGCAGCAGAAAATGATGGAAAGACTAACAGGTTCAAAGCAGCCATTGGCAGGACACTATCAGGCAGGTAGCTGCTATCAAAATGATGGAAGAAGTCCAGGTGGCCACTGAATGGGGACGAAGATCACAAAAACAGCTCAATATATGGTTGAGTGCAATCAAACATAGGTGAAGATCTTTCAGCAAAACCAAGACAATTAGAAAGATAGTGAAGTGAATCAAGGCAGTGGAAAGAGTTCAGGTGGTAGACAGAGAGTAAGAAGGCTGGAGAAAAGGGCAAAAAAAGATCAGAGGAAGACTAGAAGGATCTAAATTGCAGTGAAAATGTCACACGTGATGTATTGCCTGGGAGCAAGAGCAAGTAATTGACAAATTAGGACTGCACAGTTGGCATTCTTCTCTGCTGCCAACTTCCGTAATTTCCCTGAAAGTTTTATGGTGTATACTG
>WAAD01040851.1:124046-203210 GCA_013389945.1 Fregata magnificens | reverse complement strand
TTCTCATGTGCACTCTGGGTTTGTCTGCAGATACTGGCCTCTTTATTCTCTGAAGTGTCCCAGAACATTCATAGATATATTTCTGAATCCACTGCTTTATGGATTTTTTTTTTCACCTTGCTCTGGAATGAATCACTCCACCCTCCCTCCAGCACGAAGACAAATGTGATTGCTGCTCCTGAACATATGGTACAGCCTAAAAAAAGGGTTATCTTGTAGGAGTGTATCTGTACGGATCACTTATCACACATTCCCCAATGGAGGATTTAGGAGATAGCATCTCTTTTTCTTTCTCAAAGTGCTCATGTTCAGCATTTTTCTGTCTACTGCTTTCCAACATGCTAATGATTCCTCGAGAGAGAAAAGCCCACTCCCATTGCAACTGGCCTTTTACGTGTTGCTCAGCAAACTTGGATCCACTCTACTGCCAGAGACTAGTTGCATAAGGTGCAAAAACCAATCTATAAAAGTTATCCTCCTTTCTGCGTTCATCATCCTAGATTTGTCTAGATTCATTCCCCATAAGAATGAAATTCAGATTCTGGAGTATTTGATGACATTATGCCACAATTTTTTGTCTCTGAAGAGAGCAACCTGTAATCACATGAAAAGACAGACTTTCAGTTGTAAATTTCTACGCTGCTCTGAGTTTGAGAGGGAAGATGTTAGCACGATATTTTATCCCAAAGCAATCTTCTCAGATTACAAGGTTTGTCTCCCTCAAGAACCTATAAACAACTTCAGAGAGACCCATGTGATGAAAGCAAAGGGTCATTATTTCACGGGAATTCACTACAGTTTTAGGCCGATACTTAGAGGACTTCAGAATGCTTTAACCAATATCCAAAAGTATCTAACTAGAATAGTCTCTAAAGGAAACTCTTTATAAAATTCAAGAGACAGCTACTCTGAGTTGAGGGAACACCTGGCTCTATTCTTGGCTATAAGAGAATCCTATACAGGTGGAGTTGGGTCCTCCAATGTTTCTGTGCATTGGCTAAAATAGATTTAAGGCTTGGTAGAGCAATGGCTACTGCAGTTCCCCACACAAAAGTTTACTAAAGCTTGACAAAAGCAGACCTAGCTAGGAAACCTGACTGAAACACAACCCCTTACCTAAGCAGAAATTGCAATTTTGATGATGCCTGGTGTCAGGAGTGCACACTTTTAAGGATGGGAGGAAGAAAAGATTACCATGGATGCAGGATGACTCAGATAAAGGTGAATTGGAAGTATACGGGACAGTATGGCCATAAAAGATGATACAGCAAAAATGCAAATGCATCATCTGGTTTCATCTTGGTTTAAATCAGAGTAGCGTCATGGGGATGAGCAGAGTGATCCTAGGGAGCGTTTTGGTACTGAGACTGTTCACCCAGCCACCAGCACACTATGCCTTAATTCTTCTTTTAGTGCGTATCAGTAGAAGTGTTTTAAGGCTGTGCTTGTGCTCAGTAGACCTGGCCAAACTTGCATCACTGGACTGAGTCTGTGATTATTTCTTAAGAGAAGCCTGATGCTGCAATCTCTCAACTGCAGCCCTGCTGGCATTGTGGTACTTGAGACCTTGACATAGGCGTATTAATAGCACCAGCAGAAGCAGCAAAGAGGAAGACACTGATGAATTACTCTGGTGACCACTAACCATCCCAGACAACAATACACCCAAAAAGACAGGTCTAGACCAAACCTCTTCCACAATGACTAACAGCACAGAAGGCAGGCTGAAAGGCAGAGAGAGGTGTCTGCAGTGCTCAAAATATCCTTGGATGTAATTGTCAAAGGGACTGGCTAGCAAAGAGCATCCCTACAGTCAAGCAAGAAAGAAGGATACATTTTCATATTTTTCTCTCTCTGTTGCAGGCCAGTGCAAAGTATCATACTACCTTCTTCTTAGTTTACTGACAAGTACAAATGTTTCTTGCAAGCTGGATCTTGCTGAGATAAAATCCATTGAAAAGATTCCAGAAGAACAGGATCGGAGAGAATTAATGGGTCGTAGCTTAATAACTCACCCAGGGAATAAACAATGAAGAGGGAGACTTTGATGCTGCCATGTGCTTTCTGCACCCGTGGACATTGCTTAAGCTTTGGTAGGATGTTTCCTACTAGAGTTCTAGACCAGGAGTCTCTGAAATAATCAGTATTTGTTGTTTCCATCAGCCTTACTTTCAGGACTGTAAGCAGAGGGTTGGTACTTGGAGGCAAGCACTGACTGAAAGCTTGACAGCCTTCTACCACATCAGTTAAAAAGGCTCTTCTTAGTTCTCAAGGAAGATGAGGCCATGTAATACCTATTTTTGATACAGCCTAAGAAGATCCATTCAGCATACAACTGCTGTGACATGACTGCCAGTTAAAATAATGACTATTCACAGTCACAAAAGTTAAGGCAATTGAAATCTTAATGCATACAATTGTAGCATTAGTGTACACAGAGATGTTCAGTTTTATTGAACCTGCTGACTTCACCAGAAGACTTTGATTGACAGTTTGACTGCTTTTACATTCTTGCCTTTGTAGGGGGCTGGTTCCCACATATTAAGAGCGGTACAGGTAGTCATGATCATCTAGTCTGACCTTCTGGACAACAGAGTACAGCATAGGCTGAGGAGTTTATCCAGAGATTCTTCCACTGAGCACCAGCACAGCAGTTTACTGGACATACGGTCTTAAGGATTTCTCAGGGGATAAGGAGTAGATGACTCCACCTCCTCCTACTGGTTCATACCACAAGGTTAAAATGTCACAGCTTTTTTCCAATTTGAATATATAGGTCTTCATTTCAGCCTGAGAAATATAAAGGGTGATGGATGGTCTGTTATTGGCCAAGATGACTGGCTAAATAGTCAATGGCTCCTCATACAATGGTTGAGGGATAGGCTTGAGAAAGCCCAGGTGGCCACAGGCAATCTGCCCAAGGCCATGATAAACATGAAGACAAGTATCCAGAGTTTATTGATAGGAAAAGACCTATGACAACTGGTTGAAATTGAAGTGGATGTAAAGACGCCATGGAAGAAGGAAGACTATGACATTTCATGTGCAAAGGGAAAAGAAGGTAGTCCCAGGTATTTAAAGCCAGCTGTGGAGTGTCCAGAGATAGGTAATTTGTTTTGTATCCAGCCACTTCCACTTGAAACGTGCCTGTGACCATGAGGTACTTCTGTGTGTTATTATCACTATTAAAAGAGACATAGAAAAAAACCCCAAACACTTAGAAGCTTTTTCTGAAGGTCACAGGACCACATAAACACAGAAGAACGTAAAACCTGTGTCTTTTCAGCTTAGCATGTTAGTTACAGTTTCTACAGTAGTACTCAGTTCTAAGGTGCCTCTACTATCACTTTGATCATCAGAAAGTCTGTGGGGGAAGCCAGTAACATTCAGCCCAAGGGTTTTGTGCAGCAGAGCTTTAATGGTTTCATGACAGGCCATTTTCAAAACTTTTGTTGTGTAGATGAAATAAAGATGACCTTTATCCCTTACTTTTCTCCATTCAAGGTCAACAGTAGTTCTGTGATCTGCTGACAATGGCACATGATGCCCATGGAGGATATCCCATTGCTGCCAGTGATTAATAGTTGCATTTCACTCACCTCAGGGCCATAACTCACTCAAAGCTTCAGCATTTGAGAATGATGGAACATCCCTGGAACAGATAAATCCATAAATCCTTCCAAGCCAACAAAAAATTGTCAGCTCTCTAGGAGTTTATTCACAAGTCAGGCTGTAATAAGTGCGTGTAACACAAGAGGGGGGAAACCAGATCACTGATAGGAGAAATCAGAGAAGTAATTTAAAGCTGGTTATTGTCACTTTCTATACTCTGTTCACTGTTGTTCACTTTGCAGGAAGAAAATATCAGACAGGCAGACATCACTTATTGTCCACAGTATCTGCATCTGCGGCAGTCATTTCATTTGCAGTTGTGCTGGGAAGCACATTCTGAAGCACACGACTTATCCCAAAAGCAACTGTATAATAACATCACGAACCAGCCTTCAAAAGGACTGCCTGTGGGAGTAGTGTATCTGTCGCGTCATTCAGAGATATATCTGCCGATTTTAGCCACCAAAAGTTTTTACTTCTGATAGCTCTGTAGAACAAATCCATGTATCAGAGAGAGCTGGACTATGGTTAGGCTAGTGCATCGTCTACAAATGGCTCAGCCACTAAAAGCTCCCCCTTCCTGGCTGGCCAGAGCTCAAAATCTACCACTGCAGATAAACAGAGTCTTGCCCCCATCCTGGCAACATGGGGGGCCAGCCCTGCTGCCTGGGGCTGTGGTGAGTCCAGCTCATGGGTCCATCCAAGATGTGAGTCTCAGGGAAAGGGACAGCGGCTGTCACTCCGCTCTGACTGCGCACTGGAGCTGGCGAGAGGAGGAAGGGCAACAACCCTCCTTGAGCTGCCTCCGCAATCACTGTCTAAACTAGATGCTGGAGATAGGTGGTACGAAAACCTCTCCTGGGGAGCCAGGCAGTCTGTTTGTGTAGGTTGTCAACTACACTCAACTTTTTCGTAAACAAAACAGAAGGCATGTGAGATGATTGCCAAAATGCAAACTGTAGGAACTCTCAGCGACATACGGTAAAGTTCTGCTTTGAAGTTTAACATTAGAGCTTTTCTGGACTCATAACAGAAAAGTCTCCTGTAGTTCTCAGAAGCTGTGGTTTATTTAAAAAAAAACATTAAAATGAAGTAGTTTTATTTGCATCTTTTATTTTTAATAAGAGTGTTCACAGATTTAAGAAAAAATAATTTAGCCTTTTCAGCTATGCATTTTCAAAAGCAGAACTTAGGAAGCTCTTTTTTACTGCTTGTTTTTCAGTGAAAACCTTTAAAAATTTAATGGAATAGAATATTATTTCCTACATATTTTTCTTACATGTTGTATAATTTCAATTTTTATTTTGGGGGAAAAAGATCTACAATTTTCTGAGTTGTTCTACCTATAGATATTTGGAATTAGCAATGGCCTAATTAAGAAAAGCTTGAATACTTCTTTGAATAGTCAGTCTCTGCAAAGTTTTCGTGCTTATCCAAATGTGACTGAACAGCAGTGAAATTTCCATAGCTTCTGAGGATGCAAAATAGGACTGGAACCCACAGAAAAGGCTGTTCTGCTTCCATTCCTGGCCTGCTCTAGAGCAAGAGAAAGCACCTCATGTTACCCCTGGGCTGGAGCAGAGAAAATACTGAATTTTTAGAGAACTGTGTGTGTTAACCCATCCTTGGAAGCAATATTGCATTTCTTATCTCTGAGTCCTCATGGCAGTTTGCTTCCACCTGTGATTATGTCAAATGTAGTTGCCTTTATGTGTATGATAGATACATGTATCGGGAACATCCTATGTTGGCTGACGAAACTGTGTCCTAAGTATACATTCATCTACCCGTGCTCAGTAAATAATGGTTAGCATAAAAGGTATCTCAAAATAATGGGGTGAGAAGAGAGACCATAAGGACAAACAGCAAGTCAAATCATAAAACAAAGTCCCAAATGATTTATCTAGCAGAAGCATTTAAACAAAAATATCTCTGCACAGAAAAGTCAAAAGTCATATCTCTCATAATGAGACTAGTTAGCAAAAAGTCTCACAAAACCTCCGGCTTGATAATTCTGAATAGAAAATAAAGCTGAAGAAATCTCAGTCTGGTCGTGGATTAATTCACAAGTGGAAAAAGAGGATTCAGTCCTGATAAGTGGTCTGTTGTGACTTAGCTCTGCTCAGCTCTTGATTTGTAGAAAAATCCATAGGGGAACAAAATGAAAAGAAATAAGGATTGCATTAAACAAAGCTACATGTAATTCATATTTGGGAACGGTAAGGGGGAAGAAAGATAAATAATTTTTTCCCCCAAATTGATCCCTCTGCCTTCGTGTACCTTTTTATGTGTTCACATGTCACCCTTTTCATATTATATCTTCCATCTTCGTTCTTCTGCCTTTAGCTAAATGTTGTGCAGCTCTGTGCCTTTTTGAATTGTCATTAAAACAACATGTAAGAGGCAGTACTGCAGATAAACAGCAATGCGTGTCACCGGGTAAGTTGTGCTGTCACTGCAAGGAAAAAGACAAAGCATCATGCCCTCAAAATTGAGCAAAACATCTGAAAATGTAAGAGGGGCTTATTGTTTCACCTAAGTGCAAACCTTAGAGGTGAGGGTGCAGCTGAGGTGGGACAAGTGTGCTATCTATAGCTAGTGTCGGAGAATGACTGAAAAATATGATGGCTCCAAGGACATGAACTTCAGCTGGAGGTTTTCGTCTCCTGCAGCTGTGGCTGCATAAGGCAGAGCCGTTTGGTTTCTCTCTGGCAGAGGGATTCATTACTCACACCAAATCATTCTCTCCCTGAGGGAGCTTGTGTAAAATGCACAAGTAGTTTGCATTAGTTGGATGTCTCTCAGACCACATGTTCAAAGTTCTTACAGGCACTAACACTAAATAGATCTAGCAAAACCTTGGTATTCTGATGGCAAAGCTGGTCGGATACCTCAAATGGAACACATTTTTAGTGTTAAAATAGGGGTTTCTGTTAGATCCATTTTTTTCTTGTCTTTTTTCAGGAAAATTAAAATGAAAGCTATAGCTGTGGGGAGCCACAATGTTCTTCCTCTCCCTGGCACCTGTGAGGGGTGCTCTGCTTCCAGCCCTTGCTCTGCTCCTCCACCACGTCCTCTGTTCCTTTCCCACTCCCCACCAGACAGCCACCCCTTCTCCTTGTACACCCCAACCATCCCTTCGCCACTGCAGGGGCTGAAAGCAGGGACAATATGCAGGGAAGGAAGACCTCTGTGGTGAGGCGAGACAGAGCAAAGTGAATGTGATGAATTTAGGGAGCTTTGTTTGCAGGAGAATAACTCCCCAAGGGACATGTTTTATGGCGGGGATGGGGCTGTCACTCCCAAAGCTGTAACATCCACAAAGATTGACAGCAACATTTCCACATTTCCAAATGAAATACTTTTAAAGTTTTCTTTCCATAAACAAACAAAGCAACTGTTATGGAGAATTTTCAGCCTGATTCTTGACAGAAACAGATGTTGCAATATTGGAATTTCCCATGGGACAGATATTCCAGGGTTTGTTCCATTTTAAACAGGGCTAGAAAATAAAACTGAGTTAATATATGGTTTGCTTCTTTATAGCCATTGCAGAGGCAGGTGGTTGGAGGGTGTGCTAGACAGATGTTGTACGCTGCTGCAATGGCTGTAAGACCAACTAGTGTGGATCTTTTTTTTTTTTTTAATTAGTTTTTAAATCTGCTCCTTGTTCAATGTAAGTAGCAATCAATTATTTTGTGGTTCTGTCCCATTACACAGCAGATTAAAGTTTGCTTTTGGTAAACTGAGGCACTAGCTTCAAAATTTCCCCAAGATAACATCTCTTGTTTCGGAATTAGTAAATGTGACCTGATTTGAAAAGCAGCCTGCAGCTCTTTTGACTATATGCCTTCTTGTCATCAACAAGCTTGACCAGGGTTAAGCAGAAAAGAGGAAAATGGCAGAAACCAGGAAAACACTTGCAGATCATGTCCTCGGGGACTTTCTCTAAGTAGGAAGAAGGACTCTGCTTCTACGGCTTTTCCTGGACTCCCTTTGCTACCTTAAAAACATGGAAAGCTTCTGGACTGAAAACACATAAAGAGGGGTAGAAAACAGGTTTTAACCTAGTGCAGACATATACAGTTTCACTAACTGATGGACATGAAGCTCGGTAAGCATGCTAATCCAGTCTCAGCTGGGGAGGTATGGGGACCAGCAAACTGTCAGGAGGTGGATCCCCATGACTAGCAAAGCTGGAAACTTCTCAGCACCATGCAGCTGTAAGGTCACAGCTTGGCCACCTTGAGCTAGAGCGCAATCTTGACTAAGTTCATAGTAAATGCAGGTTCCCAAAAGTTTTGTCAAAACCCTGGCCTTGTTACTGCGACTAGCCACATCCAAGGGGTACCAAGAAAGAAGAAAGAAGAAAATTGTCTACAGCACAATCCCACATACACACAGTGAAAGCAGTGAGGCAGCAAAAAGTCTTACTAAGACTTTGCTCAATACCGCCTTTGGTAGTTGAACAACATCTAGTGATTCTAAATGGACAGCTATGAAATAGCAAGGAATGAAGAAGTGTGATCAACCATTGCCACTACAAGGTTATATGGATTTGGACAGGAAGTTGTAGGACTTTGCCAGAGTTAGGCACCACTGGAAAAAACACGTTACAATTCCACATCACAGCAACATATACTTTACCACTATGTGTGCTAATCAGACCTAGGAGCAGCTCTTCTTGCCTGCTTCTCTGTGCTCTTCCTTCTCTTCTTTGGGTTTTCAAGAAAGAGCAGACAGCTTTGATTCCATTCACCTGTAACCTCCAGTTCAGCACCTCAGTGAGCACCTAAATCCTTGCCTACAGTACAGCTAGCAACAGAGGCAAGATTTATATATTGACAAACTAAGCCCGCTAAGGAAAAGCAAAATTTTTTTTTTTTGTTTGGAGATACAAAGGCCAAATTAAAAAAGCCTTATACTTGTTAGATAAAATGTGTCCTTTAAAGGTGTTAATATGAAGGTTAAAAACACTTTTTCTGGAGTAAAGCTGTATCATTATTATTATTTTCTACTCTAAAGCCAAAATACCAACTAAATTTGCAGGAAGTTTTATGTCAGTGTGCTAATCCCAGGAGTACGCCACCTCTGCCCTCCAAAGTGCTATTCCTTTCACTCCACTTGGATAACCAGCATATTCATAAACCCCAATGAAACCAGTTATAAACATCTGTGCTACCACACAATGAAATACAAAGAAAATTCCAGGAGAAAACCCAAATAGAAGCTGCTTAAGAACAACTAAATAAAAGGATTTACTCTGAAAAATACTCCAGCTCTGGCATAATTAGCTAATTAAAGTACAGCCAATACAATTATCTACCATGAGAGAGCCTGGATGGGGAAAACAAAGAGAAAAGGTGAAACAAACAACAATATTATGTTTTAGTGGGGGAAAAAGACCAAACAGCTAAAACCTTGTATGCTTCCATTAGGCAGAGTTTGTATAGCACAAGGTCTCACCACCTCTTCATCCCACTCCAACCTGGTGTTGTACAAAGGTACGGTACTGAGCCCTGAAATGGGACCGCTGCAGTCCCTCAGGCTTTTTTGTTAACGCTTTTCACAAGTTCCCAGTGTTTATTTCATACTTCCCCTTGCAAACAGTCCTTCACTTCATAAAAGGCGTTAGTGTCCCCGGAGAAAGAAAATAGAATTTAAACTACCAGCCATACATATAGCCTTGCGTCCTCGATGTGGCTCATCTCCCTAAGCAAATCATACAAGATCCAAGCATCTATCACAGGTACTTCTGCACTGTTTTTCTAGCAGAGAGATTGCAGCATTGTTAGTGCCACTGAGGGTGCAGGAGGTTTGTCTGACACTACCCAGAGAAGATGGGGCCGTCACTGCCCTCTGCTCAGCCAGCAGCCTCTGACAGCAGCCACCACGGGCGCTACGAGGCCCTGGATGAGAGGAGCCAGGTTCTGGCCAGGTCCTTCCATGGTGGCCATTTGTCCTTCCGCCTGCTCAGAGAGCAAGGCATTGTCGCGTCATTGACTGAAACAGCAACCAGAGGAAGCTGCAAGGATCAAGGGATGGAGGAGAGAAGCAGGGGTCCTCTTGGCTCTATTGCCGGCTCAGCTTACGTGAACATCTGGCTCCCTTCTAGGGATGAAAGGGAAGAGGCACAGAAAGACAGGACAGTTTCAAGCCAATTACCTTCATTTCTCCTCCCCTCTCCCATTGCCCAACCTTGGCAGTGCTGTCAAATTCCTCCCCATGCCACTCCCAGGCCATGAATCTCTGCACGTAGCAGAGAGAAGACTGGGCAGGAGGCTAGTGACCCATCCTTGCCCCAGAGTAACCAAGCTGAAATTCTGCCTCTACACACTCAAATTAGCAAGATTCAAGTTCACTTGGACGCTGCCACCCCAACTCTGCAGTACAACATGCGGGGAGGCTCAGCAATCAGGGCTGTGTATCTTTCTCATTCTGCAGCAGCCTTCTGGAGAAGAGGCACAGGCATCCCCCACCCTTCCAGCACTGGCAGAAGGACTGATTCATCAAGCCTGACTCTCTGAGGCAATCTGCCAGACGACAGAGCTGCTGGTGGGGTGCCTTGATGCTGTCAGCTGCCCATATGTCTATCGGGCAACTACTGCCTGTGCAATCCCCACTCTGAGAAAAATTCAGAGCACGGTTTGGGATATCTACATAAGAACCAATTCCATAATCCAAGCCAATTAAAAAAACAAATAGATTAATAAAAAAAAAGTTTTGGGTTGAGCAAACAGCTCTTTATTTGTTTTCTTGTCAAAATGAAGTAAATTATGATGTAATAAATACATTAAAAAATTTAAACCTAGGCAAATTCAAAGTGATGCAAGGGTAAGGGGAGGGAGGACAGATGGGCAAATTCAGCACAAATTCACACCTAGTGCTGGCTGTCTCAAACTGTTCATCTCTGCAAATAAACTAATCTGTAAACCAGGAGCAGCTGAACAGAAGAGGGTTACTGTATAGCCTTATGTTGCTGTCTACAGGGACTTTTCAGCCACCCTAAAGCACAGCTGTAGCCTCTAGTGGATGAGCTCTTTCCCATTCGAGGATGCCAGGCTAGGTATCTCTCTTGCCCAGCACCAGTGCATCCTTCTCCGTTGCTGTGGCACACAGGTGATTTTGCTTTCACTCTACAGTGCCCTCCGACAAAGGCTGAAGCCAATTCCCGTTTCCTTTCTGGGCAGCGTCACTTTGTGGGATTCTTGTCAAATGCTCTGGGACCTAATATGATCACGCTGTGACTCTGAGACACCAGCAGGGCTGTGGCAGTAGCACAGATCAGCCTGCTGGCTGGGCTGCATTTTCTCTGCTATGAAAATCAGAACGTTTCATTTTTAACATAGAAATTTCTCAATGGCATTATAGTTTCAAGGTTTCTTTAGACTGCAGTAGTAGCCTGTTATCTTCATCTAGGACTGGATTACCTTTGTGCTTGGCCCTGTTACAGATTATTATGGATTACAGGGTACAAGTCTGTACTGCGTTCATAGTAGACTGTGAAACAAGACACATTTGGGGGGAAAGGGTAGTATAACAATGAAATAACCCATATCATGCTTTCAAAGACATCCATTACCTCACATTTTCTTCCTTTACCATTGAAAATTTGAGCTACATTTCTCCTGTGCCCTTTTAAGAACAAAGAAAGGATAAATGACTTCCTTGTAGTACAAGCCTTCATTGAAAACCTGCAAGTACAACACTCAAAAAATTACATGGAGTATGAATCTGATTTCTGCCTCAAGTTTAAAGTTCCTCAGCTTGTCTGAAATCCTCCTCTTTCATTCTTCCCTGACCAGAGCATTAACACAAAGACTGTTCACCATCAACATCTCAATTAAAGCCTCAAAATAGGTTTAAATGAGAAACAAATGTTGCATTCACCTTGTACTGGATCACCTGAAAAGAATGATTTTTGCTCACTCTGAGTGCATATATTTTGCTTACAAAATCTGCCTATTATAGGTAAATCCAAAAATAACCAGGCTTGTAAGAGCGAAAGCTAATGAAGATTTCATAATATAATTTATTTAGTCCAGCATATTTTTCTTTTTTATCTTTCCAGTGCTGTGTCTTTTTCAGTTCTATATTTTTCAAATGACGAGTCTGAAGTAATTTCTCTAAGGAAACAAGCTGTATCTTTGCTATGATATGTTAGGGTTAACCAGTGCAAACATTGTACAAAAAAGTAGTTTTTCTGAAAACAACCTGAGCATACAAGCAGAAAGCCTGGTATGAAAGAGAGAGGGTATAATAGGAAATTCAGAACAAGCAATTAGATAGGTGAGTCTGCAGCTACGGCGGTGAAATAAGGCACTAGGTTTTGTCTGTGTTTGTAACTGAGTTATTCTCCCCCCGCCATCCTTCTTGTCCTGTCTCATGTATTTGATAGATAAAATAGTCCTACATAAAAATTTAAACATAATTTCTTGCACGAACCCCAAAACAATGCCTGCAGTCAGAACTCAATAGCACTGGAGTATTAGGAACCTGCTGCAGCAGGAACAGGTGCCCTCATCCAAGTACCTCCTAGCAAAAATCCAAAACAAAGACAACTTTGAAATGGGTAAAAAGGCTTCCTGTGACTTCAGAAGGGGGCTGTACCGGGTAGGGTGTCAGCTGGCTGGGGAAGCAGGAGCTGTCAAGGCACCCTCTTTCACCTACCCACAGCCTGGAGCCTGCGCGTGAGCAAGTGGGAGCTAAGTTAAGCAGAATGATCTCAAACTGGCAGGGCAAATTTTAGGAACTCAATATGTTTTAGGAATACAATATGTTTTTAAGCTTTTATTTTTTATTTAGAACTCTCTTGCAAAACACCTGTGGATAAAAATAAATCATCCCCTCCTTCAAGCAGGTAGTTTTCAGCCACTACTTTTCTTATAGGGTCACCAGTCCTCAAGGAGATTTCTTAGCAGTCTGGAGATTACCTGGATTGCTGGTGTCTCAGTTAAAATGAAGGGTGAAGTGAGGGGAGGGAGGAAGTTCTCAGATATGGATTTAGAAAGTCTAGGAGTAGTTGTCATGCTCTGTGCTCACTGATACTTTTTCCATGTCTCCTAAAAGGACCCAGATGTCAGTAGCTGTGACCCAAAATGATAAAGGAATTAGAGTGGATCTCTGACACCACCTGGAACTCAACGGATCAGCACTGGAGAGACAAGAAGTATTGGGAACCTGCTGCAGGCACCACCTGAAGAAGTGAAAACTCGGACATCAAGTGGAGCACCTTGGGTGCTTAAATAGGCATTACATATACGAACTATGGAGAAAATCAAGCCTCATTTTTTCACTATTCCTTTAAGGAGGTGACACACCTCTGTTGTATAGGTACACGCTTACAGTGAAGCCCTGATCCGAGTTTGATACTGTTGGAGATGCCTTTCCCAAGTCAAACAGATTTATAACCTATATTTAACAACAGTAACAGCACCAGGAATGTTATATTTTCTCCCCAGATCATGATATTATGAGAGGAAATTATCAGATTTGAAATGTGAAGAAGGACTTTATCAGGAACACGTTGAAAGCTAAATCAGAACTACTCCCAGCTGTGATTCTGTAGGCATGTTGTTTCTTCCACTGGCTTACCGAATTACCTTGAGCAAACTATTTAACGTCCTTCTTTCTCCATCTGCTTCTCTAAAAAAGAATGGTAATCCCTAAAATGCAAGATTTTCTTTCAGGCTGAAACAAAGCCCAACAGAGTCAGTGATGGCTACTCTTTTCTGAGGGCTTTGAGTCAAGCCTTCAGTCAAGCATTTGATTAGTTAACATTTCTAATTATCAGTGCTAACTATTATTACTTTGCACGACTACGAATGATATGGGAGGTCATTACTGTTAAGCAGTCAGCAAGTGGCAACAGTTTTTTTTGCACAGAGCAGCACATGAACTGCTATAAATCTGCCCTAGATTTGAAATAGGAAAGATAGTTGTAACTGTGCAGCCGTGTGCTGGCTTCTTAATATTCAGGAATGGTATGAATCTGAATATGTTAAAACTTTTCATTTAGACATCAAATTGTTGACTCACCTGAAGCTTAATCAAAATCTTATTTCAATAGTTCATTTTGGCATCAGATGTGTAGCTCGTTACTGCAATGACGGGTGGGGACAGCTCCTGGCATTTGGGTTCAGAGCAGCTGAGAGAGAGGATGTGGCAGATGTTATGGGCAAGCATTAGCTCATCCCGAATTCCCCTCAAGTAAAAATGCTGCGCCTTTGATGAGCTAAATAAATAATTAGCAGCAGAGATAAAACGGGAGTACTGCTGTCTTATGCTGAAAACCAATTCTGATTTCCTTTCCACCCTGTGTAACACTCTTGGCTGTGGTGGGGTTACTTCCCAGCAGCACAACAGGGGCTGAGATGAGAATCAGGCTCTTTGCCTTTGTATTCAGTTCCTGAGGCAGAGCTCGGGGGTAGAGCTGTAGCATACAACCTCTCCATATACCTCACTAAATGTTATCTGACAGTTGTTAAACTTTGAAGGAATTAGGAATGTCTCCAAGCCAGGGAAAAGTGATGTCCTGCCCTTCTCCGCTCTTCTGGGGTACTGCGGCTTGGGCAGCAGCAATGCAAGTGCCCTCTCACATGCCCTCTCATACTTCTCACACACTCACATAAAGGGACATATCTCCTGTAGGAATAAGCGGCCATTTAGTATTTTGCCTTTCTGTGGCAGTTACCAAGCAAGAAAATATTGGTCTGGGTAGTGTTTGCATGGTCTGCCTCTGCTCAGGATGAACTGGACTGGCTCTGACCAATGGATTTCTTGTCAGTTCCTGTACAAGCATCAGGTGGATGAGAGTTTGTCACAACAATCTAGGATAACTTTAGAGACAATATTAAGATATACATCTACTTTTCTTTAATTCTTGCTTATTTCTATATTTTTGTTATCTTTATATTTATTTCATAATTTATATTTCTATTTGCCACTTCATTATCTGGCAATACCTGTAATTTTTTTCATTTTCATCGCATTTTCTTTCTTATTTTTCAAAGATTTCTCATATTGCAAAGGGGAAAGAAAAAAGAAGAAAAAACGAAACACAAGCAAACAAAAAACAACTCTAAAATACCCTTTGTCTCTGTACTTCTCCCATTAAGAGAGACAAAATAAAAAGAAAAGGCTAGATGAAATTTTTTTCAGCAGAAGCAAGTAAAACCCCACAGTCCCAGAATATATGCTTCTGTGAAGCATCTGTTTCATTATGTCTGATGCCTTTCAGCAAGCCTGCACTTGCTGAGGGTCCTCTAGAAGTCAATGCACACTACTGTGGCAAACCACTCTCAAATGACCTGAAGTACTAAATGTCCATGTCAAACTTTCCCCTGCTCTGCTCATACGTGTTTTACTTCCCTTTGGGACTGTGACTTCATGTTTTTATTTTTATATAGTTGCTGTCTCAACCTGCCAAATACAAATGAGTTATACACGGTGATTAATGTCTTCATGTGATGGCCTTCCTCACAATGGTTGTTTTATTCAGTGTTTAAATATATAAATGCTTTGACCAAATCAAGGTTTGTATCCTGGATACAATGCAACTGGAATAGCTCAGCTCACATGTTGAGGGTGAGGAGGGCGTTTTATGTCAGCTGTGAGCCATGGAGGAAGGTCAGTGCCTAGCCAGGTTGGAGACAAGGGTGGAACTGAAAAAGGGGTAGAGGAGTGGCAGGCATTTACCCATAAGTCTTCATCTGTATGAACCCGCTGTCCAAATCACGAGTAATGATAGATGTTCAGGTCAGAAGAAATTAATCCTCTGTCTTTTCTAAAATTACTAGAGCTATGTATTTCTAACTTTCCTCAGACAGAAAATAATGTAATCACATTTTATTACAGCATCAGGATGTTGAGATTATTTGCCCTAACAGCAACAGGGCAGGGCTTCCTCTGTTTTCAGTCTTTAGCTGGTAGACCTCCACACAATAGGCTTTCATTGCAAGAAGTGTTAGCAATCTAGACAGCGCCATCCCCTCTGATGCGTTACCTGGTGTTCAGTGTGGCGCTGCTGTTTGAGAGAACATCCTTACACAACTTAAATATTTCTGAAGTTTGCAGCACCTTAGCCATAAAGCATTTTCTTATTGACATGCAATTGACTAAAGAGTGCATGGGTATATTTATCCCACTATGCTGTGGGAAATTCAAACTCAGTTAATTACTTCCTACCTAGGTTAAATTATCCATAAGTGCAAATGCTGAAGTTATTTTTTGCTCATAAAATGGAGTTGTACTATCGCCTGACTGCCAAACTGCAGCTAATATTTGACTGAGAGGTGACAGGAGAGCAGTGGTTGGTGCAGTGATCTCTGTTCAGCCAGTCTGTAAAGCACTTGCAGTAAAAGGAACTGTGTAAATGTAAATCATTATTATATTGTTTAAGTAATCAAATCCATGGCACCATTGTTTAAATAGACTGGAGATGTGGAGCCATTTATTCATATTTTAATGCTTAGACTGCCTGCTACATAAAATATATATGGAAAAAATAAGCTTTCAGAGATATATAAAATACTTTTTTTTTCCAGTGCTGAATTTATAAGCTAAGGAGACTATAGTGCTACAGTAATTCTTAATTTGTACAGTTGTTTTTATCACTCTTAGTATGAAATACCACAAAATAAAACAGACCTAAATCTCTCATAAATCTAATGGCAGTGTTGCACTTCAGATGCACATTTTTAAGTGGCTGCATCATTGCTTTAATTCAAAACACAGCCAGAAGGCTCAGTATGACCTGGGAAGTTCTACAAAACACTTGCAGATTTATTCATCTTTTGAAATAGTGGTGAATTTATATATTACACCAATGCCCGATGGCCAAAACTGAGATTTGGTCCCACATCCTGTAGGGTGCTCTACACATGAAAAAGGCACAATCTCTGTCCCCAGATGCCTTACTTGAATTCAAGTGTTGCAGTTATGTAATGCTCCATCTTAATCATTCATGACTATCCCTGTTGCTGCAGACCACACAATGACTTCAAAGCAACAGTCTCCCTATTCATTTACGTGGGCTCCTGGTTCCACAATATTTTCTAATGCATTTATCCCTATGAGGCAAGGCAGTGCTGTCACCCCAGGTTACAGATGGGAAACTGAGGCCCAAAGATAATATTTTACAGATTTTTATATTTCAGTTCAGTCCCTTATTCAAAGTAAATTAAGTATGTTAATGCCTAAGTTGTACTGATTATAGGTCTGATGCTCTTAAATGTCTAAAACACTTTTGAAAGGAGAGTTTAGACTGAGAAAAATGTACTCAACTTTCCCAGGAGCAGGTAGAATTTCTATGATAGAGCAGGTCTCCCAGTGTTTGCTCCTTTAACCCTGAGTCTAGGGACAGACACTGCTTTGCAGACCTCTGGTCTTCTTCCATCCCTTTCTCTGTTGGACACTGGTTACTCTTCCTGCATGTTTTTCCTTCAAATAAGAAGTGATTTTAAGTTGTGCATTTTGTAACAAACTTCTGGTCTTGGCTAAAAGTGATGGGTACAATACACATTTACCGTCATTGGTGTGTGTTTAAGGGTAATTTATATTACAGAATAGGATGAAAGAATGGAAAAACTGCTGCATCAAAACCCACATAACTGTCTAAGCATACCCAAATTCACTTGGCTCTGGCCTTTGCAAATTGTATTGTACTTTTCTAGAGGGACAGTTACAAAAATCTTTTCTTCAAGTGATTAGCTCACAGTGTCAAAGGAAGTGCCCACCTGAGTAGCACTCAGGATTACAGAATCACAGAACGGTTGAGGTTATAAGCAACCTCTGGAGATCGTCTATCCAACCCCCCTGCTCAAGCAGGGCCACCTAGACCCAGTTGCCCAGGACCATGTCCAGATGGCTTTTGAATATGTACAAGAATGGAGACTCCCCCACCTCTCTGGGCCACCTATGCCAGGGCTCAGTCACCATCACAGTAAAAAAGTATTTCCTAATGTTCAGATGGAACCTCCTGTGCACCTTCAGATGGTGCCTCTTGTCCTGGCACTGGGCACCACTGAAAAAAGCCTGACTCTGTCTTCTTACACCCTCCCTTCAGATATTTGTACGCACTGATGAGTTCCCCCCGAGCTTTCTCTTCTCCAGGCTGAACAGTCACAGGTGTCTCAGCCTTTCCTTATACATGAGGTGCTCCAGTTCCTTGATCATCTTAGCGGCTCTTTGCTGGACTCTCTCCAGTACGCCCACGTCTCTCTTGTACTGAGGAGACAGAACTGGGCACAGTACTTCACTTGTGGCCTCACCAGTGCTGAGTAGAGGGGAAGGATCACCTTCCTCGACCTTCTGGCAACACTCCTCCTAATGCAGCCCAGGATACCATTAGCCTTCTCTATGGCAAGGCCACATTGCTGGCTCATGTTCAATCTCTTGTCCACCAGGACGCCCAGGTCCTTTTTTGCAAAGCTGCTTTCTAGCCAAGTGGCCCCAGCATATCTGGCGCATGGGGTTATTCCTCCTCAGGGGCAGGACTTGGGATTTCCTTTTGTTGAATATCATGGGGTTCCTCAGCCCATTTCTTCAGCCTGTCAAGGTCCCTCTGGATGACACTGGTGTATCAGCCATGCCTCACAGTTTTGTGTCATCAGCAAAATTGCTGAGGGTACACTCTGCGCCATCAGACGGGTCATTAATGAAGATATTAAATAGGATCAGATGTTAAGTAGGTTGTGGACCAGTACTGACTCTTGGGGTATACTGCTAGTTACTGGTCTCCAACTAGACTTCATGCCACTAATCACAACGCTCCTGGCTCAGCCATTTGGCTAGTTTTAAATCCACCTCACTGCTCATCCAGCCCATACTTCATCAGCTTCTCTACAAGGATCTTATGAGACAGTGTCAAAAGCCTTACTGAAGTCAAGGTAGACATCTACCGCTCTTGCCTTGTCTACCAACCTAGTTATTTCATCGTAAAAAGTTATCAGGTTTGTCAAGCATGACTTGGTGAATCCATGCTGATGACTCCCAGTCACCTTCTTGTCCATCATGTTCCCGGAAATTGTTCCCAGGATTAGTTGCTCCATCACCTTCCCAGGGATTGAGGTGAGGCTGACTGGCCTGTACTTCCCTGGGTCCTCCCTCTTGTCTGCTTTGAAGGTGGGAGCGGTATTTCGTTTCCTCCAGTCCTCAGGTATCTTTCCCAAGTGCCACGATTGTTCAAAGTTAATGGCCTCACACTGACATCAAGCCAGATTCCTCTGCACTTGTGAGTGCATCCCATCAGTGCCCATGTATATCCAGTTTGCTGAATTGGAGCAGCATGAACCATGGCTACATGTGCCAGCCAAGGGACCTTATTATGGGACAGTAGTTTAAAAAAATTACTTGCAGTTCTCAGAGAAATTTTAATTTCCGCTTTAAAAGGGCCTGCTTTCATAACCTGTGTATATGAACAGAAGATACAGATAGCAATCTATTATCTTCCCTCTGTGGCACCTGCTGGCCATGATGTGGCTTCATAACGTTACCAACAATTTCCATTTTCTCAATCCAGGGCAGCATGGGTTTGAATGGCACAAAGAAGAATAGGACAGTTAAGGAGAGTGAAGAGGAAAGAAAAGTTGGAGTGAATAGGCAAGATTAATCAGAAAAGAGAAAAAGTACAAAACAAGGAAAAAAACCAAGAAAAGCAAATAAATAAAAAATAATAATAAAAAAACCCCAAACAAAAGCACAAAAAGCAAAACAAGCTTTCCTCTCACTCTGCCTAGAAAGAGAGGAATCCTGGTTCTGTTCCAGGTGAAAAAATATCATTGTCTTGACAGCAGGATTACTAAAAACAATGCAAGGACAAGTCAGAGAGAGAAAGAGCTCATTGGGAGCACACATAGATCGGTAAAGCAATGGTGTTCGTCTGTATGTGACACACGACTCCAGTACAGGCCCCTATTGTAGGATCTTTTTAAATATAAGCACAGGTCAAGGCACAAAAAGGAAGCTCTGAGATACCACTAAGAGTTAAGTGCATGCTCCATTAAAGAGGGAACGTTCCCTTCTGCCAATGATGTGGAAAAGATAATATAGCATGTCACCTCTGAGCAGCCTCAGGTTATTGATTTGGTGCCAATGTTAGGGGCAGTCGTTGTCTTTGCAAGTTGACATTGACCAAGCTGCCTCTGAGACATTTGCACAAACTATCACTCCCTTCCCTCCAGCTTCTCCTTCTCACTCTGGGAAGCCGCGTGGAACAGAGTGCTGATCCAGGACTGTGCTCATTAGATCAGTATCAGAAACATGCGTCCTGAATTCACTGAAAGAGATAACAACCTGCTGCTACCTTCAGCAATGGACCTGAGACAGCAAATACAAGGGAAGGTCAGATGGGGGAAGCAGAGAAACAGTGCTCCTCTTTCTAATCCTCATTTTGATGGCAATGGTGCATCCAGAGCCAAACTTCAGATTGATAACATTTCAGCTCAGTGAAATCAGGAGGCCCAACAGACAACACTTGCCACTACTTCCCACACCTTTCAATTTTCATTGGGCCTTTGCACCCCATCACGGTCCCCTTTGCACCATCTGGAGCTCCTGCAAGTGGAAGACCACAGCTGGGATGGAAGCAAGAATGGGACTGGTGTCCTGGGTAATGATCAGGAGAGATGCTAATATCAATAGGGAAGGTCTTTCACTCTTTCACTACAAGTACAATGTTCATGAAAATTCTTAGCAGAGAATGCAGCAAACTTTTGTCTTTTGTGCATACAACATTTCTTACTAGTGAGGCAGGATTCCTTCAATCTGAGCACAGCCAGAGTGCGTCAGTCCTGGCATACCAATGTATCTTAACGTTATTAAGTGCCCATCATTTTAGCAGTTAAGCAGTATCACATCGCATTTAGCACATACACAGCATTTTATAGAGCAGAGTACTGTAGAAATCCTTTTCCCTTAGGTTTTTCTACATGCTCATTGCAGTGACATGCATCTGACCAATTAAAGCAAAACAGCTTTAGTTAATTAACTCTAAGGAACTGAGTGGTTCCCTGACTGAAAGTCATAAGAGCTGGTTTTGATATTATGAGTGCCACTGATTGACTCTCAGATGCTGGACAATTCACTTCATCTTCCTATGCTTCATTTTTCCCTGGTGCAAAATGTAGAGAAATAAAATTTGTTTTCTTTGGTGAAGTGCTTTTGAGAGCTGTGAATGAAAAGAGCTATGCACCATCAATGAATCCCCCAAAAGCCCTGATGGGAGATTTATGGAAATAGCACTGTCCTCACAGTGCTTCTGGAAAACTGAGCCACAATCAAGTAAAACAATGAAGGGCCAAAACCTCACTGAGAGGCAACACTGCGGACAGAATAAGAATTTAGGGTTGCCTGGCACCTTGACAGCCACTTGTTCTTCCAGACGAGGCTGGCAAGATGGCATCTTTCATTTCTGCCCATGCCACCTGATTCTCACCCCTCCAGCTACTACATTGCATGTCTTCACTTCTGCATTGTTTGTTTTATTTACCCTGGCCATCCTCCTCCTCAGCAAATCAACACATGCAATCACTCCCAACACCTGACAACCTCCACAAATGTCTCTTTCTGGTTGCAGTGATATTCCTGTTCACTGGGCCAAATTCACTATACGGTGTCATATGACTATACACAACCTTCAGAGTATTTTTTCAGACTTCCATTGGGCTCAAGATCTTATATACTGTTGAGTTTTTTGCCAAAAGCTTTGCCTCAGGAAAAACTGACACTAGCATATTTTCTTCCATGCTATTCCTATTACTCTATCATTACTTAGTCTTATCTTATCCTTTCATTCTACTTAACTCCACAGAGTCGCAAGTCCCAAAGCTAACACACCAGTTCCATAGTATATTAGCCAGAGCAAGGCAAATAATTTGCACCTGCTAATTGGTTTTATTCTTTCAACATATTTTTGTAATTGAGGAATGGAAGCGAACAGAACTGAATTTCCTCAGATTTTTTTCAGTATTTGAATAAATATCCTTTTAAAAAAATGTTCTTTGGACTTGCTTGTCAATATTTCTTCTTTTGGCAAAGAGTGTCTAAGTTTGGAGCAGTTAAATACATCACTTTGTTATTTCTGTTCTACAACTTGATTGAGATAAAAGTATTTCTGGCACAAAATTTTGTCTACGTCAGCTAAACATTCAGTTCTGAAAACAACTTTAAAATTAGATTTCATAGTAGGAGAAGGCTGAGTGAAAAACATCACATGAGCATTTACTACCTCTCGTTTTGACTTTCTCAGGTTAAAGAAAACTATGCTATGGTAATGAAGAAGATAGCAAGGTCTGCTCTGGGATCCAGAGGCTGCGTACCATGACTTGACTGGTGCCTCAGCTCTCACTGCAGGCAGTAGGAGAAGGACAGAGTAGTTTGCAGGCCAGCAGATAGTAACCCCAAGCCTACCAAGGAAATCAATGGCTTTGACTATGTTTTGGCCAGAGATTGCTCTCAAATTCTAGTCAAAACCCAAATCCCATTATTCCTCTACCAGATCCAATTTTTCTTCACTGGTTTCAGGATGCTTGTAAAGCTATAGGTGTTTATGTGTTTGGTTCTATTTTGCCCTGAGATTCTAACTTCTGCTGGTAGCTCAGATATACCCAAAGACAGACTTCAGCTCAATGCATCTGATACTGCTGCCTTTGCAATAAAAAAGCAGAAAAGGGTGGTTTCTAGGGATTCATCATTAGCATGACCATACTACATCAACCATTCTTCCAAGACAGAGGGAAAAAGCAATAACACAGTTTTCCTGTTCTGTGAAGCAGTTTCCTACCCATTTTTAATCCCTAAAATTCATTGCTTCTTTCTTTTTCATAGTTAGGTTCACTGCAAGAGTGACTCTTTTTTTACATCACTAAAAGTTGGAGGAGTTGTGGAACTGGAGGAGCGTACTGAACATTCAGAGCTCTCTTTTGAAATTATCTCTATCTCTTCCTGCATTTAATATGGTATAAAACATTACATGCTCCAAAGTTGTCAGCCATTACAGTTGTGTAAAACAGATGTTAGTAAAGTAAGAAACGAGCTCTTTCATATAGGTGAAAAATGTCTTGCTAACAACCACAAATCTGGAATCGCAGAATAATTAGAGCCTGTGTTATGGGTAGACAGCACAAACTTCCTCCCACGTCGCTTCCTCTCTCAGTAGTATGCTTCAGTCCCACCTACAGGAGGTGGAAAGGGAAAGTTCTGACTTCTAGCCTGTCAAGTTTTTCTTTCTTTCTTAAGCCTAGTAAGGAGGCTACCGACTGCAGTACTATTTTTTCCTAAATTGGAAATTTTACTGAAAACAGCTGTTGTTAGAGAATGAATACTACAGAGATTTGTAATGTATGACTTAATCAGAAAAGTGATGAACAGACCAACCGATAAACTGACAGACACAATGCAAATTTATCAGACACTGCTAACGCTACCGGTGGCAGTGACAGTGCTACCTCAGTTCCAAGTCAAATCAGTGACCTAAGAGTAAAAGACTTCATATCCTGCTTTCCTCCCCCTACCACCATCAGAGGACAAAACGGCAATTGCATTTACCTGTAGATCAGGACTTCATCATCCGAGCAATTATACTGCAGCTGGTACATTTTTACCCGAGGGGCTGACTTGCTCACCGTCCACTTGACCAAAGCTGAGGTAGTGGTCACATCTGACACCAGCACAGCCCTTTCTGGTGGGCCTTTCGTTTCCCCTCGATTAGACTTGGTGGAGCTGGTGATGTCCGAAAGCCTGGATTTCGGTGGGGCTGCTCGGCCTGTTCCATTGCTGAGATGGGGGAGCTGAACAATTGAGAGCTCAATCATTGCAGTGGACTCTCCGGCAGCATTGGCTGCTATGCATGTGAAAGTCCCGTAATCCTTGGAGGTGGTGATAAGGATATCTAAGGTGCCATTGTCATAGACAGCTGTCCTCGAAGAGTTCCCGATGAGACGGTCATCGGGGGCCACCCAGTGAATGATGGGGGTGGGATCCCCAATGGCTTTGCATTTCAGTGTGGCAGTTTGCCCTTCTAAAACCAGCAACTTGTGAGTATGTTGTGTAATAAGAGGAGGCTCACAAACAAATTCTTCCTCCCGTACATACCAGAAGTACCTTCCCTTTAGACCTGGAGGAGAAGCACAAGTTTCCATATCATCATCTCTGTCAAGTCGCCTTAACCACAGTAACTCACAGTTGCAATGCAGCGGGTTGCCCCCAAAGCTGAGAGACAAAGGTGGAGAAAACGGGGTAACGGCTAATGGAATTACTTGAGATCTCGCAAATATAGGGTCAGGGGGGAGCTTCTGAAGTCTGTTGGATGTTAGATCCAATCTGGCCAATTTCTGAAGATCTGCAAACGTCCCCTCTGTAATATAATCTATCAGGTTATGATCCAAACTGAGCTGGTGCAAGTTTATCATCTTCCTTATAGATTCCCAGGGAATGCTTCGGAGGTTATTGTAGGAAAGGTCTAAGTCTTCCAATGTCAGCAAAAAATCCTCAAAGGCTTCATCAGAGATGCTGCTTAGCTGGTTGTTGTTTAAAATCAAATGCTGAAGGTTAATTAAACCTCTCAGAATATCCTCTCCAATGTCAGGCAGCCTGTTGCTGTCCAGATGTAAAGACCGAAGGCTCTCCAAGTCAGTGAAAGAGTAGGGCTGTATGTAACTGATGGTGTTTCTGGACAAAGTAAGGTCAACAAGTCCAGACATATTGGCAAAATCCTGTCGGCTGATATTAATAATAAAGTTGCCCCCAAGTCGGAGTTCAACAGTCCTTCGATCTATGTCTAGTGGTACAAATAGGAGACCCTTGGAGGGACACAAAGTCCCCAGTGACTCGGACAGGTTCTGACAGACACAATATTTGGGACAAGCGTTGACCATGACAGCCATTCCAAACACCAGGATGCTGCAGAGCAATTTTTCCATGGTAAATCACGCGACAGTACCTGCAAGAAATGAAAAGAGTTACAAGGAACATCAGCAGTTGTGATACAGCTACCTTTCTTCTTACGTTTTACCTAACATCTACCTCCAGACAGACTTCGCAGTGCCTTCTCTCAGGAATCACACTTAAAGTGATCATCATTCTGGGATGGGAACATTAAGTGCTATAGCAACATTTCCCCACATGATGCATTTATTTCTAAAAAAAAAGTGGGTTTCATTCCAAATCTGAATGGGATAGGAATTGTTAGTGCTTACGCCTGCTAATAGGGTCTTGTGACTACCTATTTTCTCATTACAGTTTTATAATTTTTATTGGGTAGCTGGTAGAGGACAAATCCTGCTGTCAGATTGCATGGCTTGCTTAAAACCCTGAAAGATTTCATTTGGAATACTGCCTGCTTCTTTGAGGGTAGAAGCTGTCTTATAGTAATTACATACTGCTGCATAATAATGTGGAATTAGTCTTAGGGTTGAAAGAGCTGATTTTATGGATAAAAATAACTGCATATTCACCCTTCAGTAATGTGGTTAGTAATGACCATGTAATTATCTGGCCAGTCCTGGGGCAAGTCAGTTCACTTGCCTACCCATAATAAAGTTCATGATAGGCAGCACAGGAAGCAGAAATCGCTTGCATAATCATCACGTGGATTCACCTTGCGCTCAGCCAACGTATGGGAAGGATGCCATCATCTAGCTCCAAAGAGAAGAGATGCAGGGGAAACCTGTGCTACCTTAGGCTCCTGGCAAGCTTCCTGATGCCCCCATGCTCACAGGTTGCAGTCCTTTCTGTTGTAGTGACAGCAGGGTTCTCACCGGCATCCATGGTCCTCCCTTGCATCTTGCCTATTTCTCTTTGCACCATTATCTCCCTTTTTTTTTCAGCGCTCATATACTTTTCCAGCTTGAGCTGTGAGATATGTGTCTTTGAAGAATAAACAAAACTTATTTACAGGCTGACTCGGAGGGCCAATTGTGGCTGGGGGAAGTTGCAGCCCTGCTTCAGGTTTGGGAATATCTTCTTGCATAGGTTCTCTGACCTTCTTCACACACGTGCAGGATATAGGAAAAATTGTTTTCTTTCTGTTTCTTCCTTGCCCAGACCCTGCTACCAAGGAGGGCCAAGGAATGGGCAGATCATTCATTTATTCATTTCTAACCCTCTTTCTCCCTTTGAGGAAAGGGGCAGGTTGACAAAGAGCTATATTTTTGTGAGGGATCTGCCAGGCTTTTTGGCCAAGATGGTGTGCCCTAGTCTCCAAGCCCCTCACTTGTGGCAATAGCTACAGGCACAATTCAGGCTATAATTTCCAACGTGGCCATTTTGCCCTGTCCTCATGCGTGTTTGTGTGTCCTCGGTCCTTGGTATATGCCACATCCCTTCTCAATCATGCAGGTGCTCATACACTTATCAGCTTTTGGCACCCATGTTTCAAGAGCAGTCATGGCACAATAAGAGATGAGACACCCTCATGCTTCATTAATTGCCCCTCCAGTACCTATGCAGTGGATGGCAGACAGTCACCTGTGCCTAAGCTGGTTCTCTTACTGCTGTATACATGATGGGATAATACACAGTGTCTCATAATGACTCCAATAATTAGTACCATGAGGCCACTCAAACTTTAGCAAACATATGACGCAAGAAACATATTTCACAAAAAAGTCACATCGAAATAATTTACACTTCATCACACAACTGAAACAACGGTTACGCAGATAATTAAAAGAAATTATAAAGGTTAGTTATTAATCCCCCAGTAATGCACATCAAACACAAAACAAAATCTATCACTTCAGTAGATTTTTTTTTTTAACTCTTTAAACAGGTCTTTCTCCGCCTCCCGGTAAAGGAACCAAAACAAGGGCCCTATGTTTGGGGCTCTGCCCAAAGGTGGCCTATTCCTATCCTGGGTAAGCTGGTTTGGTTTCCCCTCTATAGAATATGTGAGATGACTCAGAGGGAAGGAGCTGTAGAAATACAAGATGTTATGAGTGCTGAACTATGTATAGTATGTTCTTTATGGCAAGGTTTTCTGCATGGTATGATGTTAGTAACTATATACTGTTATTACCATTTCATAGGAGAGGAAAGGGTTGAAACATCTGTGTTTGCTGAACTCTGCGAGATACTTACAGAAAGGATGGCTTGGGAAGAGTAATCTTACCTTCAATAGTAAATAAAAGACTACTGAAAAAATGTTTGGAGATCAGCAAGTATGTTATTGATGTAAATCTGTGGTATACTTAGCAAAGAGCTATAAATATCCCTTACATTATTATCAATTGGTAGTTTACTAACAGGCAATTGGCTTTTTGAATCTTAATTATAATTGTGTTCTGCAGCTTTAATTTAGTGTATTACCCTACCAGCTGAAATGATAAACAAAAAGCAGTTTAAAAGGGGGAGAAATAGATACAGTTAATTAGTAATAAGCCCTTTCATAGCTTCTCCCTCATCTACATTCCCACCCTCTGAATATCTATTCAAAAATGTGAATGCACACTTACGAGAGCAGTGTCTCCTTTAAGTGTCCCAATTCTCTAACCACATTTTTTCTGGATGCTGTTAAATATCACAGTGCTTTGGGGAGACAGTTGACTCTGAGCATCAGAGTGAAAAGCATTTGTAAAAAAAATGGGGGGAGGAACAGAAGTTAATTACAGAAAATAGGGACCGCAACACCGAGACAAGACTGTGAAGCAGGAGATCTAAATGGCAAAGTAAACCCTGATGGGGAAACCATCTGCGGATGGCTTGAAAGCACATCATCTGCCTGTGTGTGCTTGCATGTGTGCATGAAAAAGACACAGCGAGCGCAATATGTGCTTTTACCAGCAGGAGGACAAATCAGTAACAACCATACTAGGATGGAAATATCGTGGCTGCTGTCATTCCAGTTATTGAACGCATTTGAAAGTATTAACGTAAATATTGGCTCTCTGCAGAGAAAATTTCTAGCCTTTGTGATCTGTTGCTAGCATTGGTATTTCAAGCTTCTGAGCCTTAGGTTTCTCTACAAGGTAGTCCTGAAGTGACCAGTTCCTGACGGAGCAAATATGGTAAAATCCAAAGGGCTACCTGTAGGACACTGGAGAGAACAGAGGTGGGCAGGGCTCCTTAAGGAGAACATCTGGGGCTTTCATAGAGCAGCTGGTTTTCCTTTTTCTCTCCAGACAGACAAAGAACCTGGGCCACAGATGAGGTAAGAATTCGTGAGTTTGCACAATTATAAAAGTATCTTCTAAAATCTAGACTCTCCCACAAAGTCATGGTAATTGCTAGTTGCCAAGGGGATGGATGTATAATAAAAATTGTTTTTCAGTTCTGATACCTTTAATACAAGACAGAAAATAAAGTGTTAAGTTTAGGGCCTGTTTTTGCTGACCAGTTGGCTGACCTTGTTCCCAAAATCTCGTGACCTGCAACACCAAGCATTTTATGGGCTACTAATGGCAGCCTTGCGATAAGCTCACCATTCTGATTTACGTTTTAAAGGTATCCATCAGCCAGATAAAGTAGATTTCTCACAGCAAGTCAGTAAATCTGGCAGAGTTCCTGTCTCAGCCCAAGATGAAAAATAGCCCCTTTAGTCCTCTTATAACACGGATTGGTATGAATTAATATGTGCAAGAGTCATAAACCTTGATGTTTTGTATTCAAATTTTCCTCATAAAGATACAACTTCTGAGATTTGGCATCTCATTTCAGGAATGTCTCTGAGGCATTTTTTAATTCTATATTCATTGAGCTTTGCATATAAATTCCAATAACCTTTGCGTACCACAGCACCAAGTACAAGGTAACTGTCAGACAGATAAGCTATAGCTGCAGCACACAGGCCGGGAAAAAAAAAAAGAAAGACAAAACAAAAGGAGAGGTGGATGGATAGCGGCTCTGATTCTACTGTCTCCAAGTGCCCTGGGACCCAACTTCCAGGGACTGTATGGGTGAATTCATATACTTTTCTTCAGCTTTGTAGGTGCTGTGAAGGAATTGGATTTTCTTTTCTTGGAGGTGCCCTTTTCCTTTTTCTTAACCTTCTTTTATCTTTGTTTTCAGTGAACCTCTGTGACTAGGAAGTCTACCCCCCAGCTACAAAGCTTGAAGGATGCAGCGATAGGTAAAGTTTCATGCATATGCTCTGAAGTAGTTTAATCTACAATATGCAAAAGGGGATGGGACCCTGTCAGGACAAAAATTACCCCTTAATCCCTTGCATTGCCAAAAACTGTGGGAAAGGTAGGTCTCGTGTACTCCCTGACTTGTGCAGGTAGTTTATACCTAACTCACCAAGGGATGACCATGGTAGTAAGGAATGTAAATGTCTCAGGATCTGAATCTGTTCTCAGTACTAAATACATTGAAACACGGGTTGGGTGTTAAGCCACTGCTAGCTTTGTGAGCATCTGTGAGACCGTTCGGGTGTTTAAAGTCAGTTATATACCTATGTGCTTACAGGCTCAAACTCAAGATGACTAACATTTCTTTTGTTTAGCTTTTGTCTTTTGTGTTTGCCTAGGTTGCTGCACTTCTTGGGGATAAAGCAGCTTATCATCAGGTGTGCATATGCACATACATATGCATATGTACAGTACAACTTAGATTTTGGCTAGGCCTTTTCAGGAGCTAGTTTTATTGAAAAGAATTAATAGCTCTAACATGTGAAGTGCTTGCTTTCTCCAGCCATCTTACATTTTATAAATCACAGAGGGGGAACATTTACAAGCACGCGTTTCTTCAGGTATTTGTGGCTGTCTTTACTAAGCTCCACTCATATTCGTTTGACTGATATTGCTTCCACAGTAACAGAAAAAAAGGAATTCTAGGTGAATTGTAACAAATGTATTGCCCTTTGTACAACTTTTTCTTGAATACTGCAGCCATAGCAAGGTTGCAGCCAAAAATATTTTACTGCCCCAGTACCATCATGAGGTTCATTTATGCGGTTTGCTTCATTTGAGTGCTGTTCCCTTGTTTTGACCTTTCCAAGCAGTTGGGGCTCCATCCTACCTGCTCTGTGCTCCCCAGCCCTGGAAGCAGTCCTAGTTTGGTAGTATTTAGGAAGAGCTATGCTAAAGAGGTGTATGCCTCCAAAAGAAATTGACTTATAGGATGGTCTTAAATGTAAGAACATATCTGTTATGGTTGCAGTCTTTAAAGAACTGGTTGTAACTGGATCCAGAACAGAGGTACGGATAATCCATAAAAGGCAATTTTCAAAAGGGCTCACTCTGAAGGCTGATTTAATCCATCCAGCAGATCCCCAAGGAAATAACGCACTATTTTCTTAGGCAGGGCAATCTCACACAGGGGGATATTAGTCTCTTTCAGTCTCTTATTGGCAAAACTTGTGTCTATTTTTGTGTCTATTTTTGGGAAGCTTTTCTTTATTTTTCATAATCTTTCCTGATCTTTCCCTGACGCTAGTCATGTTATGTCTTTTTTTAAGTACTAACTTTACCCAACTCCTTTACCATTCCCAAGACTGAAGCAATGCATTTATCAAGAGCCCAAATTATCAATGTAGCTAGGCAGGTGCAGAGCTAGGTCAGATGTAATTCACTTACAACCTGAACATCCTTGCATCACCAGGCTATGAGTGTGGTGGAACACATGTTACGTTACACACTGCAAACCTCTATTTACTGCGGGATTTTGGTAGGGGAAGCTCTGACCTCATAGCAGCTTTTCTGCTGAAGTACAGGGCTATAACACTGATGGTGTCTGGCACAGGAGTCTCACAGCTCTAATGCAGATAAATGTTTTCATCCTTTCATGTCTCCTAGTTTACTAAGGCATCTCATTTCTTCCATTAAAAGCAGTACTTTCCATACACCCTGAAAGAAGAAATCCATATGCTAATGTTCCAGCACAGTTAGCCCCTGCAATTAGTCACCTCTTCAGATTTCAGGTTACTTAGGTCAAAAAAAGAACCTTGGACACTTCTATGAAGGTTTAACATCTGTAATGCTTGAAAGACAATAGTAACCCCAGATCTTATTAGACAAATTTCAGTCAGTCAAAAATATCAGCACCTTGTTTCTGTTTGATGTAGTTAAACTATTAGCAAGTGCTGCTTAGGTGAGTTCTTGAAAGACATCGTACAGATTCCCTTCCTATAGTCACTTTCTTGCAGGATATAGACATCGCCTGGAAAGGGCATTTTGAGCACTAATGGAAAAGTGTATGTACTCACATACGTGTGTACATGAGGATTTTCATTTTTCACAGTGGTTTTGATCCAGGAGAAACATAACATATTTGTAGCTTCTCTGCCAAAGATATGGACCCCTGGCTGCTGGACAGTATGTATGTCTAATAGCCGTAGTGACCCTAGAGCACTTACATCCTAGGATGTGCTTACATCCTAGTTCCTAGGAAATGCAGCAAGAGATTTTAAGTCAAGAGGAAACCAGGTGTAAGTTTGTTAGATGCCACCTTACTTTTTTTAACGCTTTGCTGAAATGAAGACATCATTACAAGCCATTCGGTTTTAAGAAATGTGCAAAATTAGTCAAACTTTCGAGATTCATTTTGTGAGAAAATAAAACTTAGTGAACACATTCTGTGTACTTCTGAGCATCTGCCTGTCTGGCACTTCCCCACAATACATTTGGGACATTTTCATCACTTCAGATAAAATCTGAAGTGCAGAAGCCTCAGAAATATTTACTGCTCACACATTTCAAGAATATAGAGTAAGGTCCATGAAAGCAGAGGAGAGAGACTTCATTAGCTTTATTAGACTTCTGCAAGGGAAATGATGCATCGAGAGTCCACCTCTTGTTGGGCATCAGAGAATCCACATGGAAGAGAGACATTATTAATATCCTGGCTGGTGAAAAGGCTTTAACCTGAGTTCAGCCTTTTTAGACAAGAAGCAGTCCACGCTGCTGTTAAGGTAGTCTGAGCCGTACAGGTTCTCTGGTGTCTAATAAGCAGTAAACTCACTCTGCAGTCCTGATATAATTCAAGAGTAGGTCAGTCGGGGGCACATATCCTTTGGAAGCCAGTCTTTCTACTAGTTTCCACAGAAAAGTGCATGCCAGAAAGCTCAGGGATGTAAATGCTCACGAGGATGCAGGGAACTTGGATGCCCCGTTCCGATTCACTTCAATGTGCCTTGAAGGTCTATGTTCCTAAGATGTTTTTTAAAGAGCTGGCACTAGATAGTAACACTGTTCTGTGAAAATAGCTACACTGCTGTTATAGTGGGGGCTGCTGTTTCTGCAAACACACCGTGCAAATCTGAGTATTATTTAGTGATCCAGTTAACAAAATAAGAGAGTTTCCACCCAAAAAGGTACAGGTGCCACTACTTCATTATAACTAATCTCTAGACCATGTCTGATATTGCATCATGCTGCTTGAAGCTTGGACTGAAAAGCCTTCATACACACACAGAGAACAGAGCAAACGAAACATGGGCTTAAAATTCCACTTAGAAATTAGCCTAAATCTCTTGTGCTGCAGAAGATGGAAATTTTTACTCTAGGATGATGTTTACCTCCACGCCAAGGTCAGTTTCTTTTGTAGCTGCCCTGAAGCTTATGGTTCAACTTTTAATTCCTGAATGCTGATTATGGCAACTAAATTAATTCAGTCCTGAAGCGTGAATCCAATAGGCATGTTTGATTTACTCATTCATTAAAAATCATGCTATTTTAGGCAAATACCTACACAAAACATATAATTTCAAAATGAAAACATTACATCTCAGAAACACTAGAAACAAATATTTTAAATGCTTCATTTAATACCTTTCCTAAAGTGGTCTCATGAAACCTGAACAATCTCACAAATAGGTTTTGTCAGCGAGGACTGATACATATCAGTGGGTAAAACTTCTGGCCAAATAGAAAATATCACCTAGCTCTAGCCAGAACTTGCGAGTGGCACATTATAACCTTAATAATCATAGCCAGATTTTATTGACCAGTGTGATTTTACCTGTGAAAATAGCTGCACTTTCATAATTCTACCTTCACTGACTGGAAAGCATAGGCTTTAACTGCCTGATTTGTTGGGACAAAAGATGGTTAGGCTGTGTGTTTTTTGAATATGCACAAAATTTAAACATGCAGACAGTTACTTCTAAGCATACAAAAACAAACTGAAGAGAAAGAGGCCATTTAGAAAATCCATGTGTAGATGTTTGGTAAACAGACAGACTTAGGTAACACCACTGGATATGTGCATGAGCATCTGTATTTACTTCAGCTGCATGCAATGTTGCTTTTCTTCAGGGGCAAGGCACTGTCCCTGAATTGCCTGAGCCAACTGATGAGAAGCTGCAGGTGGGGGGTAAGAGAAGCCCCGAAGCGGCTGAGCAGTTACCTGGTGGCTCCTGCCCAGGGGAAGAAATAAACTGTTCCCCAGGCATGGGGATGTGTTGCATCAACAACAGGTTTATTTGACCTGTTTCTTAGAGCTTCCTAGTGCAGTCACATCTGTGGAGGATGGTGATTTCCCAATGAGAGGGACGCCAGAAATGCAGAGCAGAATTTTCAACAGCGCTAATTAGAAAAGGCTTGGGTTGGGTTGGTTTTTTTCCCCAGACCATTTGCAGGTCCATTCATTTTTGTTTGTTCATTTAATGCCCCCCAACATTTACCTTTGTCTCCTATTTTAATGCTGTGTGCCAGTGTCCATTGATTTAATCTACAAACTCATGAGTCAGCTAAGCTGAGCCCCTTTGCTATTTTTAGCCATCCAGTTCATTTATTTATCTGGGTCTTTACAGCAATCCTGCATTTTGCTTTATCAGCACAGTAGAGAAGTTACCAGTTATTCCGTCTCTTGCTCATTTTGAACACATATGGAAGCTGCACAGGTACTAAGGAGCAGTTCTCTCAGAGATATTGCCTGTGGTGTGGTGTAAAACATAAATGTCCACCAACAGACCCTATTGCTTTCTGCAAATAAAACTGAAGGCCTGTTCTCATCACCTGAATCCAAATTGCTCTTGGCTCTGAGCCATAACAGCTACTCCTCAGGTAGCTCTTTATCCCTACCTTACCCTAATTCTTATAAAAGTCTTTATATATTCTTATTTCCTTCCACATCAAAGGAAAAAGGGGATAATTAAAATTGGGATTCTCTTCTTTATCTGGGCTTGTTACCTTTTTTTTTTTAATTGACCCTTCAGTTAGCCCTAGAGACAAACTCTGTCCAATATCCCTTAGGAAGTATTCTTTATTTCCAATATGGACTGCAGTTTTCCTTTCATGTACAACCTACACTCAAAGAGGCACTGGTAGGAAAAACAAGTCATACATACAAAAAGATCTTTTTCTGATGTTTTTCATAAATTTAATTGGGCACAGAAAGTCACATGCAAAGATTTGGAGATGCTATGAAACATGGGCAAGGTAAACTGAAGTCCACACTAAAAAAAAAACCAAAATTTTTTTGCTGAATGTCCCAGATTAGGATTCCTAAGCATGTTAGCATGGGTATTCAGTAGCAGAGGTCCCCTGTTACAGGGAATACAACCCCAGTGGTTTGTCGTGGTTGGCTTATGGTTTGGTAAGAAATCAGCAGAAGTCTGAGAAGGAACCACGTGACCCCTGCTATGCCGTTGCGTGACAACACATGGTCTCCACAGCCTCCAGGCTCTTTCTTCAGCCTGGTAAACTTTTTACTGTAATTTCTTGGTTTTCACTTAGTTTGGACAGAAATAGATTTGTCAGTTAAATCTTTGTTTCTAGTCACTCTTAGTTTCTGATTCCTATGCAGGACGATAATTCAATGTTTCTCTGGAGAACTTAATGCTCCCATTATTTCTACTGTGTGAATATTGGGTTTTTAAAGTTGTAGACCATGTCACATCTGGTTATACAGTTATATATTTCCAAACTGCTCTGTCACTGGACAGAAGGAAGAAAGGAGGCATGGACTTTTGGTAGTAATACCTGTTCTTTCATATCATGTTCTTAATGCACTTTACTGAAGAAGCTATTACTACTAACTCATTTTTACAGGTGAGTAAGAAGAGGCACAATCTGGCTCAAATATCTTGCCCAAGGTTACTCACCAAGTCCCTCCTGGAAAACCCAACTCTCTCAACTGTCATACCTTCTCCTTGCACAGTGATGTTTCCACACATAAGGCATGTCACTGTACAATTTGTTAATACAAATCTAGTGTCGTGGATAGTGTTTCCATAATTACATTGAAAGGAGAGACTGTGAACCTGCACCTCTGTGGAGGAAATCTGCCCTCAGTGCTAACTCCTGGATTACTTTACCACTGTATTGATACATAGCCTTGGATGAGTTTCACTTACCTTTTCTTCCTTCCCTGGAAGATAAAGATAAATATGCCTATTGGCTTTTACTAATCAGTTGATCGCAAGGCACCTGGAAACTCTGTGTGTGTGTAAAGACAGTTTATGGGGAAGTCTGTTGTCATGGCATGGAAAGGGAGATTGCAGATAAGAGACAGCTTTTATAGTGCTTTCTCTGGCTGTCACTGGTTCATTATCATCCCAAGGCTGGCCGTCAACAGAAGTCAGAGGCGGTGGATGGCTGTGCACAGCTGAAGTGACTCTAGTCCCAGGTGCCCTGTCTGCTGCCCCGAGTACCTGCAGCACAGAAGCCCCTGAAAGAAGCTTTGCCTGCTTTCCTGGCGTCTCACATTCTTCTACTTCAATGACTTAACCATAGCTCAGAGTCTCAGCTTTCACCAGTAGTAAGTTCATATATAGTGGAGTACATTTCTAACTCTCCTGGCTGTGGAGAAAACTTGACTAGTGCAAAAGAGTACACAGGGAAACATCACCATGAAAGCAAATGGAAGGTAAACAAAAACCACCCCTAGTCTATTACTTTATAAATAACAACAGTACAAGCGTATCATGAGATTTCAGTCATGCTGATGAAGCGGAAGGTTTTGAATGTGAAACTGTACAAGGTACTGCTATTTTTCTGTCAAACACTGACTGGTCTGCAGAGACCCTGTCCCAGGAAAGATGGAAAGTCTTCCAGGTGAGGCTAGAGGAAGGTGAGTGGAAGGCAACGTGAGGATAGTTGCTTTTCTGCTACACTTGCTATGTTTATTTATGAGGAAACAAAAGCCTTCAATCCCCAGGGCTCTCCATATTGCACCTTTCACTGGCACTAAGTCAGCAAAAAAGAAAAAGTCTCTTAAAATTAAAATGAAGGGAAAACATGTGATAAAATAAAACATATAAGCCCCAAATATTTCAAATATATATTCTGCCTCACTTTGCAGTTTCTGCTCACCAACTACTCACAGAATGACAGTCTTATCAGATAAGAGCGGCCAGCTGCTATACGCTGCATTTAAATTTATATTGCAGACAACAGGCTCCATTACCCAAGGATTTTCTTGTTGAATTCCTAATATTGTCTTTCTGCATTCTTTATTGTTCCTCATTTCCTTACGTGCTCTTTGCTTTCTAGTGTGTGCCAACACATCCTGGTATTTGTTTCAAACATTTTGGTTTTTTTACTTAATCTGCCTTTGACTAAATTTCCTTTTTTATGCCTCTAAACACTCTCTGCTTCTCAAACACCATCTCTAAAGCTGCTGTCTCATACACTCTTTGCTGTTCCTTTCTCCCTTTCTGCTGCCCCCCCTCTTCCTTCATCCCCTAATCATTTGATCACTGCAGTTCTTTGATGTGTGAGTCTTCCAGTTCAGGCCCAATTTAATTATGTTTTTCAGAAGACTGACCTCTGTAGTCCCAATTTGTTCAAGACATTTCCTTCATTGATCCTTGGCCAGATCCCTGTACTGCCTGTTCTAAACTAGATTCCTGATAGGAATAGCAGCCTGATAGCAGCCATTTATTCGCTCTCAAGGTCAGTTCGCATATATCAGCAGTTAATTGCACTGATTTATTTGCAGTAGATACACCACACTTCCCTGCCCTTAGGTCTAGATGCATTAACACAAAATCAAGGCAAAACAATTAGAGGTATTCTCATACTACAACAGACACACTTGCTTCACTACTCATAAGCAGGCTCAAAGAATAGATTGCATTTTTCAGTAAATTGCAACACATCCCCAAGTTCTGTATATTTCATGTCTGTTGGGCTATTATGAAAACAACATCCAACACTATCGGGCTTTCCTTTCTTAAATTCTTCTCTTGTCATCCAGCATTCAGGAAATAATCAGAAAGATATTTCAAGCTTTGACGTGGAAAGGCAAATGTGTGGCTTCAAGAAAGAACAAGAGTCCTGTAGAATATTTACAAAGTAAAACACACTGTCTTGATGGCACCCAGAGTGGGTAGAAGCCAGCTCTGTTTATAAAATACCAGTCTGATATACACAAAACCCTCCCCTGTATAAGCAAACGAACAGCTGCATTCTTCAGTAGAGCAGTACAAGCTTCCTATCTGCAGCAGAAAAAGTTATGGAAAATTGAAATACAATTTTTTATCCCAGGGAGGGAAAACTGCAATATTCCAGCCAAGAAAAGCTGAAAAAATGTCCATGGTGATTGCAGCTATTCATTGCTTCCGTAGGGTCTGCAGTTAGTGGAGATCCAGGAGGACGCAGAGCTCAGTGACAACTGCACAGTAACGGCACTGTGCCACTGAGCTGTGTGTGTTCAGTGAGCACGAGGTGTGGCAAAGGTCTCTCTGAATTAGATTGAGCTAATTAAATACAGCTTGGTGCTTGACAGGATCTACAGATGCCTCAATCCACTTTGTCCAGTTCTACCCAAGGATGATGTCAAACCTAAGTAGACCACAATGAGCATGCTATCCTTGCCTGCTGCCAAAAGCTAACAGCCTGAATGAGATCAGCACAACTGTTATACTTGACCCTGACTGAAAAATGTCAAGGAAATTGAGCCTCTGGATAAAACCAGAGCTGCTTCAGGACCGCAGCGTCCATTCTCCAAAGCAGAAGGCTAAAACTGGGATGGCGTATCTGCTACCGTGAGAGAAGAGGTGCTGGCCTCCTGGACTTTAATGTGAGAGGTTCTGAAATCCAGAGAGATCTTGACAGTCCCTCCTTCCTCACCATGACCATCACAACATGTTGTCTTTCACGTTGATGGAAGATTTTTTGCTTGGGTTGAGTTTTTCATTTTAAATATAGGAGAAAAGTACTCTCACCTGCCTTATGCTATTTGTATACTTATAACCACAGGGTGTGAGAAATCACAGAAATTCTTCCCAGGAGATGGATGTTCATATAAAAGAAGAGATTAAAACAATCAGATAATCATAATTCAGAAATAAATAAAAAATAACTCTTGGATTATCTGTCCTACTATCTCACAGTTCCCACTGATTTTCCCACATATGTTTAAATGACCCAAGAAGCACATCTCTTACCTAAGCCAAGCAATTCACAGCTTAACACTTTTCAGTCTCAAAAATATTTTATAACACCCTGGCCCAACCCAGCTTCCTAATGAAACTTATCTGCTCAACACACACCCAACTCATCCTCCCACTTCTGAGATCACTCACAGCAAGGTCTGCAAACACACACACATCCTTGTAATGACTACTCAAAATGGGAAGGGGGAGGGAAAAGTTCATCCTGCAAGGATCAGTTCCTGCTTGATATTTCCAGTCATGCTGCCTCATGCCTGTTCCGCTCATGGAGGATGTTCTGTCTGTCTGAATTCTGGAGATTGTTCTGTCCCCTCCTTTTTCTGGACTAAGTTCTGGAGTCTCCATTCTCAAAATCTGTGGGAAGTTTGCCCAAGTAAAATGTGAGTAAGGATTTCAAGACGTGGACCTCTGGGCCACAGACTCCTTGAAAAAGGCACCAAAAAATGGCAAAAAAACCCTGTCCAATGTACACCATCATGTTAACTGGGAACTGTATCACAAGGATGTCTCAGTTCTCCCAGTACAGAGGGACTTAGTGGTCCCTGCTGACAATAATAATAAGGATGGTGAATACAGCATTTGTGGCAGGCCCTCTGCAGGGTGTCATTGCCAGGACATCGTGAGTTTTTGACACTTATTTGCCCAAAGAGTCATCATAAATCTCTGAGTTGGCTGGAGAGCCCTGAACGATCACAACAGTGAAACCTCCTCTGAAGTTATTTCTTGATTTCATTCAGATAATCTTGTTTACTTTCTCTCTTTCCAATAGCTTGCTGCTTCTTGGATCTCTGACATGCACTGGAGTGTAGTCATGTTCACTTTCCTGTTCATCAATAGTAAGGATGCACTGTGGGCGTGCTAGATGCCAAGGAGTCTCTCATTTCCTTGGTAACAGCAAAGAGTTACTAAACTGGAGCAAATAAAAGTGAAACGTAATGCAGTCACTGAGCTAAGAGTTAGGATGCTTGATCTCCTTTGCTGATAATTTAGTCTGTAACCTTTGTTTGGCTGCTATCCCCCTCTATGCTTTTTCCCCAACAACTGAAGAGGCAAATTATGTTGCCCAGTATATAGCACTGAGACTCAAAAAATAATGTTCAATGGAAGGGATTAATAACACTTTGGTGATGATGTATTGGGACCTAGGAAAAAGCACAATAGGAAATGTTAAGTACATGTCAGCATTCACATGGTTAATATAACTGCAAGCCACATTTTTGCTGGTGTGCACCACAAGCACAGTGAACAGAAGCAGCCGACAGACACAGCAGTTTGTGCACAGCGCAAGACCAGAACCTGTGCTGAGGGCTCTGAAATGGTGGTGATGCATGGCAGGGCACAGTCCCCAGCACCCACTGGAGCAGCTACCCCTGCTACATCAGATGCAGTTCTGCACACCTGGGACTGCCAGGGTGCCTGGGACCTCATGATGGGACTGGGGCTGAGGGAGATGGGCTCTTTGCCCACATGTGTATGCTGGTGAAGGGTCTGCATCACCAAGTAATGGAGCTGTGGGAGAAGGTCAGCAGACTGCATAGCATCAGAAACTGTGAGAAAGAGATCAACTGGATCTTCTCCAAGACTCTGCAGGTACGACAGCTGTGCCAATGGAGGGCCAACCATCTGGAAAGCAGCTTTGCGGAAAAGGACCTGGAAGTCTTGGGGGACACCAAGTTGAACGTAAGTCTGAAATGTGCCTTTGTGGTAAAGAACACCAACAGCCTCCTGGGCTTGCAGTAGGCAGTGCTGCCAGCAGGCCGAGGGAGGTGTTCCTTCCCCTCTACTCAGCACAGGTAAGACACTTCTGGAGTGCTGGGTCCAAACCTGGGCTCCCCAGGGCAAAAGACACACGGACATACTGGAGCGAGTTCAGACAAGAGCCATGAAGATGATTAAGGGACTGGAGCAACTCTCCTATGAGGAAACGCTGAGAGAGTTGGGACTGTTCAGCCTGGAGAAGAGAAGGCTCAGGGGGGGTCTTATCAATGTGTACAAATACCTGATGACGGGGTGAATAAAGAAGATGGAGCCAGAGTCCTCTCAGTGGTATCCAGTGACAGGATAGGAGGAAATGGGCACAAATTCAAATACAGGAAATTTCATTTTAACATAAGAAGAAAATTTTTTACGGAGAGGGCGGTTGAACACCAGAATGGGTTGTTCAGACAAGTTGAGAAGTCTCCATCCTTATGTTCAAAACCTTTTATGTTCAAAACCTGACTGGACACAGTCCTGGCCAACCTGTCCTACTTGACCCTGCTTTGAGCATGTGGGTGGACTAAATGATCTCCAGAGGTGCCTTCCAAACTCAATTATTCTGTGATTCTGTGGTGTAAATTGGTTGCATATTTTTATGCTACTTATCTAAAGGGCATTCCTGATCTCAGTGCAGAGCCAGAACAGCTTCTGGCCCGTGCTGTCTGCAACATTACCTCTCTCATACACAACTTTGAACATGATGGAGATGAGTAACTAGACTAGTGGATTCTACAATAATGAACTCTATTCATAAGGAAATTAATTTCTAGTGAAGATGATTCTGTCAGACTGGCTCTTATTATAGTAAATACCTCTCTCCAGAACGCAAGCTAACAATTTGCCCCATCCATCACACTTCGTAGTCCTGGCTCAGGTACCAAGCAGAGCCAAGAAGAGTCAACTTTCTTGGATCAATATTCCAGACACAAAGGGGGGATCAGATTGCACTGGTTGATAAATTGCAGTAAAGCCACTGCTAGAAATCAATCCTTTGTTAAAATGACTGAGAATGATTGCAACCAAATGATGGTCAGGGAAGCAAGGGTCCTAGCCTCCCTCTTTCAAGATTATCGCCCACTTTGGAAATCAACGTAAATTGTACAATTTAAAAATTTTTTTCCTTTCTTTTTTTTTTTCAGTTTAGGTAAATTGTGGCAGCAAATGAAGTCATCATCTCACTTTTTCCTAGCCTATCACAGGAGTGGGAGTGCAATGGGTGGGGAGGAGGAGGAAAGGAGATTTGTGCTCATCACTCTGAGGAGGGAAAGTGAGAACAGTGATAAAATAGGCTTTGTTATGGCACAGAGACGAACGAAAGGTAGGCAGTTCAGTCTGTCTGGCTTGTCCTCACTTCCCATATTTCCTGGCCTGATGGTTCAGTACATGTGGTTCATGGCAGCAATGCCCCTTGCCTGAACATGCAAGTTTTCTCTGGTGAAAGGTGAAGAGTAAAGGTCATCTGGAATTAATGTCTTTCCAGAAAAAGCGCTGAATATAAAATGCCTGTGAATACAACCTAAGGAATTCCAACATTTAAAGAAAAGCTTCATCTCCAGAGGTACAAATGCATGTCTGGCACAATGTAAAGAGCCACAGAATACAAGGATGACACAAACATGTTCAGAAAACAGACTGAACCTAATCAGATATATGGAAATATTTCTGTCAAGTATCATATCTTCCATTTGCCACAGCTCATGCTGAAGAACACGGTCAGACACTGCAATGAAAAACGATAGAGGAGAGCCACAGGGGAAACCTGCAAACAGAAAGGCACACCCTAAATCAGCGAAGGAGCTTGTAGGAATACCTGTGAATTGCTTTACTGCTCCCCAGTACATGAGGCCCTGAAAACAAAACAAGTTTTGTTGCTGCCTCTGGAACTGGGTACATCATCGCTGCAGTGACATACAAGCCCAAAGTATTTACAGCATGTTTCATCTCAAATACAGAAAGCTTACATCTCTGTGTCAAAGCCATCTTACAGCCAAAATAACTCCTCGGTCAAACTGTTCATAACCTGACAACCATAGCTGTTTTGCTGAAGCATAAAAGAAATCTAACTTCTCGTAATAAAATGTCTACTGCTTAGGAGCCTTCAGTTTCTAGGAATTTTCCATCCTTAAAATCCAGTAAAAGTGTGAGTTACTTCTTTACCAATATGAGTCAGGAGGCATCTGGAAACTGCTTCCCATATGATGCAATATACTGAAATAATACAAGCATCTCAAGGTTCGGATACACTCACACAGTGCAGCTGCTTATCAAAATGCACGCAAATGATTAATCAAAGCACAGAGAGCTGGGAGAAAATGCAAAAGGTCCCACCTCATTTCAGGTGCCTAATTCACTGTTTTCCAGCATTTCCAGACCACTACATTTGTTTTGGTTCCTTGTAGGAAGTTGTCATTTCTGCAAGAGGTCGCCGGCATGGGGAGAATGTTCTTTAATGACATGGCTGATTTTACCAAGCTGCCCTCCACTCTCTTTGTGCAGAAATGAGCTGAATGAGAGGTTTGAGAGAGCAAATGTGGAGGAAAAAAGGTAAAGAACTGGGAACTCCTAGACTCTAGTTATACTTCAGCTGCAGGTGTGCTGTAACTGGGATCAGTTAAAGTCTTCAGGACTGAACACCTTGTTCATCATTCCACATTTAAAATATTCAGTAAAAAAAATAATGTGTACTGGTTCCACCAGTTTAACAAAGTTTGGTCATCAGAATGAAGATTACCCTTCTGAGCCTCCCAAACACATACAAAGTTTTAAACAGTTTTTCCTTTCTGTAGTGCAAAAGGAAGGTGAAAGTAAACTGTGGGGCTTTAAGAGGGTGGTTTAAAATGGTCGCAAATTAATAGAACATAGACGAATTATACAAGACTTGTTATTTTTCCTGTGAGGTTTTTTCACCCTCTTATAATAGTAATTGTTAAAAATTATACTACTTCAAGAATTGGTTTATTTCAGGAGATTCCTGATACCTGATATTAGGAATCCTGGAGTGATGAGGTATGTATTTGACCTTTCATAGCCTTGCTTTTGTGAGGTTTTCATGGAAATTTCCATGGCTGGAAATTGGAAGAAAGGTGGGAGACTGGGGACTGCTGCCAGTGGCATGGCTGCATGCCTGGAGCTTCACCTTGCCATCATGTCCCACCCTGGCTACTGAAAACTGCAGTCAGAGCACATTTCACTAAGGAGACAGCACACCATTGGCACATAGTTTTTAAATGTTTTACAGGGTATAATTTCACAGATGGATCCAGGGATGTTTTAACAGAACTACTTTTTTTTCTTTAAGAGGCCAGATTGGAATAAAAAACAAAACAAAAATGAAATATATATAGCAATGACTAACTGTCTACAAATAGTTGAAACCTCTGATTGTTAAAGATGAAAAACAATTGTTTAACACATTGCAGAGGTATATAAATCATCAGAATTTAGTGTGTATAAAACAGCTGAAGATGAAAAGGAAACATGATCTGGTCATGCTCAGGGACTTAACTTCACTGCTTTGTCACACACAACTGCTATTTGTCCTTTGGAAAGTCTCTTAATATTCTTCTATATGAGTTGTCCATCCTTACAATGAAAGCAAAGACTTTCACCCCTCATTGTTTTTCTGTCCTGTCAACACAGTTGAAAGCAGTTTGGGCTGAAATTGTTTCTTTCTATGCATTCACATAGTATGTGCAAATTATAAACCCAATTGCTTTGGCGGCCTCTCAGCACTGCCCTGATTAAATAATTATACTAGTACAAAAAGTGCCTTATAAATGTTAAGTGTTATATTCTATCTATTCTAATTATATTATGTACCTAGTGCTACAACGTATAATAAATTCCTGTCAAAGGATAATTTAATCTGAAGATCAGTTGCCTCATTAAAAGCAAAAGCTACAATTTTAAAGAATCTTAGCGGCTTAGGAACTGCAGATGTATTTCCAAAAGCAGCTAAGGCACCTACAGGCTCTTGGTATCATTGAGAACCTTTGGGAATCTCACTTTTGGGGAACTAAGTAATTTATGACATGTTTATTGAGGTATGAAAGACAGTTAAGGACTTCTGAAATTCGTGTCCCAGAAGTCTTGACTGGGAAATAGTTTCCCAGGAAAGCAGTGGGAGCTGCATTGCTGAAAAGCATATTTAAATGGTCTGCACAAAGCACTCAAAATTTGTCTTAAGGAAAATCCTAGAGTAATGAACAGAGACCCCATGCTAGAAGAAGGATAGACCACTATGATATAACAGGTCTTCTTTTGATCCCTCTCCTCAGTAAGTCTTTTGTAGAGCTTTACTTTTTTCCTAATGGCAAAACTAATAGAAGAAACCTTTCTTCAGTACAGCCTTACACTCATTCTGTTAATTCATTGGAGAATAAAGCTCCTTTATTAATATACTCTACATTCTCACACTCGTATCAAATAATATGTCAAGAGATAAGAAAGGAAAACAAAGAACTTGGGTGACATTTGTTGACATTTCCAACACAGAGGAAACAAACAAGTTACGCTGCTGCTGAATGTTAAAAAGGCCGTGGAGAGTGAGTTTCCCCTCATCAATATGGCCCTCTGGGCATTTTTAACGCGGTCTGATATTGTGTTCCCTAGTAGGAGGTGTTCCTGCAACACTAGGAGGCAGGGGTGGCTTCTCTCGCCTCTTTGGAGACCTCAATAAAAAGGTCACCAGATCTTTTATTTTAATTTACATTTTTAAAAGATCAAGGTAACTTTTAAAAGAGAATAATCAAGACGTTCAGCCTGCATCTTAACAAAACATCAGCTCCAAACAGAAATCAAAATCCAAATACATGTGTTTTTATTTTTATTTAAAATTTAAAAAGAGATTGAAAGTTCTTTATTTTCTTCTTTCCTGTCCTGAAATCATGTTAAGATCCCGTTAGAGGCTGCAACGGAGAAACATCAAAAACCTTAATGTGGCCTGAGGGTGGCTCACTACAAAGCCATGTGCTAATAATACCTTACATTTATAGCTCTTTTCATCCAGAACTGGATCCCCAGGCAGTGAAGATACTGTGTATGCAGGAATAACAACTTCGAGCACCCTTACTGACATGTGGCTGTTCCTGTCGGGGCTCAACACCCAAAATGTCCCGTATATTTAGAGCTGGGGGAGCACCCTGTGTTTTGGAAACTACATGGAGAATTTCAGTAGAGCAAAAAGCAAAGAGCTGAGCTGTAATTCGCTAGGAAAAGGAAGCTGTGAGCCCTACCCTTTCAGAAGGTGTCTTGGGCTCACCAAAGAAACCGCCATGCTGCTGCAGGAGGTGCCCTGGAGCCTTTCGGGGGCTCTGGCTCAGCCCTGGTGCATATGGAGGCTCCCACCTGCCCTCCTGGCAGCACCCCTCCTGGCACAGCATCCCTCTCCCTGCAAGGCTTCCCGTACGAAAAGGAGTAACTCTCTGACCTGGCCTGATCAACGATCTCAAAACCACAGGACAAGACACATCATTCACATGGAAAATCAAAACTGCTTTTTCATGTAACAAAGACGAATCTTACGCTTCCATTATTTTAGCTTTACAGAACACCAGCTCATCAGGCAGGAAAAGCTGTAACGATGAAATCTAATAATAAAACAGCAGGATTACTCTGAATTAATTTTTACCACCTGCTAATTTTTTAATGTATATTAACTTAATGCTTGGTATTTTGCAGGTAAATACCTGTTTCGTTGTACATATTTAAAAAATGGTGAGGGAAAAGGTGATATACTAATATATCTCAGGTAAAAGATAAACACATGTTCTCTATATGGAGGAAGCTGCCCTTACATCTATGTCCAAACACTGAACTACTGCTCGATGATGCACATTGGCATGACCAAATTAAAAGTCAACAGAGCAGTGCTGATTTACATCTGATGTGTCTATTTCTAGAGCTTTACTACAACCATAATAAAATAATGATTAATAACAATCACAGCTCACATTATTTAGTGGCAGATGTCATGGAATATCTCAAAGCATTTGTGAGCTATTTGCACAGGGAATTGCACCCACAGTTATGTACACACATAGAAGAATCACATCGGTTATTTAGACTTTCTGTTGTATATCTCATAGGTCCAGGATCAAATACTGATTTAATCCTGTCAGCTCTACCACCTACACTTTCTTGCTATGACTTTTCAAGTGTTCATCTGTCATAACAAACCCTATATTTAAGATCATAGAAGCAATGCCCTTTTTCCACCTTTCTGAAAATAATACTACCGCCACCAGTACTGCTTTTATTTCAATTCTTTCTCATTTATCACTATACTATAGCTCATACAAATGTTTGAATTGCTCATTTTTAGGTTTAATAAACACTGTCTACAGCCCATAGCTTTATATTTTGGATATTGAAAAAAGGAGAATTTAAACTGCAGAAAAAAAATTGCCAGTCATACTTTCCTGTCATCTTCCCGAGTAAACTAGAATGCTGGCACTCATTCTATAGCTCTAGTGTCATTTACATTTTTAATAAAGTAGCTTATTTACTGAAGTATACCCTTCCCCTCACAGTTGTTCTATAGATTATGTCTGGTTGTACGAATCCTGTGTGTGCCAGATTTCACAGATGCTCATTCCTTTTCTTTCTGTTCTTTTCTGTGTATGTGCATAACCCAAAATTTCCAGTCCATTTGCCTCAACAGGTATAGATCCCTGCCCCCTGACTATGCACCGCATAATTCAGTCCAAAATTCAGCCTTATGCAAAATCCAAGGAAACTTTCAGCTAATGAAGGCAACCGACTCACAGCTGGGTGATGTGGAGAAAATAGGGCATGACTGTCACTCACCATTAATGCTATGTACCACCGTCTCTATCGCTGCATAGCAGAATACCTTGCAAAGCCTCTCTCTTAGGTGGGGCCAGATAAGTCTGTAACTCTCTGTGAGCACTTGATGACAAAATGCACCCAAGAGACAAGCTGCTGCCAGGTTTGGTTTCTCCAGTTACTTTGATCAATTCTATTTGATATGGGCTTTCACGTCCATAAGCCACCTAGCATGAAAGTACATCATCTCGGATGTGACTTTATAGCTTTTAAAAGAAAGGAGGACATAGTAAATATAGAGGTGTGAGCTGTAACAGTCCTCTTGAGCCTGCAGTCACTGTGAGAGCTTTGCTGGCTTATTTCAGGGTCTGGCAGAAGTCTCTGACATGGACAGTGCCACGTTTCTAGTGGTCATGGTGGGTGCAAGGGGACAGCAAAACACCCTGTCCTCTCCCCAGGCAGACTAGATGTTGTCACTGCTTATTGGTACACTGGGACCAACATTGTTCCACGTTATTGCTGAGTCTGACAGAAGGGCCAGGCACCAGTCCCATGGCAGTGCCTCACAGTAGATGCCATTTGTCCATAGCTCTAATTTCCAGCTCATCAGATACCTGCCTAAAACACATTGCCTCCACAGTTTCCCACTTTTACAAACCGTCTCTTCATTCCTCCTGTGATGGACCTGCAGCTACATTTCCTTTTGTCCTCATATGCCACCAGTATTGAATCTGACTGGCTGATGCGTTGCAGCTTCTCAAAAATTAGTATTTGTGTTGTGGTTTCAAATTACTGGACACCAGGCCTTTATTATTATTAGTTCTTTATGAGTTCTCACCTTTTTTAAAGATTGGTCAGCTCTGTTCCTGCAGTTTTAAATAGAAAATAGCTGTCTGAGGGGAAGAACCGTGGTACTTTTAATAAAAATAATGGTTTGTTTATCAGTTTTCAGTAGTTCAGTGAAGGTTCACAATGGTTTTCCATTACATTTTATTCCAAATTCAACTTCCTGTGTGTTTTTATTTAAATGCTTGGTTTCTCTTTCTCTTTTTCTCCCCACCCATCCTATTTTTCAAGTGCAGGTAATGGGGAGCATCTCTAACGCAGACGGAAGACCAGAATTCATGTTCAGAACAAAAACATTCTCTCATCTTTCCCCCAGCTCATTTACTCAAAGCAATTGCATATCTAGAAACAAAACAATTTGTTTTATACTTATCACCAGGTGAAATTTCAGTTGGCTTTAATTTATGTAACCCCGTCTAACTCTTGGGACTTTTTTGAGGAAGTCAGGTTGAGCATACGGTAAGTCTACAGTCGCTCTCAGTGGTCAGTGGAATGAGACGGGCTTTTCATCACACCTCAGAACTAAATTATCATCTGGAGGTGTTTATCTCCATCCTTTAACAACAGCTGTAGGTTCAAGTGACTACTATGCTCTCAGCTGCCAGATGTTAGACAGGAAGAATCCAGACCTGACTGTTTTGTCCTAGTAAAGGGAAGTAAAAGGTAAACAGGCATTTCCCCATGATATACGGTTTTTATTTTATTCTTACAGCAGCAACACTAAGATTGACCTTCTATCTGCCTCACCTTCCATCTTAAAAAGTTGCAGGTCCGTATGCCAGTTTTAATTGCAGAAGTTGAAATTAATTTAAATTTGATGGGTTTATATTATTGCCCACAACTTTACTAGGAGTAGCTTTCTGCTTCAGGGAGCTTAGGGAACAGAGAGAGCAGCTGCAGGACAATCTTCTAATATAAAAATGGGCTTTGTAGAACTTCCTTGTGTAGCTCCCTGAATATAACTGCCTGACCTTGAGAAAAGAAGCAGGAGGTGTGTATATTTTACTTAAGTATTAACAGATAGGAACTGGCCAGTGAATCCTTCAACCGTCCACTGAAAAGCAACAGAAATTCAACATAAAATGAAAGCTCTGACCTTTACATTTAAGTCTCCTGAAGTTACTAGGGAAAAGAACTGTGGTTCCTCTATAATGTTAGTCAACAGTACTGTCCACTTCAGAAGCAAAGGGATCCTCTATCCCCTACTGGGAGATAAAACAAGTAGAAAAAGGCCAAATCCTTCATAAATGACTCTACTCTCCCCAAGAGTATGAGCAAATGTCAGCCAGCTGCCCTGAAGTACAATCTTTATCCATTAAAATAAATGTTAGTACATTATCACTTAGGTCAGTATGGGATGAGGCACGGAATTTGCTCCAGCAGCGAGGTTTTAATCTTTGGACTAGATTCATTCAAGTAGCTCTGGACGTCTCAAATTACCTATTCCACTGATCTGCAGGAAGTAATATGCTTATGAAGGGATTTAGTTTCAGCGACATTACAGGTAAGAAGCACATCAAGTTTTCTGTAGTGAATATTTTGCTAGCGAAAGCTTGACAATCTGAACAGTAAAAAACTTTGTGAATTGTTGACTGAATACTTTTCCTGGTTATTTTGGGTATTCTTCACTTCTAGTCACACTGCACAGTTCTGAGATTGCACATACAGGAATAGAGATTGCAGGCAAATTCTGTGACTCCTTTGGTTGAAACCTAGACATACAAAGGATTGACTATATTCATTCATAGCTACTCATATGACAAAAGAGGCCAGGAGAGCTGTAACGACAACACTCAACAAAGAGTGAAAGAGATTTCATTTTAATTTTTTCCCTCCTGACATTGCATTTCACAGGATGACTGTGCTCCTCTCCCAACAGCATTGTAGAAACAGTTATATGCAGCACACTGAAATAATGACAAGTGCAAGGTTGATTTCCACCATAATCTTAAGCCAAAGCTTTTTAAAACCCACGCAGAATTTTAGAGGGAACCAGAATCAGTGCTTTATGTTAGACAAAAAGCCCTCAAAAAACGAGACAACCCCCCTATTCTTTACTTTGCATTCAGATCTGTCACTCCGCCTGGTAACAAACAACAGGTTGTCTCCTGTGCAAGCATTGCCATCCAGAGCTCAATTCGAGCATTAAGATGCGGTAGATGGGAGCTCAACATCTTGCTCCTCAGTGAGTTTAAGATCTGTATGACCTCTTTAGGGGCAGTCCTAAAAATTAAGTAAGTCAGGTGAACAGAACCATCGTTTGCTACTTAAATTCACTGTAGTGCTGTCAACACTTTCTTGGACTGATGGCTGAACAGACGGATTTATTTTCGAGTGGCTGACAGCCAGTGCTCTTTCCATGAGACCTTTATATTAGAACCTGGCATTAAATCCTGCTTTAAAATACTTAAGGAAAAAGCAAAGAGGAAAATATATATGTTCACTTTTCCACCTTTCTTCGCTTCATTTCCTGCCATCATAGTGGAGCTGCACCTGTGGCGATCAGGTGGAAAAAGAGGGCTGTTCATCAAGCAGCAAATTGGTATGTTATTTTTCTCTGAGGCTAAGCTAAGTCCAACTGTTGTTTCTAAGCATGAGGGAAAAGAGCAAGCGCTGCAATGTTTACATGATAAAATTTCACCAATGAATTTGGTGTATTAGCACGTGATGAGCCAGTTGCCTGGTGGAAAATCAAAACAACCAATCAAAAATCTGTTAAAAGAAGCCTGTTGTGTTACAGCTTTTTCTAGTTGTCTCGGTCAATATATCACCACTTAGAGTTGCAGTATGTACTTGAGACTGAAGTACCCTCTGCCTTTCTGCAAACATACTGTCCTGGTTTCAGCTGGGATAGAGTTAATTTTCCTCCTAGTAGCTGGTATAGTGCTGTGTTTTGGATTTAGTATGAGAGTAATGTTGATAACACACTGAGGTTTTAGTTGTTGCTAAGTAGGGCTTACACTAGTCAAGGACTTTTTAGCTTCCCATGCTCTGCCAGGTGCACAAGAAGCTGGGAGGGGGCACAGCTGAGACAGCTGACCCAAACTGACCAAAGGGATGTTCCATACCATATGATGTCATGCTCGGTATATAAGCTGGGGGAAGTTGGCCCGGGGGGCAGCGATCGCTGCTCGGGGACGAGCTGGGTATCGGTCAGCAGGTGGTGAGCAATTGTATCATGCATCACTTGCTTTGTATATTATTACTACTATTTTACTTTATTTCCATTATTAAACTGTTCTTATCTCAACCCACGAGTTTTTCCTCACTTTTACTCTTCTTATTCTCTCCCCCATCCCACTGAAGGGGGAGTGAGCAAGCAGCTGTGTGGTGCTTAGTTGCTGGCTAGGGTTAAACCACGACACATACCACATCCAATGTGCAGCATTACTGGTACTGTAATGCTGGCTCCTCTCCTTCACCCTCCCCTGCTGCCACCCCAGACAAAGCTGTGTTACTGCTGTCATCCGCTGTATACACCTGTATTTGGGGCCTCTGTATTTAAACAGAGCTCTGTGCATTGTGTTTGGGATGTGACCTCCTTCCCTCCACATACTTTTCATTGTGCAGCATCAAAATGTAATATGATTTGGAGGCTGAGGAAATGTACTGTAGGTATTAGGAGGCGACGGAAACTCATCCTACCCTCCCCACATACCCATATTTCACATTATTGTCTATGAGCCAAGATAAGTCTTAGAATCACAGAATCATAGAATGGTTTGGGTTGGAAGGGACCATTAAAGGTCATCTAGTCCAAGCCCCCTGCAATGAGCAGAGACATCTTCAACTAGATCAGGTTGCTCAGAGCCCCATCTAACCTGACCTTGAATGTTTCCAGGGATGGGGCATCTACCACCTCTCTGGGTAACCTGTTTCAATTTGTATATTCCAGAGTTAGCCCACAGGCACCTTACAAGTGATCCTACTAAAACAAAAAAAAGACTTAATGTCTTTTGCAAATCCATCAATGTGAAAAGGAATATGACAGCTGTCTACATGGATTTGAAGAGTAAGGGTGAGAGAACTTGTAATAAGAGGTCCAACAAAGAAGTGAAGAGAATAAGATGAATAAGAAATTTCATTAAAATTCTAAAATGATATTATGAATTATGGAAATCTCAGGAAAAGGAAAGAGGTCTGTCATACATAACAAGGAAATATAGGTTTTCACTGAGTAGTCAGAAATGGTCCTGCTCTAACAAGAGGTGGAGAAGATGACTTACTGGTAACACTTTTTTCAGCTTCTGCTGCTGTGGTTCCACTGCCCAGCTACTGGATTAGATTTTGAACATGAGGGATCCCACAAAGCGTGTGTGATGCTCCTACTCATGCACAGCCAAGTGGATTAAGGATTAAAACCTTTCTTAACTCTATAGATCAGCGTAGTAAGATTTCTGCTACAATTTTTTTTAAAGTTATTTCTATTATTAAGATTAAGCTAATGGGAGAAACAGATGAGTTTTGATCTCTAACACTAGAAGGCTTTTTCAGAAGTGCATAAACTTTGATTCTTTATTTTTATCTCTTTCATTTTATGCTCAGCCTTCCTTTGCTTTTTAGTTCATAATTCTGACCAACTGTTTCAGGACTTTTTTATTTTAGGAAGTGTCCATACTTGAAATCCCTGGGAATCCTTTAAACTTTGATTTCTCTGAATACCTAAACATTCACTCTCAGCAGGGTATGGAAGATCTAAGCTCCCTAACTCAAACAGGAGTGGCCAATCTAAAACAAGGGAACATTAGCTGCATGGTTCTGATACACCAAACCAACCCTTTACATTTTAATACAAACTTTGAAGTGTGCACTTTGTATAAAGTTAAAAGTTTTTTTAAAGTAAAAAATCCACCAAACTAACCAAAGACAAGACTTTTTTTCATGACAGGTGAAAAGAAACGGCTGAGAAAAGAATGTATTGCAATAAGTTAAGTGATCTCTATCAATCGATTCATTCAGTTTAGGTTTTCTAAGTAAATTTTTTCTGTCTCCCAATTAAGATGTGAGATTTACCCCCTGTGAAGCAGAAGTCTCCTGTCAGTTGAGCAGGAATAGCTCAGACAAAGCAAATCTTTTGTACAACCTACATCAGCTTTGGCCAAGGAAGGTGAATATTGCTTCTGTGTGTCATTATTGCAAATGTTAATGATTATATTGCATATTGGGGGTAGGAATGATGTCACCTAATTTTAGTTGCCTAAAAGTAAAGCCTCTGGTTTAGAGCTGATTGTCTAAGCTATTTTTATAGGCAAAGAGCAAACAGGCATTTCCAACAGATAATTCAGCTCACGTTAAAGTAAAAAAGACAGAATGGATGAGGCTTTTGTGGTGCCTGTCATGCAGTATGGAGGAAACTGCAACAATCAGCTTACAGCAGACATTTAACACGTTGATAACTAGGCACAATAAAGCTGGCTGGACTGAGTGGTTTTTCTCTGAGGCACTGCCTTCACTCGCCTAAGTATCACTTCCAAGTCAAAAGCAGCCAATGAAGTAACAAATGCCAAATATCTAGGTTAAGGAAAACATCAAAATAAATAGAAAATAATTATTTAGTCTGAAAAGGCAGAATGCAAGTTATTTTGAATACATCTCTCACCTTTCTATGCGAGCCACTCAGTAAAAACCCAAAAATTTTAAAAATCAGTGTCTAGTGAAGTCATACATACCTATGGCTTCTATTACTTTGTTATTTCACTTGAAAAAGAGGACATTTATGGGCTTGATGGCTACACCCTTATCCCCTGGGTGTCTCACATATATACAGGGAAATAACTGAAGGCAAAGAACATGCTCAGGGCACTTGGAAGCTGGCAGCTATTACCTGCAATTCCAGAAAGGTCAAGACTTTCAGGAATGAGCTTTTTATTTGTTAGTGTTACTGGTTTAGTAGAGTCTGCTCACGGTACTTAGTGGTGTGTAGACAAGTTATGAGTTGCCATCGTTTGAGGGACATCAGAAGGCATATGACGTGATCATTCACAATTTAAAGAGGGAATCATTCTGGTGAACCTGATAGCAGGCCATTAGGATGCTTAGGCTCTGGGTCCTTCAGGTGATGATGTTGCCAAATGGATGTTTGACAGCTTACAGGACATAAGTTGAAGGATGCTCATCATCATTCATAGAGCTCCAGACAAATCTCTTTTATACCAATGAAGAGTTGTCCATCCATGCCAGTGGGTTTTGGACCAGGCCTGAATTCAACTTATGCACTCAGTGCACACACAAAAATCACCAATAAAATTGAGTACACTGAAGGCAGTCTCAATAGCAAATAAAGAAAATGAAAAAGACTGTAAGTAAGCAGTCTCATCGCCCTGGAAGTTTTCAGGGAGAGTAAGAACATATTGTTGCTGTTCATACAGTACCTGCTCTTTTGATAAACAAAAGGACTCCAGACTCAAGGGCTGCCAATCTGCCACTTTTCAGCAGCACTAAAATTCTCTTCACGAAGGAAAAGAGCTGATGATTTCTAGCTTCATAGCTCAATTATCTTTCTTTAATGTCATATCATAAATGGTGAAAATCTGACCTGCAGCGCTGTTACTCCTCCCACGAGGCACACCGGCATCACTTGGCTGCCCATTCACACTGCTGCCTGTTTCCTGTCCAGAGCCATAAATTTCAATACAACATAAAATGCCAATATTACCAGCCATAAAGCTGTGAGAGGCAGTTTGCTCAGCATGCCATCTGGGAAAAAGCTTCTTTACTGTTCTTCAAGACAGCCCACAGGAACCACCCACTTGCTGTTACTGACCTTGAGTTTGATCTATATGGATATTGTCAATCCTCGTTACCATGTTTCTAATAGGAGGTGCAGAAGATGATGCTTTCTCAAACTCTTCAAGAGAGCTCTTGCATTCACTCTGCGCGTGGGGACTGAGCCTCATGACTACAGCACAGTGCAAACAGACTGGCCCAAAGACTTTTCGAGGTGTCTTGACAAAATGTCTCATCAACAGAACATGCTGGTTCATTGCAGCTGAAATCCCTGGTGGAAAAGCTGGGAAAAGGCTGGCAGGCAGATTTCTGAGGCTCCAGAAATCACTGGTCAGTTGTGAGGAAAGAAAAGGAGAAACCCAGACTGGCCTTCTGGAAGAAGGTCTTACTCCAGAGGCCTCCTGACGTCCTGTACCATTTTGGCTTGGGGATTCAGAAAACTAATTTCAAAACAGTAGAAGCTGTTTTGGAATTAAATTCCAGTTGGGATTCTTCCATTCTCTCCTGCCTTTTCCCCTGACCCTAGGGAAATAATTTAATTCCCCCTGCTTCAGTTTTCCCTAAAACTAAAAAAGCGATGACTGACTGTTGTACTCACCTTTAAGTGACAACATAATTTTTAGCTGATCAGTGTTTGCCAAAAGAATTGAAACCTGTGAAGAAAAATGCCAACCCCTGACAGTGCGCCAAGAGAGACAGAAGAAAAATGCCGAAGTTATAGTAGCTTTCCCTCAGTGGAAAGTTCCTGGCTTTACACAAACAAATATTTTCCTGTCAACATTTACCACTAACTATTTGAATCATTTGCATTGCATTTTCACAGCTAAGCTCTTTAAAAATGAACTCAACATGTCCCGTGAACAGTATTTTCATGGGATTTCAAAGTGCCTCTTACACTCAGCAGTGCCTAAGAGCATAGTCTCATACACTGGTTTCAGATACACACTGTTGCGGTGTGCAGAGATAACGAAAGTTAATGGAGAAATAGGGCGGTAATAGCTATATTTTGTGCCAAATGGCAAAAATAGTTTTTCAAAATTAATTTGAGTGTTACAACTAAAAGGTGCTTCAGGGGGGAGCTGCTTCTTTCTACTATGGCTACTAGGAACACAAGAACAGCTACACTGCTTCACACCTAATGTTCATATAGTCCATTCTCTGCAGTGCTGTTCACAAGCAGACGCTTAAGATAGCCATAGATGATATTTCTCTCAAGTTTCTCCCATTGTGTTGCATCTTGTTTATTGCATGTTCCTCCCAGTAAAGATGAAAACCTATGCTTTTCCAAAATACTCATAGCCAGGTCTCTTGCTGAACGATCAAACCACCAGCATTTACCAAAACAATACACATGCAAAAGTGGGAATCCTCTATTTCAGAATGGCTGAATATGAATGACTATGCAAGACACTAACCTATCACCTTCATTGTCAGTGTAAGATTTTTTAAGTTAAGTACGATTATTATGTTTTATTACCTTACATGAAAATGTCTATTATTAGCAAGAAATACTTGACAGTCTTTGGCAGCATGATTTTCTTACTACTATGAATAGCTCCAATGAGTCAGATTAGCAAGATCCCATTCCATAGAGTGGGACTTCAGGTGGGAGCCCTTTCTAAAGCTGTTAATACTCCCTGTTTCATCTTCCTCTGGTCTCTTCCTCCTGTCTTGTGCTTTGCGTATAGCATTCCCACAGTACTGTTTGGCTCCCCAGGCTGCTAATCAAAACTGAGAGTGGATCTTGATATTGGTAGCACCTGTAAGGGTGCTTCAGCAAACAGGGCTCAGGTTGGTTTTACTTAGCTGCCAGCAGATGTGCAGTACAACAGTATGCTATATGCTGGCTGTTCCAGAGAAGTAACGAGAAGTGAATATCTCCCTGCTTTCAAGGACCCCTGGGCATGGTTTCTATAAGCAGATGGCAGAGCTGCAAAGGACCCCTCTACCATGTTCTCTGCCCTTTTTTTTTCCCCCAATACTAGCGTGAGGTAGCTGTATGACGGTGTGCACACACCTTACCCAACAGTTGATAGCTGACATGTTAAACTTAATTTCTCAGAGAATTCCCTGGAGCCCACTGGCCCCCTCTAAAAGTTCAGCTTTGGCTCCAGAGGACACTAAATAATGTATCACCCACACCACTTAGCAACAATCACTGGCATCGTTCTTTCAAAGAAATCTAGATCCGACCCAGGTCCAGGATATGAAGATGCTATAAGTTTTTCAACGTTACTCAAAGGGAAAAGAACACAGAGTTTTCCCATCCTTATTTAATCTGGCTGTTGCATTTCCTAATGTGTCTAGAGCCTGGTGTATGCTTTGGGATACATGACAGGACATGTTCCCTCGCAGGGGAACTGTTTTCACTTCAGGTTTCCTCTCAAACAACGATGGTCCCTCACCCAGGCTCTGAGAGACAGTTTTGCACTATTGATTGCGTGCATTTAAATGAGCAACAAGCAACCTGCCAACACACGCATGGCAAGCTTTTCTTCTCTTTTCTCTTTAAGTATTCTAGATTACTTTTTAAAAAAAAAAGTTTACAAAAGAGGTTGGGGGGACATTAAAAAAAGTTCAATATCAAGGCAAAGTGTTTCACATCTGGGGGGACAGAAATAATTCCTCTCAACCCTGAGAAAAGCAATTATGTTTTATTTATCACACAAACCAATAGACGTTATTTACTACTGTCCAATATGTACAGTTTCTGCAACAAACTGTGAATATTTTGATCCCATTCACTCTTTCCACATTACCATAATTTAAAAAAAAAAATAATAATCATATGATCAGGGCAATGGAGACTATCCACAACAGGCAGGGTTAGCATTTGGTTAAGATTCAAGAAACTTTCAGTTTTCTCAAATTAAGATGCAGCAGTTTCAGACATGTGGAAATGGGCTGCATTTCATCCTGGAAAGACATAAGAGGAGAAGCTAATATTCTGCTCTTCCACAGCAGTTCTCCCAGTGTACTTCCTCTGGGTAAATAGACACAGACTCCCAAGTTCTCCATGGTTTGGAGTTTCATTGTGGAAAATATGACACAGCAGCGGATGTCACCAAGCCACAAAATATGGCATGATCTAATATGAGGTCATCATAACTCTCATGAGATTTGGGTCTCTTCTCTTCTTTGCTATTCATCTGCCCAGTGTGTTCATTAGTTGCTCTGGACGATTCTCTCTCCTCCCAGCCCTATTTTGCCTCGGGTAACTAGACTGAAAACTCTGCAGCATTGGCTCTCTTTCTGCATGCAAACCAGAACACAGACAACAGACTTTCAGTCACAATTGGGAGCTCTCAGTCCTGCTGATAAGTAGTACAGATTCGATTACACAGACCAGACACTTATTCTAATCTCTGTCACCCACCTGTGCGGATGCAAAATTACTCAAAAGAGAATCCCTGGTGTCAGCCTGATAAAGTACAACAAATACTCTGCCCAAGAGTTGCTTTGGTGGGGGTTAGTTGCCAGTGCAGATGGCTCTGGGACTAACTCTTTTCTTCCTTGCACTAGTGATTTTTTCCCTGTGAAAGAAAATCCTTCTGACATTATTTTCTTGTTTTTCTAACAAGCTTGTTTTGAAGCATCTCGGTACCAAATCCTTGCAAGCAAACTGAATACACAGAATAATCCAAGGTTTATGTAAAGGCAGTGAATGACAGTAGTAGCTAAACCTCACTCCATCAAAGGAAATATGTCAAGGACATCCCCTTCTTTTGTCATTACTAAAAATTACAAGGCATAGCCAAGAAAACAAGCCATGCTACAGGAGACTGACTTGCAGCACTCTGAGGGTGGAACACTTTTCTGGCTTATCCTGCTCCTGGCTTTAAACATCTGGGACCAACACGAAGAAATTGTATCTTTTCTCCCTGTTAATTGTGAAGTAGCTGACTAATTGCTTATGACTGACAAGTGTCTGATAACAGGAAATGGTGGCACTGCGGGAGTTCGATGGGTTAAGAAGAATGAGACAGGAAAACCAATGATGTGATTCTTCATTTAAATGTGTGTGCATACCGACTGAGAAATGTCAGCCTTACAGTTGTCGGAACATCTTGGATACAGGAATTGCTGAGCACCAACCGTTACTACTATCAGTGTTTGCACTGCCGTAGCTGTTCTGAGCCCTAGTCACAAGCCAGCTTCTCACTGGGTGAATGAAGGTCAGAGAAGCAGCCCAATGAACCCATTCCTCAGCTGCCTGAAATCACCTTTTCACCACAGTAATGCAGCTGTGCAGTTATTCTCAGGGAGCCCCGTACACAGCAGAGATGTTCTTTGGAAAGCCCCGTGTCAGCTCTGCTGGCTCTGTTTGAGCCTCCACAACTAGGCACTAAGCAGGAGAAGCTCTGAAGCAAGCAGATGATGAGAATGCACGTGGCTGGGGTGATCCCATGGATTGGTGTTTCTGGGATCCCAGGGATGGTTTATTCCCTATGGGGACCAAATCAGCTCTCAGCAGCCTCAGAGCTGGAGATGCACAATATGCTCCCCGCTAGTCCTTACACTGCTGGTGATGGCATCAAAGAGATAAATCAGGGGCCAACAGCAGGCTTTTTAGAAAGGACTCCAACAGATAAGGCCCCAAGTGAAAGGTTTGTTGGAAACAGATGTCCCACGGCTGGGGTTTATTGGGAATTGGTTCAGTTTCAAGATGAAAAGTCATGAAGAGAAGCTGATGAAAGTAACTGCTCTGGCTTTGATGGACCCTTCATTGAACTGAGAACAGGAAAGTGAGATTGATTGAAATTCCAAAATGAAGTAGAGCAGTCCACTTTCAGGCCCAGCAGACAGAAGGGCAAAAGTAAACAGGTAGCCTGAAAGGTTGCCATTATTTTAGCAATGTGAATTAGATGTTAAAATGTCAATTGATTTTTCATAGTCCAAAATATTATTTATAGCATAGATAAAAATTTCTAATTTCCAATAAACAGTCCTGAAATGAATATTTTGTACTGAATCCTGCTTAAATCGCTCAGGCATATCATTGTATCGAAGTCATTAGGACTGTACAAATGAGTAATGGCAGCAGGAGCTGGCCTTTTATTGGCATGAGTTTGAAATGGTTGCCTTACTCAAGCATGCCAATAAAACACTCTTGCCACACTATCATGTATTCCATTTACTCCCGATTTAAGAGAGAGGGGAAAAGGTTATTTTAGAAATACTTTAGACTAATAAAATCCTTATTGCTACAGTTTTTTGTATCTCTTATGCCTGCGAAGCCAGTTGATTTAGTTATGTCCACGCTTCTGGAAGTGATAGAAAGTCAGTACTTATGCGTTTTGTATGCCTCTAAATATTACTTAAGCTGGAGTGTCTACAAATCAGGGGGTGCAGTTTTTAAGGTCATATAGCTCACAACTTGACACGAATACAAAACAGACATGCTGGGTATATCACAGCCTCACAGTCCCTCCCTCCAATGGGACACAGCAGGTGTTTCTGGCTCTGATGACTTGCAAGGCAACAAATCTAAACAGTCTGGGATTGAATTGAAGCCTGTTACTGTAAATGAAAGATTTGAAAGATTGGGAAGGAAAATCTGCCAGGAGTAGGGAAGAGCATAAACACACACACATATAGGTTTGGGATCTTTTGAAATCTACGTTAGGACCACAGATACTTTCTAAGCATTATTAATATATAAATATACTACTGCATATTTGGAACAGCATCTTCTTGCATTAAATTCAAAACATGCACTATTATCCAGTTTATCTATTTACTGTACAATGAGCCAAATAAATATCTCCGCCATACCAGCTGAAAACTTGCCTTTTATTCATTAAAGCAATACTGTGCATCGTTGGGAAAAAGTACTACATTCCTTCTACCACTCATATCTTCCACTGCTGCTGACACACAGATGACCAAAACAAACAAAAAAAACCAACCAAACAAACAAAACCAAAACCAAATCACTCTGCTATTGTTATGAGAAGTGAGCAAAATCCTATTTTGCTTTGTTCGTCAACAAACTTGTCAGCTAAATGGTGATGGTTGTATCTTCGCTGGTAGCGGCACAAGACAAACAGAGGAATCCTGGTGCAATTTTCTAAGTCTGAGGTTGCAATGCTGTCAGTTAGAAAAATCATTGTGTGACTTATAAATGGAACAAATTTGCTCAGCAAGTCACAGAGAGGAAAAATATGGAACCCCACACTGCCGTTTTGACAATTGCTTTCCTTCTGTAACTGCACTTTAAAAGAGAAGCCAACATCATTTGGAATAAGAGATCTGCTTTCTCAGCTGACACCAGTCTGCTGAATAGCAGAATGACAAATATCTCTGTGGTTATTTAATTATTTAGGGTGTAATATGCTATTTTATTTGACAATCTGTTTTCTCTGTGGATAAACTGTAAAGCTGAGTAATTTTTCCTTATGAAGGAACAAGATTATCTGCTCATTAAATAGCCTCATTGGCCCAATAGCAGCATCATGCTACAAATAGAAATGATGCTATGAAAAGAATGGAGCAGAGATGCCTGGAAGTTACAGAAAATACAATAGAGACAACTCAGTCACTGCAGTGAGTGAGAGGAAGGAAAGCTTTGGGGACTTGCAGCAGCAGTGCTGCCTGGATGGGCAGAGGAAGTCAGGCTGCCAGGGAGGTACTGAGGTGAAGGTCAGCTTTCCCCTTTTGGCTGGTCGGGTAAATTGGCTTACAGACCCCTGGGTGACACTGGCTGGATTATGCTAGTATCCCACAGGACCAAGATCAACAAGCCTTGCTATAATTTCCTGGGGCTGTTGTAGCAGTTGGTGATTTGATCCAGAACCCCAAACAGATACGGAAGGTCCATTTTCCATAACTTGTTTCCATCTGATGTGCATATTCAGATGGGAATGCTCTGGAGTTCACAGAGTAAGTTATATAAGTGAGGACAGCAGGCATTTTATGATGCTCTGATTTTGCAGGGCCTGCATTATGCATGGTGGTAATAATAAGCTCTAAGCTATCAAACAGCGCTTTCCATTTTAATATGGCCAAATGGTTTCACAGAGCTCTGTCATCATCATCATCATTTTACAGATGAAAAAGCACAGAGAAGTATTTTGCTTGGGGCTGTATTAGAAACCAGTAACATATCTGAAACTAATACCTAGCTTTCCAACCTCCTAGTCTAATGCTCTACTTTTTTACCCTAGAGATAAGAACATGGATAAAAAGCTTTGTTGTAACACAAGCAGCATAGTTTACATCACCTGTGTAAGAAAGCAATAATGATAAGAGATGATTTCAATAACTGATTGTTCTGGGCAGCCAAAGATTTTCTCTGAACAGTGCTATGTCAAATGGCAAACTGAATACCTTTGGAGCTAATGGACATGTGAGAGTTAGACCTTGCATCCTGGTTCAGATGAGAAAGAGCCATCTCACCCATTTTCTGTTGCTGACAGTGGCCAAAACAAAATGTTTAGGGGAGAGCTGAGCAAGCATTTATCAACATTTCTCTAGAATATTCTCAGAAGCCCCAAAAATATGCAGATGAGGGATTTCCCGAGACAAAAGATGTGGTTTGTATTTAATAGCCCAATGGCAAGGAGTGCCACAGCTTACTTGAAAGCTGAAGAAGGACCTCCATTAGTTTGTTCTGAACACAAAACAAACAAGTGGCAGTTGATGCCTCATAATACTTGTATATGAAGAAACATGAATAATTTCCCGTTCACCCTCTCTGCGAAACTCTTCATTTTCTAGGCTTCCGTCACCCAAGGTTAAATGCAAAGAATAGACACCGAAAGTAAGTTTGGTCCATTCTGGCTGCTGCTAGTGTTGGGAGAGGTCCACATACAGTCCTGTGAAAGGAGGGTCTCTGTCCATCAGAGATTCAGTAAAATATCACAGGCCTAGTCCCCATGTGCCTTGCTTGGGAATGTTACCACTTGGATTGAATGACATAGACAGTGTTTTTAAAGCAAATAACTCTTTTGTTTCTACAGTAGGATAAGAATAATTCAGTATCTCTACCCGTTTGACTTTTTGTCTTCTATGACTCTGCCAGTATAGCTTCTTTCTGGTGTCAGTGTGGACAGTAATTCATTAGAAATGTGCAATCCCATCAATTCATCAGACACAGACTGACTTGGTACCACTGACTTTCAATGAAACAAAATTTGAAGTGGTGATCTACAGCTATAGTGTTCTGTGTCCTGTTGACAAGCCCCAAAGTGCGAGCATTTCTGTAGAGAACTCTTAAAAATATGCATGATCTCTCTGCCCCAGTAGAAGCATACATGATCCATTTGCCTTTTTCATCAGATTTTTTTAGATCTTTAGATTTTCTTAAAGTGAAGGTGGGCAACGTAGTTTCAATAAGTGGTTTTCAAAAAAGCGTGTCTGTTGGCCCTACAGGGTCTTTTGAGCCCTTCAGGTATGTTTATGTCACAACTGTGATACTGCAATGCCATTCAGAAACAGCCAAGCTCAGGCTCAAGAACAAAGGTAATATAGTGTTTTGCATAGGCTAGTGCACCTGGGTTTATAAGAGTATTTGGCCAAATAAAACACTGCGCTAGCCCAGCGGGACCGTTCTCAGCCTGTGGTCAGTTAGTCTGACCATCTCTGTAGAGCATTTCTTGGTACGGAGCAACAAGACCATCCTGAAGCCTTTCATGTGTCAGTTTATGCCCCACTGCCTAACTAAGCTCTCATCTAGATTAAAAGTAAAACTTGTTTTTCTGGAGCACATGGAGGTTTTCAAGGCCTCAGTTTGCCTGTCTGCATTGAGGTGCCAAAATAATACTATGTGGCATGCTTTAGTATGGAAAGGATTTCTAAGTATACAGTCCCATTGGTTCTAACTAGCAATATAATGGCTAATGATCATTAGTCAAAAGAGGTCTTGAACTACCTGATTTTCATCCAAAACCTGTTGATTAGTAATCCCCTGTAGCTGGGCCATAACACTCCACTGAAGCACTGAAGAGAAACTTGACTTGAATGTAATCATTTGATTAGCATTCATCTGAGCAAAACATCCTCTTTTGTAGAAAGCAAGCATATTTCTACCTTTTGCTAGCTTTTGACAAGAGGCAGGTGTATTAAGCATAGCATATGTATACAGTACAGAGTGTTCTTCGACCAAGCACATGGAAAAATACATTCTGCCTTGACAACAGTGACACTTCCTAGTACACTGGTAAGGTATCACTGAGCTGTCATCAGCTATGCTCTCAGATGGGAGAGAGATGATGCATACATAGAAACCCAGAAAAATAGAGGAAGAGGTGAAAAACACTTAAAAAATAATTACAGATATGTTATCTAAAATTAATCACAGGATTATTGTTGCTGTGATGTTGCCTTTTGTTGGAGATAAGCAAGCAGCTGGCAAGCTTAAATTGTGTCATTTCTTCAAGAAAATAGAGATCAACATAACAGCTACCAAAATGTTGATTTTGCTCATGTGCCTTCTCTGCCGAAACCCTGGGAACCTCTTAGAGTGCATTGCAACTACTCAGGCCTGCCTAAATTAGCCAGTAGCAGCTACTATCAGTAACTACTGATGCACGCAAACCCCTGGAAGCTGATGCACATTTCAGAAGAGGTTGGATCAACGCACAGATATACAGGGTATTGGACAGTGAAATAACGTATGCCAAGAGTAGAGAAATTCCTTTTCAGTTTAAATACACTGAAACGCTACTTTCTGCTCCAGATCACATTGACAGCTTCCCTTTGATGGGGCTTGCTGTGACTGTGTTGACCCCTGTACTCTCTTCCGAGTTGCATCGAACAAGATGCATCCCATTTTCTTCTTCCTTCAACAGCTCTCTTTCCTGCCCAGTCTTAGAGTACTTTACCTTGGTCTCTCCAGTACCCACTTTTAGCCATTCTTTTATGCCATACAACACAATATTACTATTCCCGTCTCCCAGCTGATTATTGCTTTTCATTCATGACATATTCATGAATCTTCTCTCTCTGTTGGGAGTATTTGGAGAAAGTAAAAGTATTAGTTGAAGGTTGGGTGAAAGTTCCCACCTTCTGTCACCTACCCCAGGCTCTCACAACTTTTAGATCTATTCTTGACATCCCTTGGGCACTTCAAATAAATCTCTGAATCCACAAGGCAAGGCTAAAAATGTACTCGGCAACTCAACATGCAAGGAACTACTTCCACTACAGGCAGTAGCTACTTCTCTCTGTATAATTCTTTTTGTTTCTTCTGCACCTGCTTATCTGATGAGTTAGGAGGGAATTTCTTACTCTTAATCTTCTTCCTCAGTTGATGTTCATGAGGGACCACAGCCCCTGAAGCTGCCCTGCTAGGAACAGATATGCTATGTTGTTACCAGATTACAGGACAGGAGGTTTCTTGTTTGGCAGTGGTAAGTCCCTTCTGGCTACGAAAGGAGGTGACAGCAAGAACTAGGATGAGAAGGAAGATTAATGGTGTGTGTAACACAGTAGAAATAAGAAATCATCATACTCTGCAGAAAGGAGCTTTCCAGAGGAAATGGCTCGAGAGAGGCGGATGTAGGAGCCAGTAACATCTGTAACTAGTCATTTAGTCAGTTTATGCAACTGTATGATAAACTTCATGCAGTCCCGTGATAATAGTTATCTTCTGACTCGAATGCCACACAAAGCAGTGGGATCATGATCGATGTCTGGCAGGCACAGGGTCCTTGTTACCAAGCAACACGACTTCTTTTGCAGAGCCAGATTTCTACTTTGGTTCATTCCCATTTGTTTTCTACAATTTATGCATTAGCAATTGAAAGGAACAGGTACAATAAATATCAATAAGCATCTGTTAACTCTCTAATGTTCATTAACATTCAGATCAGTGCTAATTGACACAAACAGAGACATTAATATATAATTCATCCATAAAACTAGCTCTTTCACAGATAAAACCTTTCAGAGAGAAACTTTGTTGCCTAGGCTAAGATTCAGTTCACTAGCTCTTGTGGACGCTGTGGATGCTTTCTAGGGTTTTAATGTCCAAAGAACATCCTGCCCTTTGCTCACAGAGATATACACATAACATGGAGAGAGGGACATTAGAAAGGGAGATGTGATGGCAAAGGCAATGAAGAAAGCTACTATATGTAAAAAACCAATCACTACATTATACCCTTTGCTAATGGGAAAACAACTTTATCAATGGGATTTGCTATGACACAATCTCCTTACAGAAGAGCTACTAATTAAGTGGACAGCTGCATTATGAATTACTTATCTTTTCCATTAACCTTCTGTGAAAGAGCATAAGCTTCAGAAGGACTGTGGGTGGTTGCCTGATTTTGACGAGTTAAATACTGTTCTGGACACCTGTGTCCAAGCTATGCCTGTGCCAATGAGTTCTTAGGTGATGTTCAGCAAGTTTCCTAACTAAGATTTGCATGAGTGCTTGCAGCGGTTTTAACATTTTCTGATCATTCAACATGACATTTGGTGATTCAGCGTCTGGAAGTGCTGACATCTTCTGTCTACAACTGAAAACAACGGAACTGTGCCCTGAGACAAGAAATTTATATAAAATGATAAAGTGACAAACAGAATGCAGAGTGTCCCCAAAATTAAGAGATGCCTGTAACAATTTCAATTGTCATTGCCATAACTCAGATCTTAAAGGGTGATAGGAGAATAATGGAGGATGGCAATGTGGATTGGATTTGGGGCAAAAAGTCATGCCACTAGGGGTATCTGGAGGGTCTAGCTCAGTCCTTTTCTATCCTATTCATAGAATCATAGAATCATTAAGGTTGGAAAAGACCTCTAAGATCATCAAGTCCAACCATCAACTAACACCACCATGACTCCTCAACTAGGCCCTGGAGTGCCACGTCCACACCTTTTTTGAACGCCTCCAGGGTTGACGACTCCACCATCTTTCTGGGGAGCTTGTTCCAATGCCTAACCACTCTTTCAGTAAAGAAATNTTCTTGTAGTGAGGGGCCCAAAACTGAACACAGTACTCGAGGTGCAGCCTCACCAGTGCCGAGTACAGGGACACGATCACTTCCTTACTCCTGCTGGTCACACTATTCCTGATACAAGCCAGGATGCCATTGGCCTTCTTGGCCACCTGGGCACACTGCTGGCTCATGTTCAGCCGGCTGTCAACCAGCACCCCCAGGTCCTTTTCCGCTGGGCAGCTCTCCAGCCACTCTTCCCCAAGCCTGTAGCGTTGCATGGGGTTGTTGTGACTAAAGTGCAGGACCCGGCACTTGGCCTTGTTGAATCTCACACAATTGGCCTCGGCCCATCGATCCGGCCTATCCAGATCCCTCTGCAGGGCCTTCCTTCCCTCGAGCAAATCGACACTCCTGCCCAGCTTGGTATCATCTGCAAACTTCATCTCCTACCCCTCTCTTTGGCAAAATCTAGTGATGTATCACATAAGACGGAAGACAGTAGAGCTCCAGAAGGAAGAGAAAAGTATGGATAAATCCACTTTTACTACGCTATACAAATAGCTGGTGAAGATATAGCCATGACATTTGAGAGATCAGGAAACATACTTGGAACAGCTTTTCAGCTCTGATCATAGACCTGATGTCCAGAGTGTGAAGAGACACACCTTGATAACCATGAACCAAAAAAGGAAGATGAGAAACATCTTGCTTTCCTCAACCACAGAGTGAAAGTCACTTGCTAGGAAGAACAAGTTCTCCAATGTGGCCTCATGGTGTCAAGAGGTCATAAAATAGAAAGAGCAGTCTTTGCTGAAGTTCACTAGGGTCTACAGAAATCTTTCTACAGCTGTCTCTGAATCAGGTGTTAGCAGTCATGATCACTGCTGAAGGCTTGTTATCCAGTGAGCACTATATGAGTTGTTGCGGTATATCTTCCTCAACAATTGACAAATAAGGGCATTTTCATATGACCATCCCTTCTTTCAGATGGTTTGGATTAATGTGTCTCCACTGATAACTGTGTCTTCCTCCCAAATGAAAGGACTTTTTCCCCTCCCCAGACACCAAGAAACATCTTGTTGAGATGCAGCTACTTTTATAAATTGGCAAACCATTTCATCTTCTAAGTAGCCTTCCTGGATTATTTTTCTGCATCTCCCAGTGGTTATTCCTTGGTCCTTGTGAGCCACCTTACGGTCCTCAGCACTCTGTGAAGTAGAAATGTGCTCCACCTATGCGGCTATCTATATGTAGAACACAGATTAATCATTTTGGGCCTTGCTTCCAGCAGAGGTTGTGCTGATTTGCTGTACAGGGCTGAGTCCTGTCAAATCCTGGAACCACTTAAAAGCAGGAGTGCCCTGTCTCAAGAAAGGAAAAATCTCATGATCAAAAAGGGACAACCGTGTGTCCTCAGTTCCTTTGAAAACCTAGCCACTCATGGAAGGTGTTGCCTCTATAGCTGTAGATAAGTTTTGGTTTTGTGCAGGAGACATTGTCTGAAGATTTCAATAGATGGAAATGGATCAGTCTTTTTTCTATAGGTGTAAATGTCATCATTAAGGTTTGAAATACCCAGAGCTCATAAAAATTTTGCTGTTGATTTCAAAGAGCCCAGCAGCTTTCCCCTCATTCCTGACTTTGGAAGAAGGTGTCTGAAAATCTGAAAAAACCCACCTGAGAAAGTTAAAATGTTTGCTAAAAATGGCCAAGCACAATATACAACTTTGCACATGTATTTAGGGGAAATATTTCACCTGTGTCCTTTACACTTGGTTTCAAGCAAACCTTCTTGAAAATGAACTCTGAATACAAAAAAACTTTTCGTTGAGTTAAATACTTATCGTCTCAGCACTTCCTTCAGTTATTCTTGTTTCTGATGATATCTTTGATTAAATCCCTAGATTAATTTTTAGGAATGACACAGCAAACCTGGCAGCCAAAATCCCTTTAGTAGTTCAATATGTTTATGAGGGTTGAAGGATGTTAAATGTGGCAGTTTAAATGCTAAGCTGAGTAATCACTTCATTAGGAATTTGCTTGATATTTTTGACGTCTGCAGCCGAAACATGCAAAACCGGACTCAGATAATTCACCAGAGAGTTTAATGTATGAACAAGATAAACTCCTCAAACATTGATTGACAAATCCTGGGATGTTGTTAGCAGAGATAAGTGCATATTCACACCCACACCCATGGATAACTTATCCACTTCCAGCATAGAGGCACTGTAATACAAGTGCATTTAGCAGCCGGGGCAGGTACACACAACTCCACCTCCAAGATCCTGACACAGGACAGCCTCAGCCAACAAAGCCAGGCTTCAGAGGGTTGAGAAGGAATCTGGGGAGCTCCATCACAGCCATGGAAATCTTTCTGTTGATTGCTATGGGGACTGCACCACATCTGTGTGGTGGACCTGCAGACATTGAAATACTCAACCCATGGTTCTATGGTGGCCTGTCTTTCCATCTGGAGGAACTATATCCCCCATTGCAGCAAAAACCTGTTGCCTTCTTGAAGCTATCTATCTCAGAATTTTTAAATCGAACTTCATTTTATGCTGTCCCATTCTTCCCTTCCACTCTAGCCTGATGAATATCCATCCTGCAGCCTGAGTGGTGTTAGTTGTTTTCAGGGGTTTTTTCCCTCCATACGCATAATTCCTCTCTTTGATCCTTATCTCACTCTCCACAGCAAACCTTATCTCTGCTAATGTTACAAACCAGCCACAACCATCAATAATTCAACAAAGCCCAGAAACAAATGAGCCAAATTTCACCCAAGTCCCCATGCTAATATTTTTCTCTGACTGAGTTTATACCTTCAAACATTTCTAACCCCTAAAACGCATGGAATATAGCAATTTAGGGAGAGTTCAAATCTCTGGTTACCTGTCTAATCTGATAGTCTCCAGATGCACCATACAGCCCCAATATGATAAATGCCCTTGCCTAGACAGCAAGAGAAATTTGCTTAGATCAGTTACAGTGTGAAGAAAATAGCCAGAAAAGTCTGAATCATCCCAGGCTCCATAGTTTTCTGAGCATCTACCCCTTTCTTTCAGCAAAGCAAGATGTCTCTGCCACAGTAGTGAGTTAAAGACTTTTCCTGTCTGTGCCTAAGACACCTGTGAGGATAAACCTGAAGCAGGACCTCCTCCAGCACTCCATTAACATTCACTCAGTTCCTTGCTAGTGTCCTATTAAATGCAGAGTTTGTTTAGACTTAGAAGCAATCCATGCAGTCCCGAGTATTTCACTGATCAAAAATCTCTTGAGGGTCTGCTTCTGCAGCAAGAATTTATGTAAGGAGAGAAAGGGGGGCAAAGGAGAAACAGAAGAGCAAACCCCCGCACCATGGCTCAGCATGATAAACAAGAATGTGAAGGAAGCGTGCGCTAAGGGGAGAGGGAGGAAAGAAGTGATTATGTGGCGGAGAATGATCTTCCTCCTCAAAATGCCTTGGGGAAGGAGGAAGCAAGAAAATATAAGAATCCCGCCAGTACGCACAATGACCCTTCAAAGCACCATGGGGAACCCACTGATGAAGAGCTTCTCTTTAACGCCTCCTGCCAACTCGATATTTGCCAAATCCCATTTGCCTCTAATCACTCACAGACAGTTGCTTGGCCTGAATCTGCTCCCTTTTTTTCTGGTGCAGAGCTGGAGCTAGGCAACAGAAGCTTGCTTGGTGCTGGTGTATGTGAAAGTAGGCTCTATGCCGTTCTTTATGGTCCACGGAGAAATGAAAATGCTGATCAACCTGCCTTAGCGGCTGGCTTGGACAAGTCCTGGAGAAGCAGCTGGGTAGCAGGGTGGGCGTGTGGACCTGCATGTTGTTATAAGGGTTATCCTTATAGGAAGAGAAAGTACACAGCTAGGATATTCCCAGCAGCTGCTCAGGGAAGAAAAGGTTAATCAGACACACAGTTACTTTTCTGACAGTTCAGGAAAGAGAAGCTGCTTACTGAAGGCCATATTGACATTCATCTCACTACAATTTCTTCCATTACTCTGCCCCCAAAACAGTTACCCTTTCTTACTCATCCAGCAACTTGCAGGATACTATGCACAAGGTCTGGCTGCCTTTTGGAGGCAAGCCCAATTTTCTGAAAGATCCTTCATGGTACAGCAAAAACAAAGAGCAAAGGGAGTTCTTATTAGGTGCTAGTCACCCAAGCAAAGCACCAATGCAAATCTAACTGGATTTTAGTAATATGTGCCGTTCTCTGTAAAACCAGCAGTTCATCATGTCCACCTTCCTTCAACTGTTAAATTATGGCAATACATAAGTGCAAGAAATTGCTTTCTGACCCTCCTTTGTATACCTTCAGCAACAGAAGCAATCAGCTGACATCCTGAAGCACAGCATCTGATTGCATTTTGCATGCATAATGGTGGCTGTTATTATTGGTAAGAACAACAGTTGTTACAGTTCAACAAATGTGTCTTAATCATTTTCTGCTTATGTAACACACCATATACAAGTATTAATGCAATCAAGTGTACTCTAAATACTGCCTGCAGAAATACTGCCTGCAGTCTCCTTTTACTCAGTAAGGGCTGTAACTGAATCTAAAGGTCTGGATAGAAAAACACTGTATAGAAGTCGGGTAATTTGAGGGGATTGGTCCCACGTTTAGATGTTTCATATTGTGCTGGTTTTGGCTTGGATAGATTTGATTTTCTTCAGAGTAGCTAGTATGGGGCCGTGTTTTGTATTTGTGTTAAAAGCAGTGTTGATAATGTGGAGATGTTTCAGTTGTTGCTAAGTAGTGCTTACAGTAGTTGAGGACTTTTTCAGCTTCCCGTGCTCTGCTAGGTGCACAGGCAGCTGGGAGGGGACACAGCCGGGACAGCTGACCCCAACTGACCAAAGGGATATTCCATGCCATATGGCGTCATGCTCAGCATATAAAGCTGGGAGAAGAAGGAGGAAGGGGGGGGATGTTTAGAGTGATGGCATTTGTCTTCCCAAGTAAACGCTATGCGTGATGGAGCCCTGCTTTCCTCGAGATGGCTGAACACCTGCCTGCCGATGGGAAGTAGTGAATGAATTCCTTGCTTTGCTTTGTTTTGCTTGCACATGTGGCTTTTGCTTTACCTATTAAACTGTCTTTATCTCAATACATGAGTTTTCTCATTTTTACCATTCCGATTCTCTCCCCCATCCCACTGGGGAGGAACGAGAGAGCGGCTGTGTGGTGCTTAGTTGCCGCCTGGGGTTAAACCACGACACATATGTAAAGTGATCCTTAATAATTATGGGTTTAGAACCTAGGTTAAGAAAAGTAAACAAAATTTCTCTTACGTCTCTGATCTCTTTTGCCACTGGCCCATCAGGATTACTTGCACTGATTTCTGTCTTGTTATTCTGAATTTAGATTCTTGTATGTAAGAGCAAATGAAGCCTAGATGCAGCAATAAACTTATCTATCCTGGAGAAAAAAAGAAAAAAAAGAAAAAAAAAAGCTCTGTGTAGATATAGAGATGCTCTGATTTTGCCTCTCATGCTCATAAATTAATTATGCCAGTACTCTCTTTAGCACCAAGGAGAACAGCTACAGAGCAGCGTACATCTGTACCACTGAATTCCCTCATCCTTCCAACAGGGCAGTTTCATCCAAGCTCCCTACTGAGAGAGGCTTGCAGCTCCTGCTAACTCCTGAGTGATTGTCTGGGAGAGTGCATGGGCCAAATCCCCTCCGGGGACCATTCTAGCAATGTAACACTATGAGCAATTAGATTTGGGTGCCCAGGACCCTGTTCTGGCACTTTTTAAAATCCTGAACTATAATAAGCTCAGCACTGCTATACCAAATTTGCTTAAGCTATAATGTTTTGGACTAGGGATTGCTAGCAAACAGAAAATAAAGATCTCTTTTTAAATATATATACGTGTATATAGCCATACACACACATCCAGTTCCCAGCTGGAACTTTCTGGGGAATTGTTCTTCTACAGACTTACAAGTACCACTACAAGATACACCTCCTTTCATCAGTGAACAAGTCATTACCTCTTTCGTTAATGTGAAGGAGGGAGATCAAACTCACTCAGATGGAGAGACAAACAGTTCCCATAGTGTCCCAGAAAACTTGTTTCTAACTTGGAACTATCAGGGGGGCTTAACAGTCCTTGCTACAGTGTTCTTCATATTTACAAATTACAAGATAAACCTTAAAATGAAGACATCGTTCATGCCAAAAGCAAATATCACCTTGGCTTTTCGGTACGGTATGGGGTAATTCGCATAGTTCGGATAAAGTACACAGAAGCATTCCTATTGCCTGGTTCTTCTCCTAAACAGGCTTTGGACCAGGAGAGTTTGTTTTTTTCCATTCCTGGTTCTGACTCTTCTCTGCATGAAACCAGGCCATTTAATTGAATAACGAGGTATTTTTCTCTGAATTCTTCAGTGACTTGGACTGAGAAAATGTCATCAATCCATATTGCAGGGGGCACTTCAAGTCTCTTGTAACCAAGGGTTTAGATTCAAAAACCGCTAAGCGTGTCCCCACTGCTAACTGGAGCACAATATACAACTTTTTAACCTATGAGACTATATGAGGTTAGTCTGGCTGGTTCCCTGCCAGCAACAAGCAAGGCTTCCTCAGCCCCTCTAGCTCAGTTTTGAGACAATGATTGTCTTGCCACTGGTGAGCAAGTTTCTGCAGTTGCAGTTTCAGAGGCAGAAAAGAATTAGCTGCCCTTCATTAAACACCACAGTAAACTGAGCAAATGGGAGCAGAGTCAGAACTGACACCAGCAGATATGCCTGTGTGCCTTCTCCTTGCTCAGAGCAATGCTTAATGGCATAGACCACCCCAGGGACATTTGAAGTCAAATCCAACAGCAGTAGATGTCCAAGATCAGTGTACCTACTACACACATGGTCACCCCTTTTAAAATCCACTCAATATCATCTACTTTTGGACTCTGTCACTTCTCCTGAGTTTGACATATTCCTGAAAGTTTTTCAAATGGGCCTGGCTGAAGCAAGCCATGAGAAGTTGGGCCACACGTCTCCCCCAGCTCAGGTAGGTGCTGGGAGCAGAGTCCAGAGACAGACATTCACTGTGCTCTTGACAAGTTGTTTTTTTTAATGACTATAATGATAATCCCCAGGATTTTCTATTGTTTTTCCCAGACAAAAAAATGAACAATTTAATTTCCTTGCTTCTGGGATCAAACAGCCTGTGATATTATGATATAAATACATCTGAATAAATTAAAGAAAGATAAGGGAGGCATTCAATACAAAGAACGTCCTCTTCTCAGAGGCACTCAGCACCAGAACAGCCTTTCCATGTAAAAGTATGAAAGTTGAGGTGGGGGATGTGAAGGTCCAAGAGGCGGATTATGCACAAATAGGTCTTTTTTCAGCATCTTGTGGGAGTCAGAATATGTATGACTGGCTTTATTGCCCTAAGAGGAAATAAAGTCTCGGCTTTCACAAGTTCGGGAATTATGAATCTAGAGGTTTCTATAGCAGAAAATGCAGTACAGAAAATAGAGATATCCACACGAATGCAGAGCAGTCCCTCAACGTTTAACTGTGCATAGCAACAACACATACCATTACGGGAGCCGATAAAGAATGCAGTACCCAGATGAAAATGCAGGGTACATTGTAGAATGTGTATGTTGAGTGTATTAACAGTACAGCCTGGACCACAGCCAGGATGTTAAGTCTCACAAAAGGGGAGTTACCTTGCAGTTGATAATCGCAAGGATGAATGGCTTGAGCGTGGGGAATCAGATCCAGTTAGTGTCCTGATCACAACCATTCTGGATCAAAAAAATTAGCACTTGCAAAGAGGAAAGTGGCATCTTCTGAGTTGCCAGCACCTGGATTCTCCTGTTGAATAAATTCTCTTAGACCTGTTCTGGTTACAAAATTTGCAAGGATACAACAGACGAGTAAAGAAGGATCACTTAAGTGACAGCTTATCTGAATAAATCTGAACCTCCTGACTGGAGGGATGTCTGGTTTGTGAAAGGGACAATTTACCTTGCATTGTCTTCAGCTAGTGGGGAAAAAAAAAAAAAAAAAAAAAAAGCAGATGCAAGTACAGAATAACTGTGGGAAGGGAGAGTTAGTGGAAGTCTCAGTAATTGGGTGTAACTGCTTTAACAAAGTACTGGACAAATGAGCTGGAAAAAATCCCTTGTTCAAACACTGCAAGGAATAGTGGTCATCCATTCCCCTGCAGGAGCGGGCAGAGCGAAGGGTCAGAGGCATTTCCTCTGCAAAAATCCATCATTAATATATGTGCTCTATTCTGGGTGGAGCCTCACTATTTCAGATTGCTGATGCCAACCGAGCGTGTTGGACTGTATGCAGTGCTGCAGGCTAAGAATCCCTCCGAGTGATGATCCTGATTTTTCCAGTGACTGAGTCTATGACAAACCATCTGTACATCACAGACCTCACTTTTCCCACCTGTGAAAAATTAACGAACTCTTTCATTTGTCAAATTGACAGTGTTAAAATCAGTCAGCAAGAGTCAGAGCACAAAACCTTACTACCTAGATGAATAGTTTTTCATCTAACTAATCTATCTTATTTCTCTGGATTGGGCATTTAATTATTCTCTAAGACTGTAATATTTACACAGTATTTTGGAAGAAGTTTTAATAACACCACCTTGTAAGACTCAACACTGATTTTTTTTTTTTTTTTTTTTTAAGGGAGCGTGACTTTTATGAACCAGAAGAAACATGGTAGTTAACAATGGCACTAGAAGAGATTCTATATCCCTACCTTGTGGGCTGTATTCACAAGAGGATGTGAAGATGGAAAAGAGTTCTGTCATATGAGGTTTTGACTGACATGGTTTGAAAATAGAGTTTGAGTCTGAGATGAAAATCTGGTATGCTGGAAGTTGCTTTGCAACCCAAAAATGGCACAGAAGCCAAAACATTAAAAGTATTTATGGAGTGAAAATTAAAGAAGTCAATAATAATTAGAAATATTGAAACTTAAAATGATGACCTTTCCTCTTTAAGCAAACTTGATCATCTAGAAATGTTGATATTTTGGTATCTTTAAAGGTTAATCTGAAATACTTTTTTCCAAATTACCTCAAAAATGATTCTTCCATCTTTTTAAAAAAAGAGACAAAACACTATCTTTTGGGATAACTGTTACACTTCTTTTTCTGCTTGACTGCAAATGGGTGCTGTACATGGCTGCAGTAGCAATTCAATTGGGGATCCCCAAACCATTTTTATTACTGTAATTACTCTTATTACGGCTTGGCCTAAAAATCTCCAGGAAGATCAAGATGCCAGAGTGTTAGGGTCCATCCAAGCATTTAATACACTCCTCTAAAGAAGCTTCTAAACTAAACAGGCAAAATGCTGGGAGGAAAAAAGAAATATTAGTAGTCCTCCATTTTGAATGAGAAAAGCACCTGACACTAAGAGGAAGAGACATGCCAACGTCTACCCAAGAACTCAGTGGCAGATCCAGGGATCATTCTGACTCCTTGTGAGCATAATGGGGCCTCTGGAGAGTTATGTCATAAATAAGTTATTCTGTGTGATGAGAAAGGAAAAACGAAGGCTGTGTCTGTGTCTTACTCCAGATCCAGGATTAGTTTCCTACAGTAATAAGATGGTTAAGTAATTCCACAGGATTTCACCAAGATAATCAAGTCCAGACACTCAGCATCTTACAGCCTTTAGACACTGATGAACCCAAAGTCTCTGCTATTATCAATGCACGTATTTAAAGAGTTAAAAAATCACTTGAAAAGTACCTTCTGCTTAGAGCTGCCACAATTCTTTCCTAAAGCCTGCCCTGGCCAGAAGTCTGGTTCAGACAGCAGGGGTATTAAAATCCTTTCTGGTAAGAAGTTGCCAATGATGCTGGTGTGTATATGCCCTTGGAGTGCCCAGGCTGTCAGCTGCAGCAGCTGCTGCTTCATTCATTATACATGAGGAGTCACAGGCAGCGTGAAGCACTGAAATTAATCCTGACAGAGTCATGAATAAAATGTAAATATATCTTGAGAAGGAAACATTTGCAAGGGAATTAAAAAAAAAAAAAAAAGAAAAAAGAGGCAAAAAAGGGAAAACTGATCGATTGTAGGAATGTAGGAGAAGAATGAAGCAGTACAGTCTGCAGAGTGAACACCTGGGTCTTCTTGCTTCATTTCATGCCACCAGGAAGCAGGCTCCAGGGCCGCTAGCACACACCACAGTGCTGCAGCTGCCTGGGAATATAGACACAGCAGCTCAAAAAAACCCCCAAAAAACCAACAACACCCCCCCCTATGTGTGCCTAGGGAGTTTTAAACCCAAATGAATTGTGGGACGAGCCTTGAGGGTGACAGAATAAGGCTTGCTCTGTGTGGGGGTTTGGCAGAAGAGGCAAAAGCTGGTATCCATTTGCCTTTTAGCCATTTCTTCTCATTGACTTAGTGCCTAGTTAAAAAATGCTGGCAGTTCAGGTTGGAGCTTTAAGACAAGCTATCGCCTGTCTGTTTCTGGGTACTACCTCTTTCAACAGGCAGTGACCATATGAGTGCTCCTAGGTTGTTCGCCCAGTAAAGCAGACCAATTAAATCACCTTTTGTAGAACCATGTAATCCATCTGGGAGGCTGTTACCTTCCTGAGCAGTTCCGACTAGATTGCAAGCACTCATCTGACTCCGTTCACACTGCCTGGTAGCCAGCAAGTTGCTTCAACTCCCCCTGCCTCAGATTACCTGGTCTCACAATCCTTCAAACAATATTCATCTGCTTCACCGGGGGACGAAGAAGAGTTATATGATTCTAGATCCTTGATAACAAGTTGTTCTTTAGGTAGCAAGACTGACTATAACACTGAATCTTCACAGCCTCTTGTCATCCCCTGTGGTTCAAAAACTGCAGGTCAAATATTGCTCTCAGCTACGCCCAGGCAATTCCAACCAATTTCAGTCACGGGCAGGACAAAAATCTGCGTATGCAAGGCTCAATCTAACATCACCCAATTTGTGTGTGTATGTATGTATGTGGAGGGCATGGGGGTGGCATACAGCAGCCACTCTCTGACAGCAATAGTACCTACCCAGTGGGGTGCAGGAGGGAGAAATGAAGAATCATTTTCCCAGTGGAAACTACAGGGAGAATTTTAAGCAGGCAGAATGTAATTACCTGAAATGGAATCGTGCATTATACCCATCACACCATTCCACATAAAAATTTAAAGCACGATTTGCAGCTGAGGAAGCTGAGGTGAATTTCTGAGTTTCATTAATTTGGTTTCTGCTCTTTAGCATGGTGCTGACAATGAAAGGCAGGTTCACCTGCACTATGCCCTGATCTGGAGGGAGGACCTGGGAGGTGTATTGTGCCTATTTCTGAGAGGACCTCAGCTACAGATCTTCCATCATATTCTCTGTACCACTTTCACCCAAACCAGCTGCATATCTATATCTATATCTTACTGGATGCATATATGTTGCTAAACCACCGTCCCTAGCTCCCTCTATTACATAGCACCTGGATGCCTCAACATCCTTAAGGTACTTATCCTTCCAATTAATCCCTCCTAAGACACAGCTGACAGTTTTAAAGGCAAGAACTGAGGCTCAGAGAAACTGAGAGTAGGATTCATCTCACCTAACTTTAGAAGTTTGAAAAGTAGGTGTCTGCACCTAAGCTAGGAAACTAGGTTTTTCCTTAATGGTCATTAAACAAAAAGAGGTGCTTATAGGGCTGAGCTGTCCTAGGTGTCTGGTTTAGGAGGGAATCGATCATTCCCTGGAAGTGCCTGCTTGCTTTCTTTGGCAATAAAGAAAGATTAGATAATTGCCCTGTTATTTAGACCCATGCAGTCTAAACAGAAATACATAGTGGAATAGGGAATTAAAACCACATCTCCTAATTCAAACACAGATTTCCTATCTAGTGAGCCATGACCCTATTCCTGAAACACTTATAAAAAAAAATTCAAAACCATAGTCCTGCTAGGAAGATTGCCTTCAGCCCTTCACAAATGTTGTGTCCCATGAGTGAATGGGTAATTCTGTGTCAGCTCCCACCACGTTATCAAAGAAACAACAGGCCCTGCAGCGCATTGCTGAGGCAGAGGAGCATTGCCATTAATGCTTCAGTAGACAAAGTTTGCATATCAAAAAGATAAGCCTGAATCACAGAAAATTTCTACCTGACTAAACAAGGGAATGGGGCTATACTGATGAGTGCCTATAGAGTTGTGGGTCACTCTGCTAGTGCTTATAATCATGAGACAGATGAAAGAGGAATTTATTTTACTTATAATACAAATCTAATTATGAAATAAATAGACACAACAACAATAACCAAAACCTCAGTATTAGTAGACTGTTGCACCAGTGACTAAAGAAGAAAAATTGCCAACACCCAGTTTCAGGATGGAGAAGTAAAAGCTTAGGGGGGACCTAACCTTCCAACACCTGCAAGAAAGTAATTGAGAAGACAGTGCCAGGCTCTTTACTGAGGAGTAGGATGGGACAACAAAAAAAGGTGGTCACAAATTGAATCAGGAGAGGTTCAGGCCATATACAAGAGGAAACTTTTTCACCATGAGGACAGACAAGCATTCCTTGGAAATTTTCAAGACCTGACTGGCTAAAGCTCTGATCAAGCTGGCCTGAGCTCACAGCTGATCCCATTTTGAGCAGGAGAGGTCAAGGGACCTCCTGAGTTCCCTTCCAAACTATATTATTCTATGACTATATGATAAAGACATTGATTATAGCCCGGTTCCCATCCCCTAACAAGTCATTCAGAGAGTAAAAGACTGTGGTCCTTATTCAAGTTTCAAGTGGAGTAAATACAGATCTACCAGACCAGCCCATAACCAGCCCTTCTCAGTCCTCTGTGTGATGTGTGCAACAAGGACAGGGGAGAGTAGAAATTCAACATTACCTTTTGCAGTCTCTAACTCCTTAAGCAGCCTGAAACTTTGAACAGCCAGAGTAATGAAAACTAGCTTGAGAAATCTTTGCAGCACATGAGAGACCAAAGAGGTGGCTGGTGTGATGATGAAGGTAGTGGCCGTGACTTTTGTCCCTAGTGCCTCAAGCTGCAGACAGCACAGTTTGCATCAGAGGGATCTGGCCTTAACTTTCCACAAAGAAAGCGAGCAGTGGAGATATCTGTGTTCTCCCAGACAGCTTAATCACCTTTACAAAGTGCTTTCATGAAAGAACTTTACTTTCCCTGTATGGAACCAATGCCCTACCTTGGTGTATATCCCCGCCCCCCCCCCCCCCCCCCCCCCCCCCACAAAA